>CM031235.1:20277283-20877283 GCA_018340775.1 Taxus wallichiana var. yunnanensis | reverse complement strand
GGTTGCATTTCAATATCTTTGAAGGTGAATTAAAGTATAGAAGTTGCTTTATCAGACAATCATGCAGTGATATGTCCATAGCAGGGATTTTACAGTCTGAAAATGGCCTAATTTTGCTAACTACAATATCATACACTGTCTGCCATCTCTCCCACAATCCACCAAACAAGTTCAATGAACCATTAGAGCTGAGAGCAAGGGAAGGAGAAATTTAAACACCTTTTCAAAGATTTAGTCATGAATATAACAGTCCCATGAGTCAGTCAACAATCTGCTAGTAAGAAACAAATTTAACGGTCTAATGTCACTCCCATTTATCAATCATTAATGACCATTCTCTGTTATAACTTCCATACTTAAAATCAGAAACAGTTAATTATGACATTGAGGAAAGAAGCATAAATTCAGTCCCCTAATGTATATTCCCTTGTTGATCTTAAAATAGGATGCCTCAAATCGCTCAGCAGCGTGAAAATATAAATAGAACAGTGAAAGGAAAGTATCTTTTCAATCACATTTGACATTATATGACTGAAGTATAAGATTTACTTAAAAGTTTTCAAGCAAGCTGATCCACGCCAACCAGGATCTACTGTATTTTGCACCTGGCCAACCCCAAGAGTACTCTCCTTCCCTTTTGACCCATTGTGACAACCAATGTTTTAAAAAGCGGAACTAGACTCGGAATCGGCCGATGGTGGGGACCGGAACCGAACTGGAACTGGTCTGGTTTAAAACTTATGAACCAGTTTACTAAATAATACATAAAATATTACAATTTAATGAAAACAAGAAATTTTAAAGATTCCAAACCATGATTACAAACAATTAGAGACAAAATATGCAAAGTTTGCTCATGCATATACCATGTAAGGGTAATTATAGCAAACGGCACCGAGTGCACCATGTATCTACAACAAAATGCATAAACAATGAGGCTCTAAATGGCCTATAGAGTCTAAAAAACAATATGCTACAAGCTACTACATGTTTGATGTTAATTATCAAACTCAACACCACTGCTAAGAATGGGATCCTCATCCTCATCAATGTGATCATGTTCCTTTGGCTTAGACACATCGGACTCCTCACGGACATCTGCAGTAGTTGTAGTAGCACGGCTAGTGTTTGCCATGTCTGGTGCTACTAGTGGTTCATCATCCAAAGCCATCCACCCCAAGTCATTGGGATCAAACTCTGCAGGTGACTCTCCTCTACTCATTCTAAGGTTGGATCAATATCATCCAAGACAATGGGATTTGTATTAGGTATCCTATTCAGTAATTGGTTGCGCCTTAGCCAGAGGTTGTATTGCATGAAGACGAGATCATTTAATCGTTGTTCCAAACGGGGTCTATATAACATCATTTTAGGATTAGGGTTGGGAAAAAGTTAACTTAAAAGCTAAAATTGGAAAAAAATGTTTTAAAGCAAAACTTGACCCTCAACTAGTTAAGACCAATCCAGTACGGAACCGGTCGGTTTGACCGGTTTAGTACGGAACTTGACAGTTCAGTACTGAATCGGTTGGTTCCGTATAGAACCGGCCATTGGTTCGGTTTTCTAACGGTTTGCAATTTTTTTAATGAACCGGTCAAACCAGTCGAACCGAACCAGAACCGGAATGGTTTTTAAAACACTTTGGGACAACTAGCTGTCTATGAGGTGAGGGGAAGGTGATGCTGTGTTTATGAAGAAAATGAAGCTGTGTTCTGCTTATTTGTTTTGTAATGACACAATGAATTCATACGTTTTTATGCTATTAGCACCAATTATTGGTTTTTAAATTTGGGATTCTATCCATACTCTTCTACTGTCATGTTTCATCATTTCCACCTTAACTTTGAAGCATTAGAACTGCCTATTTTTATTCTTTTGAAGACACATAGAGCCCTTCATCTTAACTTTGGAATCTGTATATATAATGAAACTATGGATGTCCTTGGCCATGAAGAAGTGTGCTTGTAAGACAATATGCATGCCAATTTTCTGACATTATGAAGCAAATGCTTCTAGAATTATAGTAACTGTTTCTTTCCTCCCCTAATATGTCATTAGGTAGCTTAGAATTGTAGGACCAGTTATATTTCAGAATTTGAGCACCTATTCTAGACTTGTAAGAATAATATCGTGTTGGAAAGTCAACTGGCAAAAAATCTGCTAGAATAATACTCTCGAGAATAATAATGTTGCTCTGTTTATAAATGCATTTGATTGTTGTATTTTCTCCATGCTCAAGCGAAAAATGACTGGATGCAGGACATTCTTCAAAAGAACAATTACTTGGACAGGTTACCCAAGCTCAAGACAGAACTCAGTATGCGGCATTCTTGGAATGCATTTGTTCCATAAGGCTTCATAGGATTCATGTTGTAAATCTTTAGATCATTTGTGAAGTAGAATGACAACTACAAAGTAGTTTCTCTACTTCATATTCTGATTATATTTTTCTTGTGAAGACTTTGGAGGATGTAGCTTGCTTACAACTTTGTATCATGAATGTTTGGTATATGATGTAATTAAATAAAGTTTTATCGGCATTCTCAAGGAAAAAAGAAGGAAAAGCTTATGCATTTATTAATGTATGTTCCTCAATACGATGGTGATAGTCTACATTTTCTCTTCAAATATAAGTCTATGAAAAGCACATAACATGTATATGCAGGAAAGATTTGTTCATCCTGATTGTGATCTACTTTATGACCTTAAAATAAATCAAGGCAAATTTTAATAGATATGAATATATAAAAATGTAAGATAATGGATTTATGTTCCCTAGCTATTGGTTATCGAATTTGATTTTATTTGTATATGTATCCTAGCATGTCAATGTCTAAAACTACACTTCGGTAATTCAAATTGTTGGCTTAGTTAGGTGGTGACTATATAGATGTACTATGTTTATAATAACTAAGACTTCAAATGCCTTGGTCATTAAGGGAGTAAAAAGGATGACCAAGGGCATAACTCACCTTCAAATCTTTGGTGATAGTGCTCAATCGATGAGTTGGGGGAGAAGGTAGTTAATTTCTCACTTGATACATAGATAGAGGAGGTTGAGCAATGAACATTAGCAGCATAAACTGAATTAAAAGCGTAGTATAGAAAAAAATAATTTATGCACACCAAAAAGGCTTATAGGGTTTAGAAAACCAAGCTGGAAGAATGTTATATTATGGATTTGGATTGAAAAGAAAATATTATTCTCTAGCATAGTGACACCAATATTTTATTTTCCCCTCAAATATGTCATTACTTCCTCCACACTAGTAGTTTATAATTATAGGACCAGTTGCATTTCCAAATTCTAGCACCTACTTTAGACTTCAAGAATCATACCATGTCGAGAAAATCAACTTGCGAAAAGTATACTAGATAAATACTCTCTCAAGAATAACAATGTTGTTCTAATAACTACTTGGATTGATTACCCAAGCTCAAGATAGAACTCAATATGCGACATTCCTAGAATGCATTTGTTCCATTAGGCTTCAGAGGACTTAGGTAAATATTTAGATCATTTGTGGAGTAGAATGACAGTTACAAAGTAGTTTCTCAACTCCATATTAGGATTATACTTTTCTTGTGAAAGCCTCAAAGCATGTACCCCTCTTACAACTTTGTATCATGAATGTTTTGGCTTTCCCAAGGAAAAAGAGTCAAAAATTTATGCATTTCTTAATTTGTGCTCCCAAATGCAATGTTTATAATCTAAGTTTGCTATTCAAATGTAATTCTAAAGCATTCAACATGTATTTGTGGGAAAGATTTGTTTCATCTTGATAGTGACTTAGATTACGAGTTTCAAATAAATTGAGGTAAATTTATAATAAATATGAATATATACAAATGTAAGATTGATTTATTTTTTCTCGTTGTTGGTTGCTAATTTAATGTTATTTGTATATGTATGCTAGCATGTTGATGTCTAAAACTATACATTTGCTACTTCAAATTGTTGGATTTATTAGGTGGTGAGTACACAAATGTACCATATCTATGATAACTAAGACATTGAAATTCCTTAGTCCTTAAGGTAGTAAAAATGATGGCCGAGGGCGTAAATGACCTTCAAAGTTGCAATTAATAGTGCTCAATTGATGAGTTGGGATAGAGGGTCAATAATTGCTCAATTGATAGATAGATTGGGGAGATAGATGGGGGACGTTGAGGAGTGAGCAATAGCGACATAATCTAAATTAAAACCTTGGTATAGGAAAAATAATTTATGCCTTTGCAAAAGCCCTATTATGTCTAGAAAATCAATTGCAAGAATGTTGAATCATGGGTTTGGGTTGAAAAGAAAATGATATTCTCGATCCTAGTGATACTAGGTTTTCTCTCCTCATATATTCTTTACTTCCTCCACCCTAGTAGCTTGGAATTGTTGGTCTAATTGTATTTTCAAAATCGAGCACCTATTTTTGGACTTTAATACCATGTCAAAAAGTCAACTTGCAAAAGCATGCTAAAATAATACACCGCAAAATAATATTGTTGTTTTGTTTATAATTGTCCATGATCAAGCAAGGGGCATTTTGGATGTAGAGAATTCTTCAAAAGAATCATTATTTCGATAGATTACCTAAGCTCAAGACACATTTGAGGCGCACACGCACGTAGTTATAGTTTAGAAAATCAACTGCAAGAATATTGAATCATGCAATATGATTGAACTTAAAATGTTTTGGCCTAGTGACACCAATAATTTCTTTCCAATTCAAATATGTCATTAGTTCCTCCACCCTACTAGCTTAGAATTATAGAACCAATTGTATTTCCAAATTTGTGAGAATAATATTATGTTAAAAATTCAACTTGCAAAATTGTACTTAATAATACCCTTTTAAGAATAATAATGTTGTTTGGTTTGGAATTACATTTAATTGAGATATTGTATACATGGTCTAGCAAAAATGTTTTCGATATGGGACATTTTATAGGAATAATTACTAGGATGGATTAACCAAGCTCATTTGAACTCAAGTATGCGAACATTCTTCGATTGTATTTCTTCCATAAGACTTAATATGAATTAGGTTGTAAATCTTTATATTGTTTGTGAAGTAGAATGGCAACTTTAAAGTAGTTTCTCTACTTCATATTATGCTTATGTTTTTCTTGTAAAGACCTCAAGTAGGGAACCGGCTTATGGATGTCTTGGTATTATTCATGAGTAATAAAATAACATTCTTTTGGCATTCTTGAGGCAAAAAAAAAAGTTAAAAAGCTATGCCACTCTTAATGAATGTTCCTCATTACAATGGTTATAGTCTAATTTTGCTCTTCAAATTTAATTCTATGAAAAGGACTACGTGCATTTGTGGAAAATATCCGTTCATCATGCATCAAGTAAATCAAGCAAAAGTTTTAATATTATGAACATAGTGTTGGCACTCAAATTTGCCTCACCCCATTTGTCATTAAAATTCTTCAGATTGTGGCCTCTGTTATGTTTTCTGTCTCCCAGGCTAAAATGGTGGCTCTCCTACATTTTACGGTTTGACGGGTGTAATTTCCCGGTCAAAATTACTTCTCGGCATCAGTTGAAAAGTGGCCCTTTCTGGTTGGATGCGGCTCTGTGGGGCACTTTAAAAGTTCTAAGGCTCACTTCAACACAAAACATGTCCACATGGAGGCTTCCATTGGGCCTTCCGTACTTAGACTTTTCACGCAACTTCCTAAAGGGGCTTGGGACACATGGAGGGACTGCGCATGTTTGGGGACCGGCCCTTGAGTTTTATTTTGAAGAAGCGCCAGGAGGACACTTGGAGACTGTGGGACTGAGACACGTGTTGGGCCCGTGCATGTTTGGGGTCTCTACCTTTCGAGACCATCTCAAAATGTGTCGTTAAGACATGTAGCAGGTGGGGAAATCGAAGTGCGGGCCCACGGGAAAATATGGAATTGTTTCCTTTTTGGAAAATAGGGATAAAATTGTAAGTTGAAACACGAGGATCAATTGTAGTGCATTTCATTTGATTTTGCCACCATTGCAGCTCCATGATGTTTGGAGACGCACCTTTGCATCGTTCTTCATCAAATTTACGGCCAATATGTGTGTCGTTTGGGTCCATGCAAAGTTTGATTGAATCAATTTGGGAGTTCAATTTGTAAATCTGAAGTACTTTTGACATGGATTTTTGCTCGAGCTCGAGCGAGAAAGCAAGATGCCGAGATCCGTGAAGTTCTGAGTAAAATTTTTGAGGAAAAGGAAGGACAAGGGACAAAATGATGAAAGTGCAAGCACGAAAGGTGAAAAAGGCGTTGCCCCGAGAGCAAAAATGGATGACCTGTCAAGACTAGCTACGCGGAGGCTCTGAGAAATGATTAAAAAGGGGATTTCTCGCATGACAGAATTAGAATGATTAAAGGGACTCCCGAGAAGTTGTGGCATGGCATCCTAGTCAGTAGTCGAGGGCCCAAGAAACGTGATCTATTCACAGTTGGTCCACCAGCAGATTTTGGATATGAATTTGTTAAATGTCTGTCTGAAACAAATTAGTAGTAAGAAAAGGTCCCTCGAATATTCCTCTATTTTGAGGGGAAAGGGTGCTGCAGGCGCCAAGGATGAAGAATATGCCTCCAGTTAGATAAATGATGCAAATATTTGCAATGATTCACCTTTTTGGAAACACTGCAACCTTTTTGCGAGTTCTGTTGAATGTCACCTTCTGCAAATCATGATCCGATATGTGCAACAAAGGTGCTTCAAATATCCCTCTTTTGGGGGAAATTGGATGTAAAGGGTGTATTATAAATGCAATGAGATTACTCTTGCAAAGGGTCGAGTTCATTTTCATGAGAAAATTTTGAGAAAAGCTCATCCTCTGAGAAACCAGGTTAACTTCCTCTGTGTTATATTTTCATTCATGTTGAGTTGGTTACAAGTGTATAGCCATCAACAAGCTCTGAGATTGTTTAAATAACTCTCCCTCACGATGAATCGATAAACTTTGAGTGAATTCTTGTTAAATCTCTCGGCAAATTTTGAGTTTGTTTCACTTTGAATGTCTGCAAGTAGTTTTTCTTGTTCCTATTGCAATCTTGTATCAAAATCTCTTTGAATCACACAGACTTCAATCCTCGTGATAGTTTAGTGGTATCTGTAATTTCATTTTCGTAAGAGCTTTCATTTGGGAATGAAATAAACAATTTAAAATCACTTTTCTTTCATCTGTTGACAAAGATTGTTTGTAAGCCTCTGGGTGTACCTCAGGCGTGACTGATCTTAGATTTTGATGTTTTATTGGGTTTTCTAACTCGAGCCTTCGTACTAGAATCTCAAAGATTGTGTGAAAAATGCATGTCTGGGCCTCCATTTATGCACACCTTCTGGTTGAAGGAATGTTTTAACTATTTTGAAGCTTTCTGTTACTAAGTTCTCCATTTGTTGTGAAGTTTCTCAAGGATCGACAAAGTCCAATCTATCTTGTTGATCTCCCACCAAAAAAGTATTTCAACTAACCAATCCTACCCCGAACTACCCTGTCTTGCTTTGTATATCCACAAAAGAAAAAAATCCATTTGCTAAAGTATGCAGAACAGATCAGGATTCCAAATGTCTTCAGTAACCTTAGCCTTGTGTTGAAAATATCTCCATAATCTGGACGTGACAATTCGTGAGAGTCAGATTTGGTGTGTTGATCATATTTTCCCAAGGTCTTCTCTATAAAATTTGTGCACAAGAAGGATTTACCAACATCCTTCAATAATCAGAGGTTACAAAATAGGTTCTCTTACCTTGGTTGAAAGGCACAACCTAAAATAGTTAGGATAAGATCACATCCTTTTAAGGTGTTATCCATCTCTCCACAAACTCGAGTAACAAAGGGTCAGTTAGATTTCATCCTCGGCTACAAAACGATACACATTTATGATCTATCTGCCTCTAAGCTCCCTGTTGAATCTGTGTTGCTCGGCTTGAAAAGGAGAACAAATTTGGATACCAACACATAGAAATGTAAGATAATGGATTTGTTTTTCCTTATTGGTTTTCTAATGTGATGCTATTTGTATATGAATGATAGCATGCCGATATCTAAAATTATACTTTTCTTACTTCAGATTGGTCTTTATTAGGCAATGACTCCATAGACGTATCATGCCTATAATAATAAGACATTCAAATGCCTTGGTTGATGCATGATGATATGAGTTCATAGGCAATTTGCATCAACCATAAACAAATGGAATATGATTTTCATGTTTTTGTGGTGTTTGTACTTTGCAATATGTCTATAAGAGCTTAATAGGTTCACAATATCTTATAGATTCTAGGACAATGGCTTTCAAAATTTGGTGTAAGAAAGTATTTCAATGGCGTGACACATAAACGTGTTTGTTTGGACAAGATTGTGTAGGAAGATAGATGATCAAAACACGTCACAACTTCTTTTGAGGCATGCATACATCTTTATATGGATAGTGCATTGCTTTAATGTTTAGTGCAAGGTTGGATTATGTGGTGCAAGAGTGACAAACTTCAAAACAATTACGTTACGTTGCCTTGGATTTTCGGAAACACTTTTGCTATGCTTGGTATCACATGAACTAGTTTTCGAGGTTCGCGATACTAGTGGAAGTTTGTCGCAATGGTGCTCATCTACTCTTAAAAGTGGGGGCCATTGGATTTGATTTGAGAAAATGCATCAGATTCACTTGGAAGCATAAGGCATATGCTAATGCACGATGGTAAAACATGTGCATCATTTTTGGAGTTTCAAACACAACATTGTTCAATGCATGGAAGAATTGACATTATAATTATGGAGTTGACTTATATGCGAGTTGTGTTTGACGATAAATGCATTATGGAACCATTTTGGGCCTTGTCTTGTATAGATCACACCAACACATTTAATTAGGGAGGCTTTAGCAAATGTCATTTGGGTCACTTGTAGCTTGAGACAATGTTGTAAGTAGGTAGGTCTTCTATCTATATAAGCATGCCCTATACTCGTGTTAGGAAGTCAACAACAAGCAATATACTTATAAGTTCTTCTCGGAGTCGACTTAAGCTCGGTTCCAATTCATGGGATAGTAACGCTTGACTCTATTTTAAGGATAATAGTCACTAGATGGTTGAGTTGTTAAGTGTTTTCATTCGATCTACCTAGATCATTATTGTTGTTATTAGTTAATGACTCATTGACTAAACCATTGGTGATTGGTCTCATGTTATTATTTCTTATTGATGATTGATAAAGTATGGAAATTAATCATAATTGCTTCCATGTGCAAAGATTGCAAGTTGCCAAGATTTGTGTTGTTTCTAATGATATGTGGTCTATGGTAGTTCATAATTGGACTCCCTAACCACTTTGTTGCATCAATTGGTATTAGAGCAAGGTTTTAGTCCTTTTCAAAATGAATGTTACTTTCTGTGTTTGTGGGTATGGGTAAAAAGTAGTTGTAGGGCTTCTAGCGAATAAGTTAGATAAAAAGACACAAAAGCAATTGATACAAAAAAACTATTTGATTCAAAAGGATTGCACCATTTGGTAAGGGGCTAATTAGATAATCATTAAGCTTGCATGTGGTTTTAGTGGTGATATTGCTAATGAAGAGTGGATAATGGATCAATTTCACAAATAATGGAGTAATAAATAAAATCACAAGCAAATATAGATTCCCACCACCACTAATGGACTTTATGATGAATTGTCTTAGTGGATCATGGTATTTCATTGAAATAAACTTGAAGAGTGATATCACCAAATTTGTATTATGTATGGATTTGAATGAAAGACTACATTTAAAACATGGGAAGGACTAAATGAGTGGTTGGTTATGTCATTCAAATTGAGAAATGCATCAACTATATTCATGTAGTTGATGAATGAGATCCTTAAAACATGTTGGGTAAGTTTGTCATAGATTTTCTTGATGACATTCTAATATTCATTAGGACAAAAGAGGATCATTTGATGCACTTGTGAAAAGTGTTAAGTAGTTGCAAGATGATAAATTATTGAAAAATCTTAAGAAATATAGTTTTTGGCAAAAACTTGCGTATACAAGCTTTGTAATTTACCATGATGGTTTGAAGAAGAATCCAAAAAAAGGTAGAGGCAATATTGAATTAGATGACACCTAGTAATACTTTCAAAGTAAGAAGTTCCAATAGATTGGCAAGTTTTTGTAGAAAATTCATTCATAATTTTCAGCGGTATTAGTGCACCTATCATAGAAATCGTGAGAAAATATATGAAATAATTCACATAGACATCCACCGTAGAATAAAGGGATCTTAAACTATTAAGGAATATAATTGAACAACCAATATTAGCATTACCAGATTTCACGAGAGGTATTTCAAGTCAATTGGAATGCAAACATAGTACCAATTGGTGCAATATTGAATCTAGAAGGAAAACTAGTAACATACATCGGTGAGAAAGCGCATGATATGAATTGCAAGTATTCAATATATGATCAGGATTTGTATGTTATTGTGCAAGCAATCATGAATTGGAGACATTATTTCCTTTCAAAGGAGTTTATTTTATATATAGATTATCAATCACTAGAGTTATTAAATGGTTAGGGTAAATTAAATCAAAAACATATGAAGTGGGTTCAACTTCTACTGAGCTAATATTTGGTGGTGAGATGCAAGAGTGGTAATTCAAACAAAGTTGGCAATGCATTAAGTAGGAGAGTCATATTGTTGACCAATTTGAGAT
Organism: Taxus wallichiana var. yunnanensis; assembly: GCA_018340775.1. Lineage (NCBI taxonomy): Eukaryota > Viridiplantae > Streptophyta > Pinopsida > Cupressales > Taxaceae > Taxus > Taxus wallichiana. The sequence goes on along the minus strand of CM031235.1, from coordinate 20,866,595 downwards.
TTGAAGACATAGGATTTGATTATATGTGAAGACAATATGTCGAAGATGAGGAGAATTTCTACAGAGCATGGAAAACATGTGTATAACCAATGAGGATAGACATAACACCATGGTTAGAATATTTCATTTAGGAAGGTCTATTTTTCAAAGGCAATCAATAAAGTATACCAAGAAGATCAATGAGGGAAATATGATTAAAAAAAACATAGTGGAGGTCTTGCGTGAGGTCATTCGATTATGATAAGACATATGCATAGTTGTTTACAAACTATTTTTCAACTAGGATGAGTGAAAATGTGTAAATATTTGTGTAAGAATCGAGAATATGCCAATTGGCTAAAGGAGATGTCAAAATGTAGGGTTGTATCAACCATTACCTATTCCGAGAGAAGCCATGGAAAGACATCACTAAAGATTTTGATTTAGAATTCCTAGATCAAAAAAATGTTTTGAGTCCATTTTTGTTGTGGTGGATAAGTTTTCAAATCTAAAACACTTCATAGCATGTAAGAACACTAATGATGCAATAAGCATCACTAACCTATTTTTAGGGAGATTGTCGGGATACATGGTTTACCATGTAGCATAGTTTTAAATAAAGATGTAAAGTTTGTAGGACATTTATAGAAGACATTATGGAGAAATTTGGATATAAGGTTACAATTAAGTTCATCCTACCATCCAAAAACATATGGATAAAAAGAGGTAGTAAATAGATGTTTGGGTGAATTAATCTAACTAAATATAATATAGGTACATGGAATTTCGTACTAGCATGGGCCAATTTTTTGTGTAACAATTCACGAACGAAAGCATAGGGAAAATACCATTTCAAATTATGTATATGGTAGTAGTCTCAAAAGAGTTGTGAAATCATGTAGTGTAAGTAGTGAACAAGTAAATATTGCAAAACTTGAAGACTTTACGAGAATATATGGTTAGAATACACAAAACAAATGGAGAGGCGTAACATACATTACAAAAAACATGAAAATATAAAAATAAGACAAGTTGAATTTCATGTTAGAGACATGATCTTAACACACTTCATGAACGATATATTTCCATGAGATGATATGATAAGTTAAAATGGAAGAAGACATGATTGCGAAAGTATTAAGAAGATTTGCGTTAAACACTTGTGAGATTGAATTTCTAGAAGATATTGATATTTCAAACATTTTAAATGTGGTGGATTTATATCCTTTAAAGAAAATAGTAGTGAAAAAAAACAAAATTATGATTAGAGATATCGGATGCCAAAGAAATTACATGGAGAAGCAAAAAGATAATTTCTATAAGAATAAAGACAAAGCATAGCAAGAACTAAAAGTACTCAATAAAATGGAAAGATCTAGATATTGAAGATATGACATAGATCAATGCAATCAAAGTAACAAGATATGGAACTCCAAGGAAAGGGCTTGCATGAGCAGAAGTTCATGAAACATTTTTCTTACTCAAGGTGTATGGTATAGGAGCATCCATGTTGATAGGAAATCTACATTAACCAAAAATAGTTAGAATAGGATTTTTCATTTTTGATAGTTTTTACTTTCTAGTATGTATAGAATAGATTAATATTTTATGGTTTTAAATCTAGATTCCAAAGCATATTTCATAATTTTGAGTGAGAAATTATTTCAATGGCATAACATAGAAATGTGTTTATCCATAGAAAAAACTATACATATGAAGATAGAGGATCAAAATGCATCTCGACGTGTATACATTTTCATAATGATGATGTAGTGTTTTAATGCTTCACACAAGGTTGGATCACATGGTGCTAGAACAAGAGACTCCAAAATAGTTTCCTTACATCGACATTGGATTTCGAAACACTTTTTTTTGTGTATGATATCATATTAACTAGTTTCATAGGTTTGTGGTACCATAAGTTCATCTCAATAAAGCATGTAACTACTCTTAAAATGAAGATGGCATTGGAGTTAATTCGATAAAATGTGCACGAGTTCACTTGAAGTCTAAGATGCATACTAATACACAATGGTGGGTGTGTGTGATTTTCATAGTTTCAAACACAACATTTTTATTCGATGCATGGAAAAATTCACAAAACCATGATTGTAATGATTGATTTGACTTATATGCGGTGAATTGTGTTATGATTGTAAATACATTAAGGAACATTTGGAACTTATTTTGCATGCATTATGACACACATTTGATTAGGGAGGATTTCCTAAATGTCATTTGGGTGACTTATAGCCTCAAGGAAATTTTGTAAGTGGTTGGGTTTTGTTGTAATATTATGTACATAATCCTATGTTATTGAAAATGTTGTCTTCTTGTAGAATATTAATAGTCACCTTCAATATGAACTAAAGAATAATCCTAGAGATAAATTTAATGGTCATACACTATATATACTTACATCTCATTTTTATGAATACAATTTTTGGGTTTTCACATATACTAGAAGTTGCATGTGAGCGGTGCGGTGGAGAATCCAAAAGGGGTGAGTTGAGTAAATTAAACATGAAGGAGTGAAACATTGTAGAAGGAAGAGGGGCGACGAAGAAGGGGATTGAGGGAGGAGAGGTCCAAGGGTGGGAAAAATGTTGGGGGGAAGGATTGTGAAACTCTTATTTCTTCTTATAGGACACATATGCGTAGGCCATATTGATTTGATGTATTAGTTGAATTTGATAATCACAAGACATGGTGGATCGGTGGTTTTGCACCATATTTATAGACCATCATCTTTGGCTATTCTACACACTTGCCCATGAAATAAAAAATATCACCCACAAGATTTTCCCTTGTGGTTTTTTATTTGACATCACATCCTCAACATTCCAAGTTCTTAATAAACATTAAATTTCAAGAATTACCATGTGAAGCGGGGTATCCTACTATTAATAACTACAATTTTGATTTGTCGAGGTATTGGATCTCATATTGGTCAATAAGATATGTTTTCCTATCACTCCCTTGTGTTTCAGCCCTTCATTCAATTCAAATTAATTTTCACACCAAAACTTGACTATTGAAAATTTAGATTTTGGTGAAGCATAGGGTGTCTCCTTGGATATTCACCATTTTTTTGTTCATGATTCCTCAAGGGAGAACTTATAGCATTCTATTAACATAATATGGATGTATGAATTACCTTTTATCTCCTTGTTATACATGTTATTCAAACTACATCATTATACCATTTTTGGTTGAGCAAACCTAGTGTGATTATGATAAAAATTGAATTCTAAGGGAAAGAGGAGATCATTCACTTAAAGGAAGAGGAAAGAGGAACCTATGGCGGAGCAAGAAATGTATGGAAAGTAAATACATAAGAGGAAACTAAAGGTTTTCTTTAAAAAAATTGTATGTATAGTTCTAGGAACACACATGAAAACAATGTTCTCATATTGTTCACGTTATTCAAACTCCTAAATAATGGAATAAATTTTATTACAAGTTGATAAGGGTGGATATTAACCTTAGTATGGTAACTTCTCTCTAACTTTGTGCTCATGCATGAGAACTAATTAACCTTTGAACTTTGTGTTGCTAGTGCACATTAGGTTGACTTGTGTGTGGTTATTCTTCTAGACTTGTTAATATTCATGAATATTGATAACAATATCTTAGAATGTATGGGTAATTTGGATCATGATGGAAACCTATTGATAATATGAGTATGTATATGTTTCCTTGAAAAGATATGCCCCCAGTCTTTGCATAAACCCAGACAAGTTCCAGATTGCTATAGTTGTGTACGGTTTCTTCCATGTTCCTCTATTACTTTAATAACCCTACAAGAGTAGTTAGAATCAATTAAAGAGTTGAAATGTGTTTTCGATATGATATAGTTGTTTAATACCTTGCTCCTTAATATAGTCTTGTTACAGTCCCCTATTTTGCTAAAACCCTATGTTAGGGTCTTAAAATCATCCTCTACCATTTCTAAGAGAAGAGAGCTTTTAAAAGAGATTTGTTGACCCTCGAGACTCATTAGGGAATTGCAAAGAAACATAACATAGGTCTTAAAACAATATTAGTGAGTTTGGTGTATTGGAAAATCCTCATTACTCATAATTCTTTATAGTGATAATAAAATTTAAAGGTCCTAAAACCCTATTATAGCCTAGTCCCCTATTTCTACTGAGTAAAGTTTGACTTGGAATGTCTTGTTTTATATCAAGGTAGTAGAAGGAGAAAGTTATTGAATTATGTTAGAATTTTAGAGAGTGAGTGTATTAGAAACCTTATCTCATGATCATGTTATTTGTTAAGTCATATTGTAACTATTTTGAAACCTTGTTTTAACCTCGAGTTATCTACTTTTCCATCTAATTTTATCATTCATCATTGTAAAAGCCCTTGAAAAAACACTACTCTAAAGTATCTATAGTATCCTCAAACCGGTGGAAGAGTTGTTGAAGCTAGTAATTTGATAAAGACAAGATGATGAGGAGAGTGTTGGATCTCCATCACATGTAGAAGAACCGAGAAAGGTGAATCATTGTTAATGAAGAGGACATTGTTGAAACCAAACAAGGAAATAAACCAAATCAAAGGAAGAGTCTATTCACAACTATGTGTAAATAAAAGGGTAAATGATGTAAATTTGTTATAGATATCTCACTAGAAATGGTTGAAAAACTAGGATTGAAAATACTAGCACATCCTACACCATATAAGGTCTCTTGGCTACAAAAGGGACATTAAGTCTTGGTCAATTAATAATGTCAAGTTGCTTTTCAAATTGGAAATTATAAGGATGAGGTTTATTTTTATATTATGCATATGGATGTTTGCCATGTGTTGTTTGGAAGACCTTGACAAGGTATGATAGAAGAGTATTCCATGGTGGAAGAGCTAAAACCTATACTTTGAGAGAAAGATGGTGAGAACCATACTCTAGAACCACTAAAGGAAGATAATGAAGAGATAGAAAGAAATTTCGTGGTAATTATGATATGTGGAAAGGATTTTCTACAAAAATCGAAGGGAGAAGAGATGAATTTTGTTTTAATAGCTAAGCCTAAGACTGTCACAACAACCACCAAAGTGACTAATATGCCTTTGGAAATTCATAAATTGTTGGATAGCTATGTTGACATAATGGTGGATGAGCTACCAAATGATTTACCACAAATCATGAATGTAATACATCATATGGATCTTATATCGGGATCTAGTTTTCCATACTGAGGCATCATACAAGATGACTCCCATGGAGAATCAAGAGATTAAGAGACAAGTACAAGATTTTTGGATAATGTGATGATTAGAAAACCTTGAGTCTATGTGTTTTACCAGATTGTCTTAACCCTTAAAAATAACAAAGAATGTAGAATGTTCATAAATTCTAGAGCTATCAACAAGGTAACCATTAGATATATGTTTTCATTACCCCAAATGGATGATCTTTTGACTGTTTGAGTAGAGAAAAATACTTCTCAAAGATAGATTTTTAGAGCGAATATCATCACATCAAGATTAGAGAGGGCGATGAGTGGATGAAAACATTTAAGACAAATGATGGGTTGTATGAGTGGTTTGTCAGACCATTTGGTTCAATCAATGCACTTAGTACCTTCATGAGGCTCATGAATGAAGTGTTGAAGCCATTCACGGAAAAAAATTCATAGTTTATTTGGTTAATATTTTAATCGAGACAAGTAAAAGGAGGAACACCTTGAACATCTTAATTTGGCCTTGGATAGATTAAGGGGTGAGAAATTATTGATTAACCTTAAGAAGTGTAGTTTCATGAATATTAAACTAGTTTATCTAGGATTTGTTGTTTCTAAATATGACTTGTGAATGTATCCAAAGAAAGTAAAATCCATAGTGGAGTGACCTACTCCCAAAAGTGTGTTTGATGTCATAATTTTCCATAGATTAACATGTTTTTATAGGAAATTTATCAAAAAGTTCGATGGGATTTGTGAACTAATAACTAAAACAATTAAGGAGACAAAAATCATTAGATTGATGCAACTGAGAGAAACTTTTAAATTCTAAAGAATAAAATCATAGGACAACTTATATTGACCTTGCTTGATTTTACTAAAGTTATTCAAGTAGATTGTGATGTTATTGGGATAACAATTGGGGCATTTTGAGTCAAGAAGGGAGACTCATTGCCTATTTTAGTGAGAATATGAATAAAGCTAAAGAGTAGTACTTATCATATGAACAATATTTCTATGCCATGATTCAAGCATTGAAGAATTGGAGACACTACTTGTTGAAAAAGGAGTTTTTCTCTACGCAAATTTCGGTGAACTAATTTGTCCTAGGGATAAATTAGTAGTTTTTGTTAACACTTCGGGACTAGGTCCCTCCTCTTGGGAATGGGGAGGATCCCATTTATTAAATAAAATAAATAACACAATTTTGGGTGGTTATTAGGTCGTGGATCACATAGAGTGCTCCACTAAAAGCGTGCAGCAAAATTTCTTGTATTCCATACAAGGAAGGGATTTTCTTTAAAAGAGGTAAATGGGATATAGTAAAATAGAGAGAGGGTTAAGGTTGTGAGTAGGAACTTGTAAATTTCACAAACATTAACCAGAGTAGGTCCACATTCAATAGGAAGAGAAACAATTGTGTAGAAAAAAATTGTGAAAATCGGCTAAGTCCTTGTCCTAGAAATATTTGGGACTCTTTGGGACACCAAGGATGAAATCCTTTCGCTTGACCTCTTTGAAGCGAAACTCTAAAGCCTCAAAGTATTAGGAATATCACCAAAGGGACAAGTGGGACAAATGGTTTATGATCTCCCATGGTATTAGAGATCTGTTATCCAATTTCACCCCGAAAAAAGAAAATTTAATAACATACATCGGGATTCCCAAGTCCCAGTGAAAAAGAGCGAGCTGCGAGAGAATGCGAGAAAGCAGAAAATAAGCTGGGAGAAAAAAATTGTGAAAACGGCTAAGTCCTTGTCTAGAAATATTTGGGACACCGAGGCACGGTTCGCCGAACGCCCAGCGGCCCGCAAAGGGTTCGGACAAAGGAGAAATGCCCTGGCGAAAAAGAAAATTTGTCCAAGTCCTTTGGGACATTACGCGGGCGTGGTGCGGAGAAACCCGACCACATCCGGTTCGTGAGAAAGTGAGAAAATTTTAGCACAAGGGAAAATTTTAGCACAAGGACAAGTGGGAAGGGACGCGGGGCGGATGGCAGAAGGAGCCGAAAGCCAATCGAGATAACGCCACGTGTCGGCGAGAAAGGGACGTGGAAGCCCATTTCGGGCGGATCGGAAGAATTTGTCCCGAGGACCTTTGGGACATCGGGACAAAAAAGCGCGGTGGGCGTGAAAATCCGGCGAGGCCGTGGACGAATCACGGCATGACACGTGTCGTCGAGGAAAAAGGTCAAAAAGTCAAAGGGGCGAGTTTTGAGAGCAGATCAAACCAATGAAATAGTGCCACGTGTCCAAGTTTAAGGGCCCCAAGAAAAACCCGTGAAAAGGTGGAGAGAGGGAATTGCTCAGTGAATCAGAGCCGCCACGTGTCGTCCAGATGGCAGAGCGTGGGAAAAGAAATTTAAAAATCCGTTTTCACTGTTTTGTGCCCTAAATCTTCAGATCATCATATCTTTCGATCGAGCTCGGATTTGCGTTCTTTATATCAGCGGAAAGCTGTTGAAATTCTCTACATGATTAGGATCAATCTTGCATTTTGGTGTAGTTTGGAGGGAAAATTAAGAAAACGTCTCGCGCGTGGTGATGAAGAAGTAATGCTTCAACAACCAACTTTAATACGGCGAGACTCGCCGCTCTGTTAGACACCGCCCGTTTTGCAGGATCCGCCGCTTGGATCATAATGAGATGATTTTAAATGCTATCTAGAAGTGGTTGGGTAGATTCGATTTCCTCTCTCTTTCTTCTCTCATTCTTAGTATATATTGTAAAGAGGAGCTCCTTTAAGAGGTCGGACATTCTTGTTTTGCATCCTCCCTTCTTCCCTGCTTGCAAGAGAATTTGTGGAGCTTTTCAAACCTCCCATATGGATTGTAATGCAGTTTTTTTGCCTCTTAGCCCTTTGTATGATATCTTGTATCGACTCTTGAGCAATATATATATGTTTGTGATTGATTCTCAACCCTCTCATGTATTCATTGTTGTTATTTTGATCTCTTATTGCAGTTTGGTTACCTGTGCATAGTGTTTGTATTGCATCTATGTGGTCTGTGTTAGATTTGCAAAACAAGTGTCTAACATTCCTTGGTGCATCACCTCTGTAGTTTAGGTTTTATTCTATGCATTTTCTCACCCTGTCTCCTTGACAAGTTAGATTAGGTTTTAGTAAACCCTCTGCATTTTTGTGTGCATCTGAACAGAGGAATAGGAACCAGCCTTCTCTGGAGAATCCTTTCTCATCTTTACAAGTCCCACACTTGGAGAAAGGATTCCATGTTGTGCAATCACACTGGATGCCTGAACATCAACCTAGAAGCCTGATCTGCATCCAGGGGTGTTGTGAGTCTGCAACAACAGATTTTGGCACGCCGGTGGGACACTAGAGGTCTCATTTTTATTGCAGCAAAGTTGATATGCATCTGCTGCAGTTTTCTTGCTTATAAGAGCTATTATTTGCATATCTGGCGACTCCAAGGGGAAGAATCAACTGGTTTCAGCAGTGCAGGCCTGAAAACTCATGAGAAGAATCACCACAAGGTCAAGAGTGGAGAAGAAGAAGTGTTGTTTGAATACTGCAGTTATCTCGAGAAGAAGGCAAAGAGGAAGAAGGATTCAAAGGTCTCCATCTCCACCAAAGCAGAACTCTCTCAACTCCTCCACACAGCAGGCCTTTCTTTCAATATATCTGAGGGTTTTAAGACCAATCGGAATGGCTCGAGAACAACCCCTACGTCAACTTCACGGCGGCAGCCCACTTGCTCTAATGCACAACATCCAGTTCTATTGCGGCCTTGAAGAACATTCCCTACTTCACTTTGGAGAAAATCGGACTACTCGGGTGATCATGTTAAAGATATTGCTAACCTTTGTGCGATCCATGAAATCGATGAAATGCAAGTGGTGTCAAATTCTTGGCATCTTCATTGAGGGTAAAGCATTGCTGATGGTTTAGGAGCCTTGGGGCTGGTTCTATCTACAAATGGAATCATTTGTGCATTGCACTTCATGAGCAATTTGGAGAGAAGGAGACAACTTGTCTCTTTTGGAGCGATTGACAACTATCAAGAGAGCCCCCAACGAGCGGTGGTGACTTGACTTCAGATTTCAAAGGTCTTGGGATAGGATTCGGTGGCGGTCGAGGCCAACGGCGGGAGGTGCTTTTCTATATTACCTTAAAGCTTTGAATTGATATTTCTATGTTAATTCGAGTCCATGGGAGGCACAACAATCCCTATGGCTTATAGCATTGCCATTAGAGCTGAAAAGCTGTCTTATTCAAGGTGGTAAAGCGGCTCTAGGCCTCCCATGCCCTTGTATCCAAACTTAGAAAATCCAAGCACTAGTCAAGCACCCACTTTGGCTCTGTTCCCACTCCTAGAAATCGAGTTCAAATGAAGCTTCCACTTCATCTCAAGTGCTTCAAATGAACTCAAGAGGTCATGAAGCGATTTGCAAAATTTGGGAAATGAGTGGTTACTATTAAGAGGCAAGCAAGCCCAAGGTTTGAGACCTTCTATCAACCTCAAGCTCGGCTAATAGGCAGCCATACCAACCACAAAGACCACCTAATCCAGCTGCAAATATGAATCAAAATCAAAGCCAAGTAAGGCCTCTGCCCGATAGACCATTCCAGCCCTATAATCCAAATGCCATATCTGCCTCTAAGGCATTAGTGCCAACACGAGAACAACATTGCTCGGGAATATGATTGGTGCTTTCCATGCAATGAGCCTCATGACCAATCCATGTGCTTGATGGTGCTCTCAATCAAGCACTAATGGTGACAACTACCGGTGTGGAGGCGAGGCGGTCGAGAAAGCTTGACCAACAACGAGAAACATTCCAACAGCAATCAGCCCCAAATGACACTACATTGGTGAAGTAGCGAGCGAGAAGATTTACGTGGCATGAATCGGTAGTTTCTCGAGGTGTTGCGGCCAACTGACACAAGGTCAAAAAAGGAGGAATTTGGGTGAAGAACAGACCATTAGCCCAGCCCGATCCACAACCTTCCACGGCTCCACAAATGATTGGCAAGCAGAGTCCAGTTTCAAATACACAAGGGCAGCCAAGAACAGCCCCTAGGCCAACTCAAATGCCAGCTATTGCTGCCCACGTGCAAGGAGTAAACGTGCAAACCAAAGGACAGCAGAGAGATTCTTCATCACCATTCAGTATCATTGATCAGATGAAGAAGACAAACGTTAACATATCAATGTGGGAATCCCTATCTATCCCAGGCCAAAGAGATCTGCTGCAAGCTGCCATGAAGGATTGGACAACTTCGAATCAGCGGGTTCAGATGCAAGACAAAGTGCTTACAAATGTTTCCCAGTCTGAAGGAAGTCATGGAGGACAACAAGGTAAAATGTTGAAGCCCCCTCCTTTCTATGTTTCATTAATCATTGGGGATAAACTAGTACACAATTGCATGATTGATTCGGGGCAAGTAGCTCCGTGATGCCCAAGCAAATAGCTGATCAGCTGGGTCTCGAATATGAAGTAATATCTAAAGGAGTAGTGCAATTGGATGGGACAGCAATAGCAACAGTTGGAGTGATTAAAAACTTGAGTCTTACCTTGCATGCATGTCAAATGTTGTTGTCTTACAAGATGTATCAATCATAGACCTTCCACCACTCTTTGCCCTTTGCTTGTCGAGGACTTCTTCTGCCAAGATTGGAGGGTATTTTGTCTGTGATTGGTCTCACATCTTTGTTTAGAACAAGGTATGGAACTAAGGCCACAATCAGATCGAACCCATTGCAAACTTCCATATTGAGCCTTACACCCCAAGTCAGATTAATGCCAATTGCTCGGCATTTGATCAAGAAGATCACCCTAAAGTCTTGATGAGGTGACACCGAGGTTGGAAGTATCCGGACCTAACTCTTGATGAATGGGCAAACAAGATACATGCTTTTGATCCCTATCGAAGTAGAAGAATCGAGTGGGAGTCTATTGTATACACGAAGAAAATCAACTATTCTAGCATCACCAAGCCAAGCCATAATGATGACAACGAGGTATGGCAGCTGTTTTTGACGGATCAAGGAGTAGGCAAGGTGCGGGGAGGTGGAGCCATGCTTGTTTCACCTCGAGGAATAAAGTACTATTCAGCTTTTAGATTTCAATTTGCATGCTCAATAACAACTTGCTGAATATGAAGCCTTGGTGCGAGGATGCATTGGGCAATCAAGAGAAAAATAAAGAATCTGCAAGTCTTTGGGGACAGTGAATTGATTGTAAATCAGGTCAAGGGACGGCATGCTACCAAGAATGATCTACTCAGGTGCTACAAGAACAGGGTGTGGGACCTCATGGAAGATTTTGAAGGTTTTGGCATCGAATCCATTCCCAGGAAAGAGAATCAAGCTGCTGACAGGCTTGCAGCAGTAGGGGCAGCCTTTGACATTACGAAAAGCATTCAACAAGACAAGGTACAGCCAAACATCCACGTGATTGTGAGGCCTTCAGTGCCGGATAACAATGTCAGTTGGCAAGTGTTTGAGAATGACCAGCAAATCATCAATTTCCTACAAGAAGAAGCTGAGTTCTCTGCCAGGAATCAAGACAAGTTGCATCAGCAGTATGGTGACCAAGTGGTGCAGTTGAGAACTAACAAATTACCAAAAGGCCTCATAACCTTGGAGTCAATCTTGACCCGAATGATCGAGTTCGGAAGGAGAAGGCAAACATTCAAGTAAAGGGTGAGGATTCAGAGCCTATTTTAGTGGAAGAAGGCAAAACATTGCAGATTGGCAAAGTAAGTACCTCACAAGAGAAATCTGATTTTGTTCGGCTTTGCAAGAATTTTCGGATGTCTTCGCTTGGAGCTATGAAGACTTGAGAGGATTCAATCAAATTTGGCACAACATACCATAGAATTGGATCGAGATCTAAGCCCATCGGGCGAAGCGAGAGACCAGTCAACCCTCACATTGAGCCTCGATGAAGAAAGAGCTAAATAAGCTAATAGAGGCAAGCATTATATTCCCGATCAAGCACTCAAAGTGGGTTGCTAACTTGGTTCGGTCGGGAAGAAGAGCGGAGAAATCAGGTTGTGTGTGGACTTAGAGACCTCAATAGGGCATCTCTCAAGGATCATTATCCACTCCCTTCCATGGAGCAAATATTGCAAGTAGTATCCGGTTGAGAGAGATTCTCTCTCTAGATGGCTACTCGGGGTATAATCAGGTGATGGTAAAGAAGAGGACCAATTCAAGATGACCTTCACAACTAAATGGGGCACGTATGCTTACAAGAAGATGCCATTTTGGGCTGTCAAGCTGCTGGTCTTTACCTTTGAAAGGGCAATGGACATGGCGTTGAGGCTTGATCAACAAGATAGTCTTTGATATACCTTGATGACATCTTTGTATTCTCAAAAGAATGCGGCGGACCATCTCTTTCACCTCAGGCAAGTGTTTCAGAGGTGTAGAAAGTTGGAGTGTCTTTGAACCCCAAGAAGTGCATCTTTCTTGCACATGAAGGAAAGCTCCTTGGCCATATTGTCTCGAAAGAGGGACTGGCAATTGATCCGAGAGAGAGTTGAAGCCATAAGAGCACTACCATTGCCAAGTCACAAGAAGGCTCTTCAAAGTTTCTTGGGAAGGATCAATTTTGTCGCAGGTTTATCCCAGATTTTGCAGCCCTTGTCAAGCCCATCACCAAAATGTTAAAGAAGAGCATGGCTTTTAAGTGGACAGAGAAGGCAAGGAGAGTTTTGAAGCAATCAAAGAAGCTATCTCTCAAGCACCTGACTCTCATTAACCCAGAGACTTCTCAAGGATTTCATCCTCTATGCATTTGGAGGTGATGACACTATCTCTGCCATTCAGTAAGTGAGAACAAAGATAATGATGAGCAGCCGATTGCCTTTTCAGCGAGCCTAGATGATATGAGGTGAGGTACTCTTTTATTGAAAAGCATGTACTTGCGGTAATCGAGAAGCTTGAAGAAATTCAAGCATTTAGTCTCAAACAACAAGGTCGATTCTTTGGTCTCACATCTTTGGAGTTAAGACTTCCTCCTCAACAAGGATTTGAATGAGAAAAGGGTAGGTTGGATCACCGTGTCATGGAGTATGACATTGATATCAAGATCACCAAGCTGGTAAGAGGAAAGAATTTGTGTGAGCAGCTGGTTTTGGGGAAGCAAAAGGAAGTATGCAACGAAGAAGAGGCTGTTTTGACAGTCCAGGACAATCATGAGCCAAGTGGCAATCAAGAAGAAGACGATGCTTCCCCCACTCCTTGCTGGACCCAAGATATTATGCACTTCCTAGGTACAGGCCAGTGCCCCCTAGAGATGAACAAGACCCAAAGGAGACACTTCAGGTTGCAGGCTGTTCCGTATGCCATTGTTGATGGAGTTTTGTTCAAGAAAGACGTGAATGGAGTGCTGCTGAGATGCATTAGCACAGATCAGATTCAAAGGGTGTTGGAAGAGTTTCATGGTGGACCAGCTGGTGGCCATTTTGCACCAAGAGTGACAGCTCTAAAAATCATGAAGGCTGGTTATTATTGGCCTAAAATCTTCAGTGATTGCTATGCATGGATCAAGAGGTGTAAGAATTGTGCATTCTTCACAGGAAAAGAGAAGTTTGCTGCCCTTCCATTGCATCCAATCTCAGTTGACCAGCCATTCATGCAATGGGGTTTGGACTTCATTGGAGTCATTAATCCCAATTCAAGCCAAGGGCATAAATGGATTTTGATAGCCACAGACTACTTCACCAAATGGATGAAGCAGTAGCACTCAAAGAGGCAAATGAGTCTAGCATCTGAGACTTTTATGAGGAATAACAACAGATTTGGTGTACACCACAATAATCTACGATAATGCATTGGCATTCATTGGATCTAAGGTAGTGAGTGGGCCGTCGAGAGCGGTATTTACAGAGCACTTCATCGAACTATTACCCTCGGGGTAATGGCCAGGCGAGTCTACAAACAAGAACTTGTTAAGGATCATTAGGAGAACTCTTGATGAGAATCAGAAGTCTTGGCACACCAAGCTGAAATCAGCCTTATGGGTGATAGGATCACTCCCAAAAGATCCACAGGTAACTCTCCATTCGGGCTTTATACATGGAAGAGAGGCAATCTTGCCCATGTCACTTGAGTTACCAACATTGGAACTCATGAAGCAGTGGAGTTACTTGAATTTGAGCCCATGGAGGTGAGATATGCGAGTTGATGGAGCTGCCAAGAGATCAGAAATCAGGCATCCCAAGCAATGGAAAAGGATCAAGCTTTGATCAAGAAAACCTTCGATAGAAAGGCCAAGGATAGATCTTTTCAAGTTGGAGATCTAGTGTTGAAATGGGATGCGGACAGAGCAAAACCGGGAAGGCATTCAAAATTTGATGCTATTTGGAGTGGCCCATACATGGTCACAAAGTGCAAGAGCAGCAATGCTTTCCAATTGGCCTCATTGGACGGTGAAGAACTGCAGATTCCAGTAAATGGAATCTATCTCAAACATTGCTACTGAAAATAAAAGGTTCACCCTTGTAAATATTAGTCTAGATTTCAATTCCTCTAAGTGCGTATGCACATTGTCTTGTTGTAGTTAGGTTTCAGTTTCCCTAAGTGCTTTGGCGTAGGTTTTGTTGCTCCTGGATTGAGTTTTTACAGTTCAGCGTGCTCTCGTAGAAGGAGTTGCAGTATCAGGCTCATTTCAGGTCATTGCTTATGACTCCATGCCCGATGGATCGCAAAAAAAAGCCCCTTTGGTCTTTTCATCTAGCGAGCGAGATGACCCATTTGAGTCGCCAAATTGTTATCAATTTCACCCCGGGGTTGAATTGATAACATACATCGAGATTCCCAAGTCCCGAGGCTGAAAAAAAAGCGAGCTGCGAGAGAATGCGAGAAGTTGCGAGAAAATAAGCTGGGCGAGAAAAAAATTGTGAAAATCGGCTAAGTCCTTGTCTAGAAATATTTGGGACATGCGGGACACAGGCGCGGTTCGGCGAAATGCCTCGGGTGGCCCGAAAGAAGGACAAGGGACATACGGGACAAATGGGCATGAAATGCCGAATCGGCCGAAAGAAAGAAAATTTGTCCAAGTCCTTCACAGAGGACAAGCGGGGGACAAAGTACGCGGAAGGCCGGAAAGCGGTTCGGCGAAAGAAGAAACTTTCGCACTTTGGGACATTTGGGACGTGAGTGCGCGTGAGGCTTGAGCCGGCCGGTTCGGCCGAAAAGGAAAATTTTAGCACAAGGACAAGTGGGACAAGGGGCGCATTGGGGGCGCGGATGGCGGAAGAAGGAGAGAAAGCCAATCGAGATAACGCCACGTGTGTGGCGAGAAAGGGGCGTGGAAGCCCATTTCGGGTGAGCGGAAGAATTTGTCCCGAGACAGCCTTTGGGACATCAGGACAAAAAGGCGCGGTGGGCGTGAAAATCCGGCGAGGCCGTGGATGAATCACGCGCATGACACGTGTCGTCGGAAAAAGGTCAAAAAGTCAAAGGCGAGTTTTGAGCACTTTGATCAAACCAATGAAATAGTGCCACGTGTCCAAGTTTAAGGGGCCCCACAAGAAAAACCCGTGAAAAGGTGGAGAGAGGGAATTGCTCAGTGAATCAGAGCCTGCCACGTGTCGTCCGGATGGCAGAGCGCGGGAAAAGAAATTTAAAAATCCGTTTTCACTGTTTGTGCCCTAAATCTTCAGATCATCATATCTTTCGATCGAGCTCGGATTTGCACGTTCTTTATATCAGCGGAAAGCTGTTGAAATTCTCTACATGATTTAAGGGATCAATCTTGCATTTTGGTGTAGTTTGGAGGAGAAAATTAAGAAAACGTCTCTACGGCGTGGTGTAAGTAATGCTTCAACAACCAACTTTAATACGGCGAGACGGCTCGCTCGCCGCTCTGTTAGACGGCCCGCCGTTTTGCAGGATCCACCGCTTGGATCATAATGAGATGATTTTAAATGCTACAAGAAGTGGTTGTGGTAGATTCTGAATTTCCTCTCTCTTTCTTCTCTCATTTCTTAGTATATATTGTAAAGAGGAGCTCCTTTTTAAGAGGTCGGACATTCTTGTTTTGCATCCTCCCTTCTTCCCTGCTTGCGAGAGAATTTGTGGAGCTTTTGAGCCTCCCATATGGATTGTAATGCAGTTTTTGCCTCTTGGCCCTTTGTACTCGACTCTGATATCTTGTATCGACTCTTGAGCAATATATATATATGTTTGTGATTGATTCTCAACCCTCTCATGTATTCATTCTTTGTTATTTTGATCTCTTATTGCGGTTTGGTTTACTGTGCATAGTGTTTGTATTGCATCTATGTAGTACTGTGTTAGATTTGCAAAGCAGTGTCTAACATTCCTTGGTGCATCACCTTTGTAGTTTAGGTTTTATTCTATGCATTTTCTCACCTGTCTCCTTGACAAGTTAGATTAGGTTTTAGTAAACCCTCTGCAGGTTTTGTGTGCATCACATCATTATTGACTACATTGGGAGGAATAGGAATTGGACCTTCTAAACACGGAGAATCCTTTCTCATGACAAAAGAGTCCCACACTTGGAGAAAGGATTCCATGTTGTGCAAAATCCCAATTTTTACTATTTTTGGATAATAAAGGCGTCTTTTCAAGGAAGGTGTTGATAAAATTTCACGACATTCGATGCGGGGTTTTTAGTTATGATCAAACATTTGTTTTCAAGAATTGAATTTTATGGAAAATATCGGTAGCATAATAACATGTATTTGGTGTTTATGAGGGAAAAACATCACTTTCAAATATTCAAAAATGGTTAAGTGTTGGAGTTTTAACCCTTTCTCCCCTTTAGCACTTTTACTCACTATTAACCCACCATGGCTTAACCAGGTCATTCGAGGATTAATGGTTGAGTTACACCCATGAAAATAGAGGATAGTTGAGTTAAGGGGACAATGGGGACACTTAAGGTTTGATTTTCATGAGATTGTGACAATTTTTTCCATGTGGGAGAAAGGAAGATAGAAGTAGGGACTAGAAACAAGTTCTCAGGAGTTGAGATGGGATTCTTCATGTGACTGGGGCTAGTTGGATGAGGTTGGACACACTTTTATGTCCCAGATGTCACTTGACCAAGTGAAAATAGAACATGGATGGAAAATGTTGAAAAATATGCCATGTGTGGAGGTGGTCATGTTTGTAACTTGAAAACACTCTTAGGACACAAGTGATGCACTCCAAGTGACGTGAGAAAAATCATCAACAAGGGGGACATTTTGTGTCCCCACTTTACCTTGCTGCTCCAAGGGACAAGGGACAAGGGATAGATAAGGTCAAAAATCCCACCACTCACTTAAGTGGTGTGTTGATGTCATCATGTAAATGCAAAATTAGAATATGGGAATGTCTTTTCCACTCTAGGAGAAAAACATTGAGCTCTATGGTCAAAACTTATATGATTTTGACTCAAAACACCCAATAAATCCATCCCCACAATTTTTAGGACTTGATTCTACTTGAATTTTGAGTTTTAGGCCCAGTCACCCTTTTGGCACAAAGAAGTAACAACTGTGACCCAGACTACCATAGAGAGTAATGCGGATTAGGATCATAACTAATGTATTTACCATGTAGAGGATTATATGATATATTCCTTATGATGTTGATGACACTAACAGAGTTACATGATAGTGAGATTTATTGGTTAGATGTTGATTTCTTGTAGTCGATTTGATCAATGATATAGTTTTCTAGATTTAATAATGGTAACTCATGCTAGCATAGGTGTATGTCGTTGTAATTATATCTGTGGATGATTCATGGTGGACTATGTGTATAATTGTATGTGTTGCACTATCAATTGTATAATGATGTTAGGATATTATAGGTTTGATTAATTTTGTGATGAGTAGATGATGTTTATTGTATTGGACAGATGCGGTTAATGTGTGCAATGAGTGTGCAGGTGACAGGTTATAGGAGAACGTGGGTTTCAGGGTGGCTACGCAATTGTGCACAAGTGGCCCATGGGCTAAGTCCTAACCATGCTAAATGTTTGAGGCCTTAGAGTAGGTGTATTAATTGGGCACCATGAGTGAACCCTCAATTGTAATGTATTTATGTCTTGTAAAATTAATTATGTTTAGGGTGTGTTTTATTTAAGTAAACTAGTTTAGGGGTTTAATGATCTCATTTTAATTTAAGTGATGGTTTTGGGGTGTGTGTGTGTGTGTTGGTAGAAGGGATTGGGGCCACATGTGAACCTTGGGTGGACCCCACACCCTCTACCCTTGTGCCCAAGTGTGCCAAACCCGAAATTGGGCTATTTTGGGCATTTTTAGTGACCCCTTTTTAGTTTGGGAGTTCACTTAGCATGAAAATGGGCCCTTGGACCCTACCTAATAGGTAGGGGGCTTATTTCAAGGTTTGGAGGGAGTTTCCTCCCATTTTTCCTTCCTTTGGTCACATCCATGTAAGGTGGTTGGTTTGTGTGTATTTGTTAAAAGTTGCTCCACTTTGTTTTATTTACATTTTTAGTATTTTGGGTGATAAGGGCTAAAAGGTGAGTTTACTTTTACTTATTTGGTTTTGGGAATCTTTGACTTGAGGAGGAGAGGGGGTGACACATGTCATTTTCCTATTGGTGAGGAAACTTTTGGGTTCCTCTTGATATTCTTCCTCATGGTGAAGGAAGGGGACTTTTTTCCTCATTTTTTTTGGACTTGGAGAATTTTGGGGAGCTTGAGGATTGCTTGGACAAAGTGGAAAAGCTTAGAGTCTTGGAAGCTTGTAGAGGTAGGATTCTTAATCCCTCTTTCCTTGTTGTTGCTTGTATTGATAGCTATGCATTTGTCAATAAAATAAAGTGTGTGAAATTTTATGTTGTAAAGCTTGTATGAAGAATGTAGTCTTGGTTGTTTTTTTTTTTTTTTTTTTTTTTTTGTTTTACTCTCCACCATCATATGGCTTGATGGTTTTTGGAGAATGTAGGGGAAGAGAGAGGGATTTCCCTCTCAAACCTCATGGTTTGTTGGTCAAGCCATGAAGGTTCCTTCTCATCCCCTCATATGGTTTGAGGTGGGAGAAAGGTTCATATGGCTTGAACCTTTCCCCATTCTTGGAGAGGAAACCCATTGGGTTTGAAAATCCTCCCAAGAAGGATTTCATTGACATAAAGGAGAAATAAGGAGGATGAATGTTGGGAGAAATAAGGAGGTTATAAAATATGTATTTGGTGTATCCTATGGTTGGACACTTTGTTTTTGGGCATCCTATTTCTTCTCTTCCCCCTTTTTGTGAGGGTGATCTTGTTTCTCCTCATAGTGTTGTCTCATCATGTGTATTATGTCTAAGTGTTTAAATGTTTCTATGTATTCTTGTTGTGTTTATCCCCTTTATACTTGTGCACATTGTGGAAGCTAGTTCCTCTCTCCCATGGGCTTGGGGGAGGCTAGCATGACTTCCAACCATGGAAAGGCATGTGATGATGCCTATTGGTTGGGTGGTAAACAAGCCATGTCTCTTGATTCAACATTCTTAGAAGAACACTCAAGGTTGGAGACTCAAGGATGAAGTTTAGTTGGAGTTGTGACTTTTGTTTCTTTTATCCTCAAAATCATTGTAAATATTACACCTCATTGTAACTATGTTTTATATGGCTGATTTTGGATAGCCTCATCTTGTAAACTTATCATATTGTGATTTGGAAGTCTTGTAATACCATATGTCTCTTTTGTTTTGTAACTCTTCTCTATTGTTAAAAAAATTAAAAGAAGGAAAAAGGAAAGATTACAATATTAAAATCATGAGTTCTTTTATTTTACTTGTCTTCATTTGAAAGGTTTTTTTGTTTATAAATCTGCAAATATCTAGTTATGCATTACATGTTAAATCTGAAATATTTAGTTGTGCTTACTTTTAAAATGGAAAAAAAAAAAATTGATGGCACTACATTTGGTATCAGAGCCGTGGTTCAAACACATGGACTCTTTGGGTAATTTCTGTTTTATTTTATTTTTATTGTTTTTTAAAAAAAAAAAAAAAAAAAAGGGGTTGTTCTTGGAAATTATGAAATTTGAGTTTTAGCTTTGGAAATGAAATATTATATTAAATGTTTTTCCTAAATGAGGATTTTTTTAAAAAGAAATTATTTATTTGAAATGGAAATAATGATTTATTTGAAGTAATGTTAACCTCTTAGTGGGGAAAGGTATTCTTGCTTGCAAAAATTTTTAGTTTTTTATACAAAAAATGAAGATTTTTTTTTTCTTATAAAATTTTTAAAAGTTGATATTAGCAATTAAAAATTTCATTTTTAAAAATTTGTTATATTTATTTTAAGCTTTATTTTAAATTTAATATAAAATTTCTATTAAAAAGAATTTTTTATTAAAATTAAAAAATATATATATAAATAATAAATAAAAAAATACATAATTTTATAATATTTATATAAAATTATTAATTATTTAACCATATTCAAATATTAATATTATTTGATTTTATATATATATATAATATATATATATAAATAAAATAAATATATATTTTAATTAAATTATTTATATTTATATTATATTTATTTATTATAAAAATATATATTATATATTAAATATAAATATATATTATATATATATTTATATATATATATAATATATATATATATAATATATATATATATATATATAAATAATATATAAATATAAAAATAAATATATATATATATATAAAAATAGATATATATATAATATAAAAAAAAAAAAAAAAAAAAATTTTTTTAAAAAAAAAAAAAAAAAAAAAAAAAAAGGGAGGGGGGACCCCTCCCCCCCCCCCCCCCACCCCACTGCCCCCCCCCCCACCCCCCCCCCCCCCCCCCTCCCCCTGCCCCCCCCTGCCCCCCCCCCCCCCCCCCTCCCCCACTCGCCGCCCCCCTTCCACCCCCCCCCCACCCCCCCCCCCCCCCCCCCCCACCCCCTCCCTTCCCCCCCCCCCCCTCCCATGCCCCCTTCCCCCCATCCCTCCCTCCCCACACCCCCCCTCCCACCCTCCATCCCCCTCCCCATCCCCCTCCCCTCCCATCCCACTTCCCAACCCTTCTCCTACCCCTTTGGACCCCAAAACCTTAAACCTGTAAATACACCCTCCATCATCCCCATTTCCTCCAAAATCATTCAAAAATCCCTTTATAAAAAAAAAAAACATATTTATCATTTAGAAAGGTGTTTTGAAATTTGAAAATAATAATAAAAAATAAAAAAAAAAAAATAAATGAAAATTATTAATATCCTTCTTTCAAAATGGAAATCCATGAATCAACTTTCCTCCATAGCTCCACTTAACCTGCAAAAAAAAAAAAAAAAAAAAAAAAAAAAAAAAAGAAAAAAGAGAACATAAGGATGTTTAGGGAAACTTTAGGGCAAAAATAGATCTAGGGCTGAGATCAATTTGATCCTAGGGTCCACATGTAACCCTACACACCTTAAGTCATTAGATTTTAATGGGAATGAAAAATAAATTTAAGGGGGGTGTGTGGGTAAAATAAATTAAAAGGGGGAAAACAAATTAAATTAAAAAGGGTGTGTAGGAAAATTAATTAAAAGGGGGAAGACTAATTATTTACAAGGGGTGTAAATTTTTATTTATGACCCTAGGGAGCTTAATAGAGTAAAATAATTAAATTATTATTAGGCTAGTGTTTATTTGATTTTGGGTAAATTAATAATTAATATAAATTAATTAGGGGGAAAAGAAAGCATTAAATTAGTCACTTTCAAAAAAAAAAATAATAATATTTTAATAATAACTTTTTTAAATATATATATATATATATATAATAATAATAATAATAATAATTAAAAAAATGCTTTCCATAACTTTTAAAAAAGTTTATAAACCTTTTTTTTTTTTTTTTTTTTTACCTCGGGTACAGGATGGCACCCAAGAGGGGACGATCGGCTAGAGGCTTGGGATGTAGTGCACCTACGCCGGAGCCGCCGCACCTGAATTTGGACCTCAGATATTAGAGGCCCTGCAGCAGCTGATAGGCATCGTGCAACAGCGCCTTCCACCACCACCGCAGGAGCCGAGAGAGGAGGACATTCAGTTGGGAGATGAGGAGTTGATTGGTGAGGATGCACATTCAGAGCCACCTGAGCACGATACCCGAGATGAGAGAGGTCACACAACCCTTCCATCCTTGGTGAGAGGATGGCCTCGTTCCATCGTAGCCGATCACACAGCTTCGAGGGACCATTTGGAGATAGGTGACCCCTTTCACCTGTTAGACCACATCGCCAGGATCGAGACATAGGTAGTGTGATTCGAGACCTTCTTCACCTTCAGCCACCTACTTACACTGGTTTGACAGATGGCTTTGGGGGGGTAGAGTCTGGCTCCTTAGCCTGGATAGCTACTTTGGCTTGCACTCTCACGAGAGCAATGTCAAAGCCAGGTTCACCATACACCTCCTCCGAGATGTAGCAGGCATTTGGTGGAGGAATGAGGAGTGGAAGCTCCATTTGACTCGAGATATAGTGACTGGGAGATGTTTGAGGAGTGGTTTCAGGGCTCGTTATATGTCAGAGCATTTTGTGTAGAAGAGGATCGATGAGTTTCATGACTTACGACAGGGCTCGCACATAGTGGCATAGTATGAGAGTAGGTTCTTGGATCTCTTGCAGTATGTAGACTACCTGCAAGATGAGAAATTGTAGGTAAATAGGTTTATTTCGGGGCCTGAATGTAGATATAGTAGGAGCAAGTTAGGATGTTATCTCCTCCCATGCTTGAGAAGGCCATTGAGAAGGCCTACTTGGTTGAGGAGAATAGGACCAAGGCATAGGAACACCGAGATAGGAAACAAGAGCAAGTTCCAGGATAGGATTTAGGCATTTTAGAGTCAGAGGACATGGGGTGTAGTACCACCCCTAGAGGAGGATTTTGGTCTCCTCCAGCAGCATCGAGAGCTCCACCACACCCACCGCAGTAGACACAACATCAAGGACACCAGCATCAGAGGGGTAGATAGACTCAGAGCTTTCAGTGAGGTGGATCTAGAGGTGGTTTTGGTGGATCTAGGGACAAGAGGCCGGGTACTCATCATCACTCACACCTACCCACTCGCAGTAGTCTGCTAGGGTTGGACCGAAAAGTTTAGTTTGCCCTAGAGTATAGGAGGGACCCCATCTCAGAGGGGTACAGGAGGATGTTTTATTTGTGGGGCTCAGACCATTATGTGTGTATGTGTCCACACAAGCCCACTACTATGGATATGTAGAGAGCTCCTAGATCCGAGTAGATGGTGGGTGACGTGGGACGTGCCCATCATGTATATGTAGTGGTGAACCAACAACCGTGCCAGTGAGCATCAGCCACAGATCATTGAGATGACAGTACTATCGGGGTATTTCTATCTCAGTACTTTTTGATTCAGGTGCTTCAGATTCTTTTGTATCTCCTTCTATAGTGGACCAGTGTGGGCTAGTGGTGGCTAGGCAACTAGATAGTTGGCGAGTGAGTTGGCCTCTGGGGCTAAACTCGCCATGGACTCGTATGTGGAGAGTTGTGTACTTGATTTGGGAGTTTTCTCCACTACACTTGACCTCGAGTTATTCCTTTAGGATCCTATCAGGTTGTTTTAGGTATGGATTGGCTCGAGGCTCATCGAGCCAAGGTGGATTGCAGAAATAAGGTCATTGAGTGTCAGGATGATCTTGGTAGTGTAGTTGTGATTTTAGGGATGTAGAGACCTATCTCCTTGCATATGATCTCAGCTAAGCAACTCAAGTGGAGCATGCGTAGGGGTTGTCGATTTTTCTATCACCATCAGTGATCATTCAGATAGTACTCTAGAGCATTCACCCCTTGATGATCATAGTTTTGAGGGAGTACGCAGATGTGTTTCTAGGAGAGCTTCTAGGTTTACCACCTAGTAGGGAGGTGGATTTCACCATTGATTTAGTGCCTGGCTCCACACCAATTTCTAGGGCACCCTATCGGATGATGACTTCAGAGCTTCATGAGCTCAAGATTCAGTTAGAGGAGTTGTTAGAGAAGGGTCTCATTCACCCTAGTGTATCTCCTTGGGGAGCGCAGTCATATTTGTGAAGAAGAAGGATGGTTCTCTCAGGCTTTGTGTAGACTTCAGATAGCTCAACAAAGTCACAATAAAGAACCGTTATCCACTCCCTAGGATTGATGACTTGTTTGATTAGATGCGGGGAGTGAGAGTGTTCTCCAAAATTGATCTCAAGTCAAGGTACCATCAGTTGTGCATATCAGATGCAGATATTCATAAGACAACTTTCCACACACGTTATGGGCATTATGAGTTCATTATTGTCCCCTTTGGTTTGACCAATGCCCCAGCTATCTTCATGAGCCTCATGAATGGAGTGTTCAGGACCTTTCTAGATCACTTTTTCATAGTGTTCCTTGATGATATTTTGATATATTCTCATTCCGAGGAGGAACACGAGGAGCATTTGAGACAGGTGCTTCAGGTTTTGAGAGAGTAGAAGTTGTTTGGGAACTTGGAAAAATGTAGCTTCTTTCAGATAGAGATTCAGTACTTGGGGCACATTATTTTAGGAGAGGGTATCTCTGTAGATCCCTCTAAGATTCAGGCTATCATGGATTGGCCAGTGCCCACATCAGTGACTGAGGTGAGGAGCTTCATGGGTTTAGCAGGGTATTACCGCAGGTTTGTGTAGGACTTTTCTAGGATTTCTCACCCTATTACTTCCCTTCAGAGGAAAGGGAAGAAGTTTGACTGGTCAGAGAAGTGTGAGTAGGCCTTCCAGTTGCTTAAGGAAAGGTTAACCATGACACCTATCTTAGTAGTTCTAGACCCGACAGAGGATTTTGTTGTTTGCACCGATGCATCACTAGAGGGTTTGGGAGTAGTTCTTATGCAGGAGCATCGAGTTATTGCCTTTGAGTCACGTAAGCTCAAATATTATGAGCTTAACTATCCTACTCATGACTTAGAGCTTGCAGTAGTGGTTCATGCTCTTGTGCGTTGGTGACATTTCCTTTTGGGTAGACCCTTCATTTTGAGGATAGATCATCGTAGCTTGCAGCATATCTTCTCACAGCCGAACCTCAATGCACGTCAATGGCGTTGGATGGAGTTCTTATGTGAGTATGACATGGACTTGTAGTACATCAAAGGAAAGGAAAATGTCATCGCAGATGCTCTTAGTAGGTGATGACATGTTCTTGCTTCTTTGACACTGCAGTCAGATTTGAGGGTAGGATTCTTGAGCATCTTCCGAGGATAGGTTTTATGAGGGTGCTAGACAGATGTTGGATTCTCAGGGTTCTTTTGAGGGTAGATATTCAGGATGCATGTTAGAGTCAGATGGTTTACTTTGGTTCCATAGGTGCATTTATGTGCCTAAGGCAGGTGATCGTAGTTTCATCCTTACTGAGGCTCATCGAGCCCCATACATAACACATCCAGGAGTGAAGAAGATGCATGCCGATTTGAGAGAGTTATATTATTGGTCGGGTCTTCGTCGGGACATAGAGATATTTTGTAGCACATGTTGCCTTGAGTGTCAGAGGGTCAAGGTAGAGCATTCTCATCCGCAAGACTCTTATACCCTCATGATATTCCCGAGTGGAAATGGGATGTGATCTCCATGGATTTCATAGTAGGACTTCCTATGTCCTCTTATCGTCATGATGCCATTATGGTCACTGTGGATAAGTTGACCAAGGTTGTGCATTTCTTGCCAACCAAGGTCACCTATAATGCATAGGCCATCACCAAAGTGTTTATGGAGGACATTGTTAGATTGCATGGGATCCCGAAGATGATCATCAATGATAGAGATACCATCTACACATCAGTTTTCTGGACTTCTTTTCAGGATGCCTTGGGTACACAGATTAATTTCAGTTTCAGCATATCATCCAGAGATAGATGGGTAGATAGAGAGAGTTAATCAGTTCTTGAGGACATGTTGAGGATGTATGTGATGGACCAGCAGAAGAAGTGGGAAGATTATTTGCATTTAGTTGAGTTTCCTACAACAATAGCTATCATAGTTCCATTGGTATGGCTCCCTATCAGGCTTTGTATGGATGACCTTATAGGACACCTTTGAGTTGGGACAAGACTTGATGACTAGGATTATTTTGGGACCAGCTTATCTTCAGGATTTAGAGTAGTAGGTTGTTCTGATTAGACAACATCTTGAGTAGGCTAGAGCATGCCAGAAGGCATATGCAGACACCAAGAGGATTGACCGTCACTTCTCAGTGGGTGACAAAGTCTTCTTGAGAGTTTCATCCGCATAAGAGTCCAATCCATTATGGAAAGGGTTCTAAGCTATCACCTCATTTTTGTGGGGCCTTTTGATATTCTTGAGGTCATCGGTCCAGTTCCTATCACCTAGCTTTTCCACCATGCCTTGCATGGGCCCATGATGTATTTCATGTTTCTGTACTATGTAGATATGTACCTGATGTCACTCATGTTTTGGATTGGTTGGCATTATAGGTAGAGGATGGAGGATAGTGGAGACTGGAGCCCGTATGCATACTGGAGCACCGGAGGTTGGCCCTTTGGGGTCGAGATTTGGACCAGGTTAGAGTGCAGTGGGATAGATATGATGAGACATCAGCTACCTGGGAGGATGCTACACCATTGAGGGCTAGATATCCCTATCTCTTCCAGTGACTTCTAGGAGGAAGTCTAATTCTAGGAGAGGGGGATGTAGTGCCCACATTTTTATAGCTCTAGTTATCTGTTGGTTCCTTTATGCATAGACATGTTTTGACTGAGACTCTGATATATTTTGGACATTATGCTATGTTATTTATCCTCATGGACATTATGGTATTTTGGGCGCGTAGCACCAATTGGACTAGATTAGTATATTGATATATTCTTATGATGTTGATGACACTAACAGAGTTACATGATAGTGAGATTTATTGGTTAGATGTTGATTTCTTGTAGTCGATTTGATCAATGATATAGTTTTCTGGATTTAATAATGGTAACTCATGCTAGCATAGGTGTATGTCGTTGTAATTATATCTGTGGATGATTCATGGTGGACTATGTGTATAATTGTATGCGTTGCACTATCAATTGTATAATGATGTTAGGATATTATAGGTTTGATTAATTTTGTGATGAGTAGATGATGTTTATTGTATTGGATAGATGCGGTTAATGTGTGCAATGAGTGTGCAGGTGACAGGTTATAGGAGAACGTGGGTTTTAGGGTGGCTACGCAATTGTGCACAAGTGGCCCATGGGCTAAGTCCTAACCATGCTAAATGTTTGAGGCCTTAGAGTAGGTGTATTAATTGGGCACCATGAGTGAACCCTCAATTGTAATGTATTTATGTCTTGTAAAATTAATTATGTTTAGGGTGTGTTTTATTTAAGTAAACTAGTTTAGGGGTTTAATGATCTCATTTTAATTTAAGTGATGGTTTTGGGTAAGTGTGTGTGTGTGTTGGTAGAAGGGATTGGGGCCACATGTGAACCTTGGGTGGACCCCACACCCTCTACCCTTGTGCCCAAGTGTGCCAAACCCGAAATTGGGCTATTTTGGGCATTTTTAGTGACCCCTTTTTAGTTTGGGAGTTCACTTAGCATGAAAATGGGCCCTTGGACCCTACCTAATAGGTAGGGGGCTTATTTCCAAGGTTTGGAGGGAGTTTCCCTCCCATTTTTCCTTCCTTTGGTCACATCCATGTAAGGTGGATGGGGAAGTGTGTTTTGTTAAAAGTTGCTCCACTTTGTTTTATTTACATTTTTAGTATTTTGGGTGATAAGGGCTAAAAGGTGAGTTTACTTTTACTTATTTGGTTTTGGGAATCTTTGACTTGAGGAAGGAGGGGGTGACACATGTCATTTTCCTATTGGTGAGGAAACTTTTGGGTTCCTCTTGATATTCTTCCTCATGGTGAAGGAAGGGGACTTTTTTTCCTCATTTTTTTTTGGACTTGGAGAATTTTGGGGAGCTTGAGGATTGCTTGGACAAAGTGGGAAAAGCTTAGAGTCTTGGAAGCTTGTAGAGGTAGGATTCTTAATCCCTCTTTCCTTGTTGTTGCTTGTATTGATAGCTATGCATTTGTCAAAAATAAAGTGTGTGAAATTTTATGTTGTTAAGCTTGTATGAAGAATGTAGTCTTGTTTTTTTTTTTTTTTTTTTGTTGTTTTGTTTTACTCTCCACCATCATATGGCTTGATGGTTTTTGGAGAATGTAGGGGAAGAGAGAGGGATTTCCCTCTCAAACCTCATGGTTTGTTGGTCAAGCCATGAAGGTTCCTTCTCATCCCCTCATATGGTTTGAGGTGGGAGAAAGGTTCATATGGCTTGAACCTTTCCCCATTCTTGGGAGGAAACCCATTGGGTTTGAAAATCCTCCCAAGAAGGATTTCATTGACATAAAGGAGAAATAAGGAGGATGAATGTTGGGAGAAATAAGGAGGTTATAAAATATGTATTTGGTGTATCCTATGGTTGGACACTCTTGTTTTTGGGCATCCTATTTCTTCTCTTCCCCCTTTTTGTGAGGGTGATCTTGTTTCTCCTCATAGTGTTGTCTCATCATGTGTATTATGTCTAAGTGTTTAAATGTTTCTATGTATTCTTGTTGTGTTTATCCCCTTTATACTTGTGCACATTGTGGAAGTTAGTTCCTCTCTCCCATGGGCTTGGGGGAGGCTAGCATGACTTCCAACCATGGAAAGGCATGTGATGATGCCTATTGGTTGGGTGGTAAACAAGCCATGTCTCTTGATTCAACATTCTTAGAAGAACACTCAAAGTTGGAGACTCAATGATGAAGTTTAGTTGGAGTTGTGACTTGTTGTGTCTTTTATCCTCAAATCAAAATCATTGTAAATATTACACCTCATTGTAACTATGTTTTATATGGCTGATTTTGGATAGCCTCATCTTGTAAACTTATCATATTGTGATTTGAAAGTCTTGTAATACCATATGTCTCTTTTTTTTGTAACTCTTCTCTATTGTAAAAAAATCTGAAAAAAAAAAAGAAAAAAATAAATAAAAAAAGGAAAGATTACAATATTAAAATCATGAGTTCTTTTATTTTTACTTGTCTTCATTTGAAAGGTTTTTTTTTTTTATGAAATCTGCAATATCTAGTTATGCATTACATGTTAAAAAAAAAATTACGTTCAGCCAATGATCACGCATGCACATAACAACGAGTTTGAAGCATTATAAAATTAAGTTTCGAAGCAATATTCAATTCATTGTTGATACTCAGAATTTTGAAAGTCATCTCCATCATCGACCATCTCTCTTGGGAGTCGTTTGTGAAGATTGAAATTATTATTTTAGTGTCTGGTTTTTTTATAATTGTTTGTTTACTAGTTAATGAGTCTTAATAGTTCGGTTTAATGTCATGCATTCGGTTTAATGCTATATAAAGTCTAAAGAACTCAAAAATAGACTCTAGAGTATTTTTATAAAATTGGTATGTTTTGAAGCCCATAGCATTTAGGTGTAGAGTATATGGATTTAATAAATAGTCATTTTGTGTTTAGAATCTGATGATTTTTATTAAGTGTTGAGGTCGGTTTGTAAGTGTCAAAAATATATTTGTGTTGTCCAATCAAAAGAGTCAAAAAATTGAGTCATTTTAAAAGTCTGAAAAATTATAAAAAATTGCCTTATGGACATATTTTTGGTGTTACTTCTATGTCTGGAAGATAAATGATTTCGTATTGTGGGGAGAATAATAAATAATGTGGAAATCATTTAGTGACATGATCACATTTTGCTGAAGTAGAAACTCACTAAAAGATGGATGCATGTGAAGATGGAGGACAAGAAGCATTCTCTTGCTAGTTTGTTTAAGCGCAGGAGCCGCACAATGAGGTTGTGGCATTTTTGTGGTGTAAGTTTGCTTTCTTTTTAGAGTTGTAGTTTGTTTGAGTTGTGTGCAGTGTGCTTCATTTCAGTTTTTGGATTCTTTGAATAAATGAAATTTCACATTGTGGGGGCAAATATAAACCAATATTGCATTTCCATTCTACGATGTCAATGAGATAAAAAAATATTCCTATGTACTTCCTTGATGTGAGAAATATAGTGGAAAGATGAAAACACCACGAAAAAGTGACATCATGATACTTGAAGAGAATGAACAGGGGTTCATACCTTAGACATGGGTTCATACCGGATGGGAAAGGGTTCAAACCGAGGTCTTTGGTCAACCTTTGCAAAACCATCAAGTATGCCAAAATCATGAGCATGCGGGGTGACAAGCTACATAAGAAGTGCAATTATTTTCTCCCATGTTTACACTAAGGGGGATATTAGGAATTCATATTATTAGTGCTTCACATATAATTTAATAATGTAATATTATTATATTGAGTTATCATAAAACATCTAAATATAATATAGTGTATAAGTTGTTGGGTTGTTATAAAATATTATTGTTTAGGATACTATTGTTGTGTATTGTTACGTGAGTAACAATCACCTTAGAATAATGTTGGGTGAGTTATTTGTGGATACAAAGATTTGAGGGATAATTAGTTGAATTGGTCTCCTTATTAATAGGATTACTATTTTCTATATAAACATATATTGTATCCCTAATAATTAATTTGTTTTTTTATTACTATTTGGTTTTCTTGTGTAAATCCATACCTAGTAGTCATTTTTGTCCTTTTTTTTTGAGGTGCCTTTTTCATGCTAACAAAAAGTTGGAAAGAATCTATGTTTTTGGGAATTTATCTGACATTTTTGCCCTCTTCATTTTCTTTGCGCACCCTTTGAGGTGTTGACACAACAATTGTTGCGCCTCCCCATGATGATGCCTTTCCTTTCGAACTCATTTTTTTCCAAGGTGCATGCTTTTTGTCTGCACACCGAATTTATCATGTGCATGCGCCTTCATGTCAACAACAAAAAAACACAAAAGTTGTTGTTTTTGTGCCTCGGCTCGGCACGAAATCTAGTGTTGACAGTCCTTTAAACGCGCCAAAGGCACATAATTTCATGTTGACATGCGTTTATCTGCGCCAAAGGGCGCAAAGTTTTACGTGTCGACACGTGTTTTGGTGCGCCCTTTGTAAAAGTGGTTGGCACATTTATTACACCTTTCCTATATATAGGCGCATCCGCCCTGTCACTTTCACAATTGAAAACACGTGATAATTTTATTCCTCTAGCACTGTCAGCACGCCTGTCATCCTCGTGTCGCGTTCGTGGACCCCGCTTCGTCTCTCACGTTCTATATATTCCGGGTGAGTGGTCCTTGTTTCTCTTGTGTTTTCTTTTTGTTGTTGTTTGTGTGGTAGGATACAATGGATCTATGAGGCCATGAAACCCTCCCCCTTCTGTTGTTCTTGCAATCTCTCTCCCCAAGCTGTTTCCATCCCTCTTTCCAGATCTGCTATTAAAGAGGGCTCCACCTCAAAAAGCTGACCTGGATCTCTTCACTGCGCCCCTTCACCATCTGAATCCCTGAAAGAAATGGCCTAAAAACACACTCAAACCCATCAGGGAGAGAAGAAAACTTAACAGCCCATTTTGGACTACTTTTTCCTCTTGGCGCATTCGCCACGCCTGTTACATAAAATACAGTCGCGCCAAGAAGGCGCACTGATCCTGCTTGCAACATGAAAATTACCCGCGCCATGTGAAACCGAGTAAATCCTAACAATGGCGCAGGCGCATCCCCTCTTACAGCAACACAATGTCATGCAAGCCTTCCCTGCGCCGCGCCAAGTTCCCCTTTTGCGCACATAAAACCTATGTTACACACATCAACCCTGCGCCCTTCGGCACCAAAGTTCCATGTAACATGAAAAATATATGCGCCATTGGCGCATCCTATCCCCGTGCAACATGAAAATTATCTGTGCCCAGTATAAAACACATATGAATGGCGCAGGCGCACTTCTGCTTACAATAACAAAAATGTCATGTGCAGCATCCTTGCGCCCTGCGCCCTTTGGCGCTAATTTGTTCCTTGTAACACCCTCTTCTGTGTGCCATACTATTAACCCTGCAGCCTACAGTGTCCTTGTGCCCTGCACCCGGAGGCCTTAAAATTACTAACTCTTCATTCTGTCAATGCTTTAATGGAAGATCTGATGGCTAACATGGCTCTTTTGCATTGGACTTCGCTCCTCCTTCTTGCAGATCAGCAACTGAACTCAGATCCACATATGTCTACATCAAGCAAGAGGCCGACCAAATCAAAGGGCAAAGCTAAACTTACAGAGGAAGAGATGAAGTACAAGTATCAGAGGGTCAGAATGCCCGAGTCCCAGGCAGAATGTGACCTGGATATAAGAGACTCTGAGCTCGGTCACATTGACATGGAAGATTTCTGGGCCAGAACCAGGAGAGTCACAGGAAGTCCTTGGATGGACAAACTGGTGGGCAAGTGGTCTGCATTTTGCGGAGGGATTCCCGTCAGTACAATAAACAATGAATTCATGATGGTAGTGGCCCGCTGCTACAATAAAGACACAAGATGTGTCGAAAATGAAAAGGGTGAGGTTATAATCAACCTTACTGCCCGACATTTCAAAATCATGCTTGGCATCCCTCACCACCGGCATTTCGTGGCCGTGAGCCAAGAAGACTGCATTAAGGCATGGGAGGATAATGAAGACCAGTGCATGCAGCTCATGAATGAGGTCTACCTAAAGAACAAGAAGGTGATAACCAGATGGCCACAGGTTATTCACCGTAGCGACTTCTCTCGAGGAACTGAGTGACACTATCACGTTCCTGAGTAGAGTATTTGGGCTTTCTGACACCCATTACTTTCACAAATGGATGCTCAGGTACTTTGAAACTATGAACAAGAACGTACAGATCAACGCTTCGAGTGGGCGGAGATCATAAGCAGCACCATATCCGAGCAGCTCCAACAACTCACCACAATGGGGAGGTTCTACATGAACTCCTACGTAGTTTATGCTGCAGCCTCGGAGAGGGATTATCCAGCATTGAGCCGATGCGGGGTTTGGCCCCAGGTGAGAATATATGAGTACTACCCAGAGCTGAAGCTGGAGAATAGCATCCCGCAGTTTACCAAGATTAACGATGCTTTCTTCTACAACGTCATCTACCTTTTGAGGCCAAACATGACTCACGGTCGAATGACCAAGAGCATTGTCACAGCAACGAGAAGTGGGGAGCACTGTTTACCCAATTCCCCACCTTCACCTATCTCAGAGCGGCCAACTTCTTGGGGGAGCCCACCAAATTGCCGAGATATGCCGGCCCCAAGTTGATCCTGTTAGAGCTGTCCAGATAGCTCATAACCTATCATGAGAAATGTTTGAAGAGGAAGAAGGGTGGAACTCCTTTCCCCCTCACAGTAGGGTAGATACACCTGCGTTTCTCATCACAAAGCCTAGGAAATGTTTGCAGAGCTAGAACTGCTAAATCTAAAGCACAACTTCCCGAGGCCCACTTTCGATCCAAGGAATTGCCTTCCCAAGGAAAAACTTGATCCAATCCACATTCCACAGATCGAGGATATTTATATCGACCTGTATCATGAGGTCGAACTCAGAAGAAAGACCACTCTCACCTGGCCCTGGCAGAGATCATTCAGTATGGCGTGGCCATTGTCCCAAGAGGTTATCAAACTACCGATCAAGAAGTTGATCAGGTGTATCTAGACACAGATGGGGACAACTGGCCATTTGCTGCAATTGACAGAACAAAAGTGCCCCAGACTATTGAAGAAAGGGTCAAGGAGACATTGCGGTGGATAGAGCACTGGTGCAGGATGAATGGCCTTATCTACCTCGGGGTGGATTTCACCACGTCCCCTTTGGGAAACGCACCTGTCAGGCCAAAACATTTTCCAAAGGGAAAAGGTAAGGACAAAGAGGGAGAACCAAGCTCTGCCCAAGAAGAAGCTCCTGAGAGCCCTCCTTCCGCCACACAAGAACAGGTTGTGAGCCTGTTATCTCAGAAAAAGAAGTGGCCGAAGGTGTTCGATGGGCACATCCATTCAGGATGATGCCACTGCTACAACTACTGAGGTTCCTTCTCTCCCTTCTCTTTCTCCTCTTCCCCCTCCTCTCGTGGCTCAAATGACCATCCCTTTGGTCGTTTCTTCTTCCCCATCTTCCACTGTTCCCCTTTCCTCTTCCTCCATCTTCTCTTCCCTTGCGGAGCTGTCCCCCACCATTTCTTCTCTCATTTCTCAGCTCCCTTCCATCCCCACATCTACTTCCCCTGCAGTGTCTCCTCCTTCCGTGAGCACTTCGCTGGCCTCTCTGTCAATGCCACCACCAAGTGTCTCTACGCACTTCCCTTCCACTACTGCAGCTGCCCCCTCTTCCACTTCTGGTCCCACTCCCATAAGTCCAGCTTGGATCTCTCAGCACCTGAGCCAACATAAGAGGAAAGTCCCTATCGCACCGATGGACTTCTCCATCATCCCATCAAAGGGGGCTAAGAAGCAAAAGCCCATAACCCGCTTCTCTCAGAGTGCATCAGGGGAGAGGGTAATGGAGGTCGTATATCCGATCCTTCCAAGAGTAAAGAAGATCTGTCTCTGACAGATTATATAGTGACCCAAGTCACAATGGGAACGTCTTCTGAAAGCCTTCAGGGAGAGGCCCTATCTGTAGTCGATGCCCTTTGCAAGAAGCTCCAGGAAGCAAAGGAAGAAAAGAGGCTATTAAAGGAGCAAAATAAACATCTTCTCCATGCCTTGTAGAGAAAAAATGGGCAAGTGCTCCTACTAAACTGCCGCCAAAACTCCCGAGCCCCGAGCCAGGATAAGATAAATGAATACGCCAAAATCGGCGAAAGGTGGTATGGCAAGTATCCACTGGAGAGACCAAATCCTCAAGGAAAGTGAGGGAGTAATCGTCAGGTTCACCAAATTGTATCAGAATATCGATCGGGGGAACAAGGCACTCCAGGTGATTGCGGGACCCATCTCCGAAGAGTTGGACCATGCTAGGCTGCAGCATGAGACCTTCCAGAAAATGCTCGACTATTCAGTCGAAGATCTGGTCAAGTTTGGCATCTTCGATCACCCCAGAGCCCCCAACAAAATCCTTTCTACTCTGGACTACCGGGTCGATCAGTTGGAGTTTGTCCTAGAAAAAATAGATAAAGTCAAGGAGGAGGCCTTGGAGGCTATGCACCAGATGGAGCAGATCATCCTGAGAATGTCCCCAGGCTTGCTCACTCCTTCTTTCACCTTGAGGAAGGCAGATGAAACTATTCGGATCTTCAAGGAGATCGTCTCGCAGGGGCTGGGGCTAGAAGTCACCTTTGACACCGAATCCATCAACAACCTTCTGGCCTGTCGTGACTTCATAGGGTACCTGATAGAGGTAGGAAATGAATATTCCAAGCTCCCGGAAAAGCTCACAGAGGAGTGGGAAACTTGTGAAGTTATCAGTGATCATCACAAGGATCCCCCAGATCAACTTCAGCCCATGATCAGCAAGTTCATGGAATATCGGGCCAGTTCCATATCATCACCTCTCTCCGAGCAAGCAACAAGAAGCAAGACACCCCTTTTCGGCCGATGAGACGATGATGAATAGTCTCCTTCCTCTCGATCTTCTTTTTGTAAATATCTAAGAGTATGTTGGCACAAATGATGACATCATCCATGTTGCACCATGGGATGATGTCATCCTAAGTTGCCAAAAGTCAACAGTTGACTTTTAGATATTTTGTAGATACTTTGTAATTAAGTCGTTGGTTTCTTTTTGTCTTCTCTCTTCTCCTTCTTCTATATATACTTGAATGCTTGTTGTATTCAAGGAGGTGGATATCTTTTAGATGAAAAATAGAAGTAGGAAGAAAAGACTTTGAGCTTTTGTAACAGAAAAGATATTAATACAAATATTAAGACTTTGTGTTGAATATGCGTGTTATGAGCATTTTAATCTTTCTTACGTCAGGTTTATGTGCTTATTCTGTTAAATCTATCTCTACCTTTTTGTCATTTATCCATCAGTATTGCTCTATTCGTTTATGCAAGTAGGTTTGGCTCCACTTATTACCAATCCCAAAACATAATCCTTCTGATCCTTCTGCTTTGGAATTCATTTCTTTTCTCCCTTCGGATCTGATCTTTCTTCGCCCTTCCTTTCATTCCCTTCTCTTCGCAGTTGGAAATACCCCTACTGGGATGAGATCCCAAACCCCGAAGGCAGAATATTGTGGGACTTGCACAGATTCCTGCCGGTAGAATAGCAATAAACCAGTTTCGCTTTGCTGTCTCAAAGAGGGGCTATGCCCTGCACACTGTTGGCTCATCTATCCATAGATCTGCTCTCATGACAGATTTTCGGACCAATAGTTTTTGGTGACTCTACTGGGGATCGAACAGATCTACTTGGATCTATGGTAGTGGTATGTTAGAGAATTAGAAAAAGTCAAAAATCACTACCTGTTTGCAAATTTTAAACTTTTTCACCAAAATCCAAATTTTTTGCAAAAATGCTCCAAACTGAAAATTTTCTTCAGAGATCCCTAGATCTGGACTAGATAGAGATCTTTAGTTCAGCTGAGTTTTTACAAAAATCTGTATTTCTTCATAGATCTGAGTTTCTGACAGTTTACCAAAAATTTCAAACTCTTCAAAAAGTCAACTCTAGATCTGAAAATCAGCTTACTAAGTTTTACCCTGTTTTTATCCTCGTTGATCTTTGTTATTAAAACCACAATCGGTTTTCAAAAGAGGGATAAATTTTAAAAATTTGGAAAAGTACATCTTTGCTGATTTTCTATCGAAAAAATCAGAAAATCAGCAAGTACAATCAAAAAGAGTTTTAAATCTACTCCCAAAGTATTACAGATCTGGAAGGAACACTGGCGGGTGAACCATTTACTCGTAGCAGGAGAGCTCATGGAGAAGTTGATCCTACTTTTGATCTACTCCAAAGGCACAACTTTAGTGTTACACCAGCACGCTTCTCGTCGCTGAGCTCAGCTGACCGGGCATCCAGGAGTGTCTCACCTCCACGAAGGAAGCATCTCTCACAAGGAGTATCCACATCACTTTGCAGTGCTTTGTTGCTCAGTGGAACCATCCTCCCAGCACGCGTCCTTTTTCCAGCTATTCAAATGGCGGTACCATGGGGAAATGCTATGGGCCCTCTGGCTTTGCCACATCCTATTCACGCGCTCCCACATGGAAATCGAAAGAATTTTCCCAAATTTGATGGGAGCGGAAACCAAAGCACGATTCTCACATATCCGCATTCATCATGTCTTGCAGTATCCTCGATGTGACCCATGAAGATGTGTCAGTTCACCTTTTTCTGGAGACTTTGCAAGGACCCCATGGCAGAATGGTTTCAGCATTTTCGGCTGGATCTATTACTAGTTGGGCCACCTTACGGGCTGCATTTGAAGATAGGTATAAGCCTTCCGAAGATGTGTTTGCATTGCTATCAAAGATCACTCACCTAAAGAAGGAGGTCAATGAAACTATGTGACTTCATCACCCATTTCAATTCACTGATCAACCATGTTCCGCCTACCATGCTTCCAACACCGGAAAATCAGAAGTGTTTCTTCGTAAATGCCATGAGCTCAAAAGTAAGTTTCTTACTCCTGCAAGAACAAGTCGCTACTTTGGTTCTCGCCCAAGCTGCTGCCATATGGATTGAAGACAACTTGCTAATATCTGGTGAGTTAAAGTGAGAGCCATCCAAGCCTAAAGCTTTGATCCCTTCTCCAACTCCTTCATCTGATCCGGCATTTCAAAAGATGGTGAATGACTTGCTCGCATTAAAGAAGTAGTTAGCTCAAGCTTCCCCCAGTTCCTCGTACCGGGATATTCCACGAAGAACTTTCACTTCCAACAGCATCCCGCATAGGCCGCGTTTTCCTGCAACTGCTCCGTGGTTGGCACTTGAGGCTCCTCCGGTCAACGCTTTAGCTGAGATCGAAGAAGAAGAGGAACAAAATTATGAAGAACCTCCATCGCCAGGTGAAGATGATCAAAATGTCGGTGAACCGACTGGTGACTCTACTATCGGGTATATGGAATTTGATGAGGGGGAATCTGATGAAGAAGAGGGTACCCAAGGGTATGCAAGTGGACAATCATATGTTGTTTTTACCCGCTCGCAAGGAAAAGAGGTAGAAATTGCTGCCAAGGTGTAGAAAGAGAAAGCCGTGTCAAACACTCCTCCAATCATCGTAAAAAGAGGTAATCCCCTTCCGGCTCAATCAGTCACTAGGTCTTTTTCAAGAAAATATTTTTCCCCTGTGTCTCCTCCGAATCAGCCCTCTCATGTTCCTATTAAGGCCAATAATCCTACTCTACCACCGTGAAATGAAGGACTCATTTCTTCATCAACGCAACCCTTGGCCGCGTTTGACATCATTGATCATGCTAAAAAGACCAAGATCCAAATGTCTGAAGCCGAGTATCTTCAGTCAAACCCTGAACAACTTGTTAGGTTGACTCGAATACATCCAAAATCAAGCTTATCATAACTACTCAGGTTTCCCCGAAAGGAATCCTTTCTACTCCTCCTGCATCTCGCATAAACGTTGCCTCGACCTCTGCATCAGGAAAGATAGAACCTTTCTATCTCTCCCTCCTAATTAATGGCCACAAACTAAGCAACTGCATAATTGATTCTGGGGCTTCTGATAATGTCATGCCGGAAAAATTTTCCCATGCTTTGGGCCTCACCCTTACCAAGCCTTTTGGTAGATGTTATTCCTTGGAAACCAAGTAGGTTCCGCTGATCGGTCAAATCAAGGACGCGCAGTTCACATTTGCGGCATTCCCAGAGAAAAGAGTAAAGATGACCATCCTTGTTGCCGACATTCGCAGTAGCATATGGAATTCTTCTAGGAAGGAGTTTTTGTAGTGAAGTTGGTGGGGAGATTCATATGGATTGGTCTAAGGCCAGAATTCCCGTCAAAGGCATAATGCAAACATTGGAGCCGAATCTCAAAAGAAGTATTTAGTTACTGATTCTGATGATCCCAAAGCCCAAATTCTCTTTGAATCATCTGAGATGGGGAACTACTTCTTGTCTATAGAATCGATAAAATTAACATTCTCATCCAAGAAAAAGATCTCGACGAGATATGGACAGTTGCAGTTTGATGGTAGCTGTGCAACTAGCGGATGCGGCGCTGGGGTTGTGCTGATATCTCCTGAAGAGGAGATTATTCCTCTCTCTTTCAAGTTGTAGTTTTTCAACACGAATAATACTGCTGAGTATGAATCTTTGCTACTTGGCATGCAAGCCACAAAGGAAAGAGGGATCAAAAATCTAAAAGTACAAGGTGATGCCGAATTAGTCGTAAATCAAGTAAAAAGGATATACCAAGTGAAAAATGAAAGGCTCAGGCATTACCGCAATGCAGTGTGGGATAACATCGAAGAATTTGATGCTTTCTCAATAGAAGCCATTCCAAGGGCTCAAAATGACATGGCCGATTCATTAGTTGTTTCAGCATCCCTTATGCTGCCTCACCCAGGGTTGAAAACAGACACGTATACCATTGAGGTAGTTTTCCACCCAAGCGTGCCAGACAATTCTCAGCACTGGTAGGTATTCAATGATGACAATCAACTTATTGCCTTTTTGGAAAAGGTAGAAAATTTCAGAGAGCTTCATTTTGAAGGATCCACTTCTGCATGCCGAGAATCTATTACTGATCAAGACGATGAATCAAAAAGGAGCGATGGCATATGTCAACTCAAAGGAAATAAAATTCCAAAAGGTTTGGTTTCTCTGGAATGTTTGTTCGACAGACATGATCATTTTGTCAGAAAGAAAAGGTGAGACAATCCTAACTCCTCCCCAGAGACCGAGCCGGTCAATCTAGGTACTATGGAACATCCGCAGTTTGTAAACATCGGAAAATGTTGCACACCTGAAGAAAAGCGGAAGTTTGTCAAATTGCTAAAAAAATACATGGATGTATTGGCATGGTCTTATGCCGACCTTAAATCCTTCAAGCGAAGGACGTCCAACACGACATCCCATTGAAGAATGATGTCAAACCCTTTCGTCAGAAACAAAGGCACTACAATCCCAAGGTCTCGGGTACCATTCAGGTGGAAATACAAAAAATGTTGGATGCGAGAATCATTTTTCCTATCCATCACAGTACCTGGGTTGCAAATATTGTGCCAGTACGCAAGAAAAATGGTGAGATACGCATCTGCGTAGACTTTCGCAACCTGAATCAGGCATCCTTAAAGGATAACTACCCCCTTCCCATAATGGATCAGGTTCTGCAAGCAGTAACTGGATCAGAAATGTTGTCTATGCTTGATGGTTTTTCTGGCTACAATCAAATTGAAGTCTCGCCTGAAGACCAATTCAAAACAGCATTCACTACCCCCTAGGGTACATTCACCTACAGCAGGATGCCCTTTGGCTTGACTAATGCTGGCGCCACCTTCCAGTGGGAAATGGACTTCGCATTCAAAGGTATAATGGGGAAGGTCATCGTAGTTTATTTGGATGACTTAACTGTGTTCTCTAAATGGTGAAATGATCATTGTGATCATTTGGAGCAAGTATTGGCCAGATGCCGAGAGCATGGGATCTCCCTGAATCCGAAAAAGTCTATTTTTGGAGTCACAGAAGGAAAGTTACTGGGGCA
Organism: Taxus wallichiana var. yunnanensis; assembly: GCA_018340775.1. NCBI lineage: Eukaryota > Viridiplantae > Streptophyta > Pinopsida > Cupressales > Taxaceae > Taxus > Taxus wallichiana. The sequence goes on along the minus strand of CM031235.1, from coordinate 20,825,910 downwards.
CAGTAGTCAGCAAAGAAGGAACAAAGATAGATGCGTTGAAAGGGTTAGGGCTATCCAGAGCCTTACTTTACCAACAAGCAAGACCGGCGTTCACTCTTTCTTTGGAAAAGTAAACTTTCTCAGACATGCTTCGTTCCTGATTTTGCGTTGAGAAGACTCGCCATATATCAAACATGATGAAAGGGTCACCAGCTTTCCGGTGGAGTGAAGAAGGAAAGAAGTCATTCGAGGAGATAAAAGCCTCCGTCACCCATGCATGCCAGTCCTGGTATGTCCTGATTTCTCCAAAAATTTATCATGTATAGTTATGCATCTGAGCATACAGTGTCAGCTATCCTAATGCAAAAGAATTCTGAGGATGTTGAATCCCCGATTGCGTTTATGAGCTCCCCCTCAAGCCTCATGAATTGAAGATGTCTCAGTTGGAAAAGCATGCCTTCACCATTGTCAAAGTAGTCAAGAACTTTAGGTACTACATTCTAAACTCTCATACGGTAGTTCTAGTTCCTGACACGGTAGTCAAGTCCATCTTAACTCAACAGGAGTTAGGGAGTTTGCGAGGGAATTGGATCGCAAAAGTCCAGGAGTATGATCTAGATATAAAACCAACCAAGCTAGTAAGAGGCAAGGGCCTTTGTCAGCTCATGGCTGAAAACCGAGGTTTAGAAGACCCTGACGGAAAAGATGATTGCACCGATGGAGCACAAAGCCAGCTGGAGAAAGCCGATTCACTACCCATGGTTCTATTTGTCGTGACCAGCGATGAATGGTATTCTGATATTGCTTTCTTTCTCACTTATGGTGAATGCCCAGCTCATCTAACTACAAAGGAGAAGCGTGCTATAAAGCTCAGAGCAGCCAGATATGTCATCTGGGATGACGGTTTATACAAACGTGGAATAGATGGCATCTTCTTGCGATGTGTTGACAAACCACAACAGACAAAGTTACTTCAAAGTTTTCATGATTCAGCCTGTGGTGGTCACTTCTCCTCTTCCGTGACAGCACACAAGATCATCCGGGCCAGGTACTATTGGCCAACGCTTTTCCAAGATACAACCACTGGGTAGCAAAGTGTGAGCCTTGCCAAGCAATTTGTTGGTAAGCCAAAATTGGCTACTTTTCCCCTCAGGCCGGTCATCATTGATGAACCATTCAGGCAATGGGGAATCGATTTTATTAGTGCACTCAATCCCCAATCGAGTTCGGACATAGTTATGTCCTGACAGCAATAGATTACTTCATGAAATGGGTGGAAGCCATACCTGTCAAGCATGCCACTTCCGAGGTTGTTTGCAGTTTCATCAAAGAAAATATCATTGTCAGGTTTGGCATTCCAAGCAAGATTGTTGCTGATAATGCTTCCAACTTCTCTTCACGGGAAGTTATTAGTTTTTGCTATGAATACGGGATAACCTTGGCTCACGCCTCGGATTATTACCCCCAAGGAAATGGTCAGGCAGAATCCAGTAATAAAAACTTAGTGACCATTATACGAAAGCTAGTCGATAAGAATCAGTGAACGTGGCACAAGTCATTGTATGACGCTTTGTGGGTAGACCGTATTACTCCAAAGAGGTCCCTCGGTATGTCACCTTTTCAAGTGTTATATGGAATCGGTGCTGAACTTCCCATTTCTATGGAACTTCCTGCTCTGCGCTTGGCACGAGTGATTGAAGATGAGACTTTCCAAAATTCTCTTGAAAAGAGGATCATGTATCTAGCAGAGCTCGAAGAAAAGAGAGTAAGAGTGGTCGACAGGATCACCGAACATCAGAATCAAGTCAAGAGACTGTTTGATAAAAAAGCTAAGCAAAGAGAGTTCCAGGTGGGAGACCTCGTCCTTTTGTGGGACAAACGAAAAGAGCCAAAGGGCATGCATGGAAAATTTGATTCCCTGTGGAGAGGACCTTTCAAGATCAAATGGCTCAATGGAGAGAATAGCTTCTATCTCTCGTATCTAGATGGAATTGATCTCCCGCTTCCCTATAGTGGGCAAGCATCTCAAAATATTTAGGAAGTAGAGCTTGCTCTCTTCTTTGTACAGTTTACTTTTGTCGTGTGTTTGCTTTCGTGTGTGTTTTCTTTTGTTTCGCCCTTGTTTTTGACTCTCTTGCCCAATGGATAGGCACATGAAAATATGGGATTCTCTACCCTTAAGTTTCACTCAAAGATAGTCCCCAGAAAGAGCCAGTTGTTATCCCGTAAAATTGACAAGGGAAATTTTATAGGTAACCCTACCAAATTTTTGTTTCGGTCCCGTGACGGGGACCGAAAGTGTTCGGAATGATCTTAAGATCCCTTCCGGGAAATCTAGTTTTCCGAACTTAGTCATTTTTGTCCTTTTTTGGCTAGGGCGCACCTTTTGTCTGTGCAACACTGAATTTATCTGCGCCCTCTTCATTTTCTTTGGTGCACCCTTTGAGGTGTTGACACAACAATTGTTGTGCCTCCCCGTGATGTGCCTTTCCCACCTGTGCCAAGGTGCATGCGCCTTCATGTCAACAACACAAAAGTTGTGCCATGTTTTGGTGCGCCTCGGCGCTCGAAATCTAGTGTTGACAGTCCTTTAAACGCGCCAAAGGTGCACATAATTTCATGTTGACATGTTTATCTGCGCCAAAGGGTGCAAAGTTTTACGTGTCGACACGTGTTTTGGTGCGCCACTTGAAAAAGTGGTTGGCACATTTATTACACCCTTGCCTATATATAGGCGCATCCACCCTGTCACTTTCACAATTGAAAACACGTGATAATTTTATTCCTCTGCACCTGTCAGCATGCCTGTCATCCTCGTGTCATGATTCATGGACCCCGCTTCATCTCTCACACGTTCTATATATTCCGGGTGAGTGGTCCTTGTTCCTCTTGTGTTTTCATTTTTGTTGGTTGTTTTTGTGGTAGGATATAATGGATCTATGAAGCCATGAAACCCTCCCCCTTCCTGTTGTTCTTGCAATCTCTCTCCCCAAGTTGTTTCCATCCCTCTTTCCAGATCTGCTGTTAAAGAGGGCTCCGCCTCAAAAAGCTGACCTGGATCTCTTCACTGCCCCTTCACCATCTGAATCCCTGAAAGAAATGGCCTAAAAACACACTCAAACCCATCAGGGAGAGAAGAAAACTTAACAACCCATTTTGGACTACTTTTTCCTCTTGGCGCATTCGCCACACCTGTTACATAAAATACAGTCATGCCAAGAAGGTGCACTGATCCTGCTTGCAACATGAAAATTACCCATGCCATGTGAAACCGAGTAAATCCTAACAATGGCGCAGGCGCATCCCCTCTTACAGCAGCACAATGTCATGCAAGCCTTCCCTGCGCCGCGCCAAGTTCCCCTTTTTTGCACATAAAACCTATGTTACACACATCAACCCTGCGCCCTTCGGTGCACCAAAGTTCCATGTAACATGAAAAATATATGCGCCATTGGCGCATCCATCCCTGTCCCCTGCAACATGAAAATTATCTGCGCCCAGTATAAAACACATATGAATGGCGCGCACTTCTTACTTACAATAACAAAAATGTCATGTGCAGCATCCTTGCGCCCTGCGCCCTTTGGTGCTAATTTGTTCCTTGTAACACCCTCTTCTGTGTGCCATACTATTAACCCTGCAGCCTGCAGTGTCCTTGTGCCCTGCGCCCGGAGGCCTTAAAATTACTAACTCTTCATTCTGTCAATGCTTTAATGGAAGATCTGATGGCTAACATGGCTCTTTTGCGTTGGACTTCGCTCCTCCTTCTTGCAGATCAGCAACTGAACTCAGATCCACATATGTCTACATCAAGCAAGAGACCGACCAAATCAAAGGGAAAAGCTAAACTTACAGAGGAAGAGATGAAGTACAAGTATCAGAGGGTCAGAATGCCCGAGTCCCAGGCAGAATGTGACCTGGATATAAGAGACTCTGAGCTCGGTCACATTGACATGGAAGATTTCTGGGCCAGAACTAGAGAGTCACAGGAAGTCCTTGGATGGACAAACTGGTGGGAAGTGGTCTGCATTTTGCGGAGGGATTCCCGTCAGTACAATAAACAATGAATTCATGATGGTAGTGGCCCGCTGCTATAATAAAGACACAAGATGTGTCGAAAATGAAAAGGGCGAGGTTATAATCAACCTTACTGCCCGACATTTCAAAATCATGCTTGGCATCCCTCACCACCAGCATTTCGTGGCCGTGAGCCAAGAAGACTGCATTAAGGCATGGGAGGATAATGAAGACCAGTGCATGCAGCTCATGAATGAGGTCTACCTAAAGAACAAGAAGGTGGTAACCTAGATGGCCACAAGTTATTCACCGTAGCGATTTCTCGAGGAACTGAGTGACACTATCATGTTCCTGAGTAGAGTATTTGGGCTTTCTGACGCCCATTACTTTCACAAATGGATGCTCAGGTACTTTGAAACTATGAACAAGAACGTACCAGATCAACGCTTCGAGTGGGTGGAGATCATAAGCAGCACCATATCCGAGCAGCTCCAACAACTCACCACAACGGGGAGGTTCTACATGAACTCCTACGTAGTTTATGTTGCAGCCTCGGAGAGGGATTATCCAGCATTGAGCCGATGTGGGGTTTGGCCCCAGGTGAGAATATATGAGTACTACCCAGAGCTGAAGCTGGAGAATAGCATCCCGCAGTTTACCAAGATTAACGACGCTTTCTTCTACAACATCATCTGCCTTTTGAGGCCAAACATGACTCACGGTCGAATGACCAAGAGCATTGTCACAACAACTGAGAAGTGGGGAGCACTGTTTACCCAATTCCCCACCTTCACCTATCTCAGAGCGGCCAACTTCTTGGGGGAGCCCACCAAATTGCCGAGATATGCCGGCCCCAAGTTGATCCTGTTAGAGCTGTCCAGATAGCTCATAACCTATCATGAGAAATGTTTGAAGAGGAAGAAGGGTGGAACTCCTTTCCCCCTCATAGTAGCAGATACACCTGTGTTTCTCATCACAAAGCCGGGAAATGTTTGCAGAGCTAGAACTGCTAAATCTAAAGCACAACTTCTCGGCAGGCCCACTTTCGATCCAAGGAATTGCCTTCCCAAGGAAAAACTCGATCCAATCCACATTCCACAGATCGAGGACATCTACATCGACCTGTACCATGAGGTCGAACTCAGAAGAAAGGACCACTCTCACCTGGCCCTGGAGAGATCATTCAGTATGGCGTGGCCATTGTCCCAAAAGGTTATCAAACTACCGATCAAGAAGTTGATCAGGTGTATCTTGACACGGATGGGGACAACTGGCCATTTGCTGCAATTGATAGAACAAAAGCACCCCCAGACTATTGAAGAAAGGGTCAAGGAGACATTGCGGCAGACAGAGCACTGGTGCAGGATGAATGGCCTTATCTACCTTGGGGTGGATTTCACCACGTCCCCTTTGGGCAACGCACCTGTCAGGCCAAAACATTTCCAAAGGGAAAAGGTAAGGACAAAGAGGGAGAACCAAGCTCTGCTCAAGAAGGAGCTCCTGAGAGTCCCCCTTCCACCACACAAGAACAGGTTGTGAGCCTGTTATCTCAGAGAAAGAAGTGGCCGAAGATGTTCCGATGGGCACATCCACTCAGGGTGTTGCCACTGCTACAACTACTGAGGTTCCTTCTCTCCCTTCTCTTCCTCCTCTTCCCCTCCTCTCGTGGCTCAAATGACCATCCCTTTGGTCGTATCTTCTTCCCCATCTTCCACTGTTCCCCTTTCCTCTTCCTCCATCTTCTCTCTCTTGGAGCTGTCCCCCACCATTTCTTCTCTCATTTCTCAGCTCCCTTCCATCCCCACATCTACTTCCCCTGCAGTGTCTCCTCCTTCCATGAGCACTTCGCTGGCCTCTCTATCAATGCCACCACCAAGTGTCTCTACGCACTTCCCTTCCACTACTGCAGCTGCCCCCTCTTCCACTTCTGGTCCCACTCCCATAAGTCCAGCTTGGATCTCTCAGCACCTGAGCCAACATAAGAGGAAAGTCCCTATCGCACCGATGGACTTCTCTCGTCATCCCATCAAAAGGGGCTAAGAAGAAAAATCCCATAACCCGCTTCTCTCAGAGTGCATCAGGGGAGAGGGTAATGGAGGTCGCGTATCCCGATCCTTCCAAGAGTAAAGAAGATCTATCTCCGACAGATTATACAGTGACCCAAGTCACAATGGGAACATCTTCTGAAAGCCTTCAGGGAGAGGCCCTATCTGCAGTCGATGCCCTTTGCAAGAAGCTCCAGGAAGCAAAGGAAGAAAAGAGGCTATTAAAGGAGCAAAATAAACATCTTCTCCACGCCTTGCAGAAAATGGGCAGTGCACCTCCTACAACTGCCGCGAAACTCCTGAGCCCCTGAGCCAGGATAAGATAAATGAATATGCCAAAATCGGTGAGCAGGGTATGGCAGTATCCACCTGGAGAGACCAAATCCTCAAGGAAAGTGAGGGAGTAATCGTCAGGTTCACCGAATTGTATCAGAATATCGATCGGGGGAACAAGGCACTCCAGGTGATTGCGGGACCCATCTCTCGAAGAGTTGGACCATGCTAGGCTGCAGCATGAGACCTTCCAGAAAATGCTCGACTGTTCAGTCAAAGATCTGGTCAAGTTCGGCGTCTTCGATCACCCCAGAGCCCCCAACAAAATCCTTTCTACTCTGGACTACCGGGTCGATCAGTTGGAGTTTGTCCTAGAAAAAATAGATAAAGTCAAGGAGGAGGCCTTGGAGGCTATGCACTAGATGGAGCAGATCATCCTGAGAATGTCCCCAGGCTTGCTCACTCCTTCTTTCACCTTGAGGAAGGCAGACGAAACTATTCGGATCTTCAAGGAGATCATCTCGCAGGGGCTGGGGCCAGAAGTCACCTTTGACACCGAATCCATCAACAACCTTCTGGCCTGTCGTGACTTCATAGGGTACCTGATAGAGGTAGGAAATGAATATTCCAAGCTCCGGAAAAGCTCACAGAGGAGTGGGAAACTTGCGAAGTTATCAGTGATCATCACAAGGATCCTGCCCAGGATCAACTTCAGCCCATGATCAGCAAGTTCATGGAATATCGGGCCCAGTTCCATATCACCTCTCCTGAGCAACAGCAGAAGCAAGACACCCCTTTTCGGCCATGAGACGATGATGAATAGTCTCCTTCCTCTCGATCTTCTTTTTGTAAATATCTAAGAGTATGTTGGCACAAATGATGACATCATCCATGTTGCACCATGGGATGATGTCATCCACCAAGTTGCCAAAAGTCAACAGTTGACTTTTAGATATTTTGTAGATACTTTGTAATTAAGTCGTTGGTTTCTTTTTGTCTTCTCTCTTCTCCTTCTTCTATATATACTTGAATGCTTGTTGTATTCAAGGAGGTGGATATCTTTCAGATGAAAAATAGAAGTAGGAAGAAAAGACTTTGAGCTTTTGTAACAGAAAAGATATTAATACAAATATTAAGACTTTGTGCTGAATATGCATGTTATGAGCATTTTAATCTTTCTTACGTCAGGTTTATGTGCTTATTCTGTTAAATCTATCTCTACCTTTTTGTCATTTATCCATCAGTATTGCTCTGTTCGTTTATGCAAGTAGGTTTGGCTCCACTTATTACCAAATCCCAAAGACTTTGTTTTTCAAATCAACATGAAGATCAAATTCTAGGTCGAGGAACAAGTTTCACCGCTCAAGTCTTTGTTTTTCAAATCCATTCCGATATCGGGGACAGTGAAGTTCGCCACCTTGACTTTGGGGATTTATGGGCAAGGATGATAGACTTAAACCCTTCTCCTATGGCACAAATGATTCACGATAGTTGTTTGGCATTAAATCGCTGGTTTTCTAATCTTAGTGCAATGTGTAGTTATAGTACTCACTGCGGTGCTCATTTTAATCCCGACTCGAGTGAGCTAACGAATGTGCATGGGGAGCTCATTGCCAAGGTTGATGTTTGCTGCCATTGGCACTACCCTAAGGATTCCTGAGATGGAAAATTCAATAGTAATCTCTCAAAACCAGGCACAGGCCCTCTTCGACTAGGACAGTGAGAAATACAAGGCGAGGGTGGCAAAGTCTTGGCTTAAACCCTAAGAAGGGGCATCTCGTCTATCCAAGGTTCCATTTCGTGCCGATTTCAATGAGGAGATGTAGATTTTATAATCCTATTGGCTTGGGTCATGGGCTTACCCTTTACCAACAAGTTCCATTTGGAATGTGCCCCCTTATCAACATGGTGTGTGAAGGGACTCGAGAATATCAAGCAAGGCGAGAAATCATCGGCATGAACTTAGCAGGAAGCAAATATCTAATGTACAACAAACCAAGAAGTTCTACATGACTTCATACCTGATGTATACCCTAGTAGCATCAAGGAAATGGTTTGGATTCACATACATTGATGCTCATAAGGGTGACCCTGTATATGCTTACTACCTCAATTCACCCTAAACACTAGCAATCGCAACTTCATGAGGGTGAATGATGCTTTCACCATGTACATAGTAAGGCTCCTGAGAGAGAAATTGCAAGGATATTTTCTGATGACTCCATGAACCTAATTTTGAAGTATGGTGCCTACTTCATCCAGTTCAGGAAATTCTCCTATATCAGGCTTGCAAGCTATGAGAGCACCCCTCTTAGGCTCCCTATGTTCTGCAATGATAAAATGGCCTTGATAGAGATATGTAGGCAATTGGAAAAGTTACATGTAACTGCAGGATAAGAAAATTCTTGGCCGAACTTCCCCATATCTTTGGGAAACTACACCTGCAAGATGGCTCTAGATGCACAGAACATAGAAAGAGCCCTAGCTCCCATCACTGTCCATTTCTTCAAGCCAAGAACTTGTTTTGACTTGAAGAAATTTATTGAACAGAACATCAAAATCAATTCTATCATACGACGTAAGACACAAAAGACTATTGGGCTGACTTTGTTGATGATCTTGAGGCAAGAAGGTGGCATTATGGCAGGTTTTCTCTCCAAATAATTCAAGAGCTTAACTTGTATCAAGTTCCGGAAGGGTTGTAGGATGATAATTCTGACTATGACACCTTGATCAAGCACACTCCCTTGGAAGATTTGGATTGGTTCAAAAAGAGAAGGATGATCGGCTAAAATCTTAGCCCTTGTCTAGTAAGAACCAAAATCTGGTTTGATAGAGAGTCCGTGAACTAAGAAGGCATTCGGAGAGTCCTCCTCTAAGGATACTTCAACGCCAAGGAGGGAGGCATTGACACCCAGTTTGAAGCACTTGTGCAGACTCCTCCTACCTCATCAACTAAAGGTCCTACATCTTCCACTCCTTCCTCATCCACTCAAGTATATCAGAAGAAAATCAAGGAGGTCAAAAGGAACTGTTGAAGAAGATCCCATGATGATGCATTCAGAATTGCCATCAAGTCCAGAGAACATTATTGTTCTCAGTGAAAGTGAGGAGAGTGAAGTACCAGTCTCTACAAGCGCTCCAGAAGCTCCAATGGATAAAGAAAAGGAAGTTCAAAGCACTGAGCTCCCAAGCACCATCAACTCCTCCGCACCTGAAGCCCCAAGTGCCCCACTCATATCTCAACTAGAAGCAACAGCAGTGCACACCTTGAGTGCTATGAGTTCTTTGTCTCTTGGTCCTCTTGCCCCACCTTCTTCTTCCTCCTCTCTTTTGCATGGGTGTAGCCTCTCGTCAATAGTAGGAAGAGAAAATCCTCTTCTTGGATCTCAGGACCCAACTTTGATGTTGTGGCGGCCTTGTTGGGTACTACCCCTCCTACTCCTACCAAAAAGGCCAGGACCACCTCAAGAATAGTATCTGATGCTCAGGGCCAACAATTCCTGGAGATAGCCAAGCCCAAAGTAGACAAGCCGGAGCATGATTTGTAAACATCTGATCTAGAGCTCTCAAGGATTCCCATGGGAGAGTCCACTCCTGAAGGTGAGATCCACAATCTTTAGGAAATAGTCACCAGAGTCATTGGGAGGGTGGAGAAAGGGAAACAAACCATAGAGTAGTTGGAGGAGCAAGCTCAGGTTCTTTCAGGTTTCATCAAGTCACAATTGTCAAGGATAAAGTTTTAGATCCTACCCCACTAACTACTCTTCCACCACCTGTGATTCTAAGCCAAGATGAAGTATAGAGTATCAAAGATATACACATATATTCTATCTATGGAAGGGCTATGGAGGCCATGGTGGATGATATGCTTGTTGCAAGGTTGAATTTCATTAGTGAAGCCTTCAAACTCAATGAGAAGGTGAATAATCTACAACAAAAGCTCTCCTCCACTATTGGAAATATAGATAAATAGCTCCAACTCTAGAGTAGCTGTATAGTAGACCTTCACCTTATGGGGCAGATCGATGAAATGTTTTAATGGCAAGCAAGGTCTTGATGATACAAAAATAATTTGTCAAAATCATGGGTATACAGTGTGGAATGGAAAATCAAGGTGTTGGAGGAGGCTTTGGGAGAATTAAAAATAAGTTGGCGAAGGGTGAGGCCTTCAAGACTTTGGTGGTATCTACTTTTAAGGATATCCATTGTCACCTCCAAGATGAAACCTCAGGTGTGCCCTTCTCATTACAAGAAATCAAGGCTCAATTCAAAACTTTTGTTAAAGATAATCTGTTCAAAGAGGATTCCATCACCAAGGAGAAGATGAAAGAAATCTGCTCTCTCCAGTCTGCTATTGAAGAAGCAAGTAAAGATTACCACACACACGTCGAATTTGACAAAGAGATGGAGAAGTGTCTCGGATTTTGGACTCAGTCCACTGCCAATACATCAGTTCCACGTGGCAGAGACATAACATAGGCGTTAAAAAGATTTAGACAATGGATCCTCAAATCAGTGGGTCCTCCTTAGTCATGAACACTTGTCTTTTCCTCCTGATTCTTCTCCTTTCTTCCTTTCCTCATCTCGGATTTATTGTAATTAGTTGGGGTATTGTGATTAGCATCCTTTTAACTAAACATTAATTAAAAGAAGTAGTTACCAAGAGTAACTGATTTGTAAACTATATAATGGTCTCTCCTCGCCATTTTGGAGGAGGAAAACTTGGCTTATTTCTGAAAGTGTAAGAAATAATACGGAAATCAATACAAAAGGATTTTCTTTCTTTGTTCATCTGATTCCTTTATTTCGCAACTATCTGTTAAATATTATTAGATCATTTGTCTGCATAATACCAAGAAGCTTTGTATTCTTGTAAATGTTATTTATGGAACTGTGTGTCCCTCCAAATAGCATCTTAGTAATTCAAATACAAATGGTCCAATTCCAATTCATTGTATTCTGGCACACATAAGGAATTATTTTGTCAGCTATAATTCTGGAAAATGCTTTTCTGCTCATTTCCTTGTCTTCATTCTTCTATGCTTTTGTGATTGATAATCTATTTCATTTCACAAATATTTCATGATACCCAAGTTCCACCTCAAAGTTATGCATTGTACATTTGTAAATAAGTTTTGCTTTTAAATAAGGGAACCTCTCCCATCAAAGAGGAGGGACTTCTTGTCCCCTGACTGTTGCTCTCATTAGGATCTTCTTTTGACGACCAACAGTTTTTGGCGACTCCACTGGGGATTCATTTTCCAGTTCCATAACCATTTATCGATCATTCTTGATCTGGCGACTCCACGTTTTACTCGAGGGAGAAGGGCCCTTGGTATTGAAGATTCTCAGTTCCAGCTTTTGGAAAGCAAGGTTTTCCTTTCCCTTCAGTAGAAAGAAATATAAGAGCTCATTCAACAAGCACTCCTCCTGTCAAAAATAGAACCCCTATGGGTGGTATTCCTTAGAGAAACTCAATCCTAATCTCTGAGCTCTGGTTCTTGCTGGTTTTTCAATTCCCCTTCAAGCTATTTTTCCAAGAATGGTGGTACCATTCCTTTGGGGTCATTGTGTTGGCCCCTTGCCCTTCCTTAGCCTCTGCATGAGTTACCCAGAGGTAACCGGAAGAACTTTCCTAAGTTCAAAGGTGATGGCAAAGTACATCCTGACGAGCATATCGCGGCCTTCATAGTTGCATGTGGAGTTCTAGGAGTTGAACATGAAGATGTATCAGTGAGACTTTTTGTTGAAACTCTACAAGATAATGAGGATGACTAGTTTTATCACCTTGGCTAGAGCTATTACTATTTGGAACACAATGAGAGCTAGGTTTGAGAATCGTTTCAAACCGGTGGAAGATGTACATGCTTTGTTGGCCCAAATTTCTTAAATAAAGAAGGAATCACAAGAGCCCATGAGAGAATTTGTGGCTCATTCAACAAGTTGATTAATAAAATCCCACCAGGCACTCAACCTGTAGATCAAATCCAGAAATGCTTCTTCCTGAATGCTCAATTGCCTGAAGTTAGTTATGCATTGAGAAGAGCTAATCTTACAACATTGGCCAAGGATCAAACTCTTGTCGTTAGTGTCGAAGATGATCTAATCATGTTAGGAAAGTTGAGGAGAGACCCTTCTAGATCTAAGTATTATTCTTCCTCCTCCTCCACTCTTAGACATAATACTGATCCATTAGTACAAAAACTTGCAAATGATCTCATCGCCATTAAGAAACAATTGGCTCAGCACACCCCCTATGCAGACATTCCAAGGAGGAATTTTCAGCCCAGAAATCATTTACCTACTTCTCAAACAAGGCTAGCACTTGAAGGACCTCCTATTAAAGTCCCTGTTAATGCAACCTGTGAAGTTGAAGAGCCGGAGGATGAAGAGGTTAGTGAAGATTGTGAAGAATTTGTTGAAGAGGTTGATGAAGAAACAGAAGAACTTGAGGGATCTCGAGTTAATTTCTTCACTACTAAAGGTGTTGATGAAGAAGATGATTATGACGAGGTAGTGGTGGACATGAATAGTGAATCATACGTTGTCATGACTCGAGAGCAAACAAACAAAAAGGAGAAAGTGATGCAGCCGGCCAAAAGATCCAAGGAACATCCAACGACTATTCCTGTAATTGCAAAAAGAGGATTTCCTATCCCCATTGTGTCCACACCCAAGGTAAGTCCTGTCAACTCTGCTACTAAGGTTACTTCTTTTTCAACTCCTAAAATTGATAAACCTAAGGTCCCAAGCGATGATAGCTCGTCCACTTCTGGGTCTTTTGATATCATTGATCACCTAAAAAAGACCAAGGTTCAGATCTCAGAGGCTGAATATTATCAAACCCATCCCAAGGCTTTTGCTAAAATGATTCACTTTGTCAATTCCCATTCCAAAACTACCTCTAAAGGTCTTTTACCCACTCCATCTTCTGTACCACAACCCAATCTGGTAGCCGCTGTTACCTCACCCAATGACAAGATCAAACCATTCTATGTGACACTTCTTATAGCAGGCCATAGACTCAGCAATTGCGTCATAGACTCAGGGGCATCAGACAATGTAATGCCTGCCAAAGTAGCCCATGCCTTAGGCCTAACTCTCACACGCACTTATGGGTCTTGTTATTCCATGGAGAGTAAGGAAGTGCCCCTAGTTGGAAGAATTAAAGATGCACAAGTAGCTTTTGTTACCTTGCCTGAGAAGAAGGTTTTAGCTACTATCCTAGTAGCAGATATTCCTCCTTCATATGGATGCTGCTAAGTAGGAACTTCTGTAAGGATGTGGGTGGAGAAATTCAAATGGATTGGTCACATGCCCTCATACCTGTTAATGGGAAAATGAAGAAATTGTTTCTGAGAAGCAATCTGAGTATATTGTACAAAAAACAGATGATCCCAAAGCACAAATACTTTATGAGGATATGGGGCACGATAACTATATGATTATGTCTCTAGATGAAATCCAACTCCCCAAAAGATCACTTGAGGATTCTAATGGTGTTTGGATATTAGAGTTTGATGGAAGTTGTTCCTCAGCTGGTTCTGGAGCTGGTGTAATATTGGTGTCTCCCGAGGGAAAGGTCTATCCTTTTTCATACAAGTTACAATTTGAAAATACTAATAATACAACAAAGTATGAAGCTCTCATTCTTGGGCTTCATGTGGCAAAAGAAAAGGGTGTGAAGAATCTTCTAGCTCATGGAGATGCGGAGCTGATTGTCAAGCAAGTTAGAAACCTTTTCGGGTAAAGAATAGAAGATTGAAACATTATAGGAATTAGGTTTGGGATTCTATCAAATTTCTTGACACCTTCTCCATCAAAGCAGTGCCTAGGGAGGAGAACACTAGGGCTGATTCACTAGCAGTCTCGGGGTCATTGTTGATACCTCATCCTGACTTCTCTCAAGATAAGTTTACCATTGAGATGATCCATAGGCCCAGTGTACCTGATAATGCAAGTAACTGGCAAGTTTTCAATGATGATCAAGCATCTGCTTTCTTTCTTAGAACTCAAGGATAACTTTGAACAATTGTACTTTGAAGGAAGTGACAATTTGCCTCGTGAAAGTGTGTCCTCCAATAAAGAAGATGTCCATGAAGAAGAGATGGATCAAGATGGATGTATCAAACTCAAAGGGAACAAGATTCCAAAGGGATTGGTGAGTTTAGAAGAATTGTTTGACAAACATGATAGGTATGTGAAGTTTAAAGCTTCTACTAGATCACAACAATCAGCTGAATATGATAAAACTAATATTGGGAGTTCTATTGACCCTAAACTCGTGAACATTGGAAAATGTTGCACACCAGAAGAAAAGAGGAAAGTAATTAATCTTTTAAGGAAGTATAAAGATGTTCTTGCTTATTCCTATGAGGATTTAAAAGCTTTTCAACCAAAGGAAATGCAACATTTTATCCCTCTCAAACCTGGGATTAAGCCTTTTAGACAGAAACAGAGGCAATACAATCCTAAGATAGCCGACACCATCTTTCAGGAAATACAGAAGTTATTAAAGGCCAAAATCATTTTTCCTATCCACCATTCAACATGGATTGCCAATATTGTGCCTGTTAGAAAGAAAAATGGTGAGATTCGTATCTGTGTTGACTTCAGGAATCTGAATCAAGCTTCCTTAAAAGATAATTATCCTTTGCCCATGATGGATCAAGTCTTGCAAGCTGTGACGGGATCTGAAATGTTGTCTATGCTTGATGGCTTCTCAGGGTATAATCAGGTAGAAGTTAATACCGCAGATCAACACAAAATGGCCTTCACTACCCCTTGGGGTACCTTTGCCTACAAAAGGATGCCTTTTGGGCTCATTAATGTTGGTGCCACTTTTCAAAGAGCTATGGACTTGGCCTTTGGAAGTTTGAAAGGGAAGTGTATTGTCGTATACCTTGATGACTTGACTGTATTTTCCAAAACAAGGGTAGATCATTTTCAGCATCTAGAAACAGTTCTTTTGAAATGTAGAGAACATGGGATCTCTTTAAATCCTAAGAAATCTATCTTTTGTGTCACAGAGGGAAAATTATTGGGGCATGTTGTTTCCAAAGATGGTATAAAAATTGATCCTGAGCGAGTTCAAGCTATCCAGCAAATTCCCCTTCCAACCAGCAAGAAGGGAGTGCACTCTTTCTTTGGTAAGATTAACTTTTTGAGAAGATTCATCCTGATTTCGCAGAGATAACTTTGAATATCTCCCAAATGATGAAGGGAAAATAGACGTTTGGTTGGTCTCCTGAAGGAAAGAATCCTTTGAAGGTATTAAAAAGGCTATTGCTAAAACTCCTATTTTAGCATGTCCAAATTTCGGCAAAGATTTTATTATCTATTGCTATGCCACAGATAACACCCTGGCTGCTGTTTTGACTCAAGAAGATTCTAATGATCATGAACTCCCAATTGCATTTATGAGCTACATTCTAAAAAATCATGAGTTAAAATACACCATAATGGAGAAACATGCTTTCGCAGTGGTTAAAGCTATCAAGCAGTTTCATTTTTACATTCTTAACTCTCACTCCACAGTGTTTGTACCAGATACAACTATCAAGTCCATTCTCACACAACAGGAGTTTGGATCCAAGAGAGGGAACTGGGTGGCCAAGGTCCAAGAATATGACATTGACATTAGAACAACCAAGCTTGTCTGTGGAAAAGTCCTGTGCGAACTCATCGTTGAAGGGGCTAGACATGAGTTATTCAGGATAAAGTTGATCTTCCCACCATATTGTTTCTTGGTTCAATTGATGAATGGTATGCTGATATCACACACTTTCTCACATATGGAGAATGCCCCTCTCATTTGACTACCAAGGAGAGGAGAGTTGTTAAGCTAAGATCAACCCAATATGTGTTGTGGGAAAATGCCTTGTTTAAGCGAGGGTTGGATGGAAGATTTCTAAAATGTGTGGACAAGGAACAACAGAGGAAGCTACTTTCAGCTTTTCATAATCAAGCATGTGGAGGGCACTACTCATCAACTGTCACTACTCATAAGATTCTTCATGCAGGATATTACTAGCCTACCTTGTTCAGAGATGCATCAAAATGGGTTGATAAATGTGAAGCTTGTCAAACCTTTGTGGGTAGACCCAAGTTGGCTTCTTTGCCCCTTAAACTAGTTGTGATCGAAGAGCCTTTTCAAAAATGGGGTTTAGATTTCATTGGAACACTTAATCCCTCTTCTAGTGCTAGTCACACCCACGTATTAACTGCCATGATTATTTTACTAAGTGGGTAGAAGCCATTCCAGTAAAGAGTACTACTTCAGAAGTAGTATGCAGTTTTATCAAAGAGAACATCTTGGTGAGGTTTTGTGTGCCAAACAAGATAGTGACAAATAATGCTTCAAATTTTTCTTCACGACTGAGATAATGGATTTTTTTTATGGATATGGCATCTCCCTGGCTCACTCCTCATATTATTATCCTCAGGGGAATGGACAAGCATAATCAACAAACAAAAATCTGGTGGCTATAATAAGGAAATTAGTTAATGAATCCCAGAGGAACTGGCACAAGAAACTCTATGATGCTCTTTGGGCAGATAGGATCACACCTAAGAGAGCCATTGGGATGTCTCCTTTTCAGGTAGTATATGGAGTAGAAGCTCAATTTCTAGTAACAGTGGAGCTACCAGCCCTGCATCTAATGAAGGCCATTGAAGACACTAGTTTTAATGATTCTTTGGATAAAAGGATCATGTACCTTCACCAATTGAATGAGGACAGGTTGAAGGTCGCTGATAGAATATCTACTCACCAATAGAAAGTAAAGGCCTTGTTTAACAAAAAAGCCAGATCCAGGGATTTCAATATTGGAGACATTGTTTTATTGTGGGATAAAAGGCATGAACCTCGTGGCAGCCATGGCAAGTTTGATTCTCTTTGGCTCGGACCTTTCAAGATCAGGTGCTTTGCTGGTGAGAATTCTTTTTACCTTGATTATATGGATGGTTCTTCTCTCCCACTTCCTTATAGTGGGCAGTACCTGAAATTGTTTAAGTCATAGGTGATTGGGAAGTCCTTTGTATATTTTGTATAGTGTTTGTCTTTCCCTTTCCTTTTCCTTGTTTTGGTGTGTTGTCTTTTGTATTGATCTGCTTTTGACTCCGTGGCCCAATGGATAAGGCACTAGTCTGCTTTCCCTAGATTTTTATGTGAGTTCTTGCCTTGTCTTATTTCTTTAGACTTTAGCCAAGTCATCCCCAAAAGGAGCCAGCTGTTGTCCCCTCAAAATTTCCCTACTTTTGAGAAGTTCAAAATTGAAATTTTTGAGTTTATCACTTTTTCTGTCATTCTGGTAGTAGGAAAAGTCAAAAAGTTGGAAAGAATCTATGTTTTTGGGTCATTTTGTGTGGTTTGTGGGTCTATCAGACATTTTTGTCCCAAATGTCCCAAGTTCATTCGGGCTCCCTGTTCGCCGATCAACCATTTTACCCAAAGTCCATTTCTTTCGGGCCCATCGAGACATTTTTGTCCCAAATGTCCCAAGTTCGCTCAGGCTCAATGTTCACTTTTCACCGCGTCGGCTGAATCATGTACCTCACGTACTTTCATCCCTCATGTCCCGAAAGCATTTGTGCATCTTTTTCGTGTCACCCGCATCGGCCGAATCGCGCTTTCGCATCCCGCGTGTCCCAAATGAACCAAAGGCCATCCGGGCTAATTTTTCCCGCTCTTCCCAAATATCTTGCTTTTCAAGTTGGTAGATGTGTATTTAATGTGCATTTATTGTCTTTCTCTCTCCTAAATGGCTATATAATAAACTTCCCCCTTACGCATTTTTACACACTGCTTTCTTACTACCAATTGCTCATACCCTCGCTAATTGGAATTTCTGTACGTATTCCTGATTCTTCGCAATTTCATCAAGAGCTCAAGACTGTGACTTTGTTTTTCAAATCAACATGAAGATTAAATTCCAGGGTCAGGAACAAGTTTCACCACTCGAGTCTGCCATTCCTGATATCGGGGACAGTGAAGTTCACCACCTTGACTTTGGGGATTTCTAGGCAAGGATGATAGACTCAAACCCCTCTCCTATGGCACAAATGATTCACGATAGTGGCTTGGCATTCACTGCTGGTTTTCCAATCTCAGTGCAATGTGCAGATACAGTACTCACTTACGGTGCTCATTTCAATCGACTCGAGTGAGCTAACGAATGTGCATGGGGAGCTCATTGCCAAGGTCGATGTTGCCACCATTGGCACTGCCCTAAGGATTCCTGAGATGGAAAATTCAATAGTAATCTCTCAAAACTAGGCACAGGCCCTCTTCGACCAGGATAGTGAGAAATACAAGGTGAGGGTGGCGAAGTCTTGGCTTAAAAACCCTAAAAAGGGGGCGTCCCGTCTATCCAAGGTTTTGTTTTGTGCGATTTCAATGAGGAGCTATCAAATTTTATAATCCTACTGGCTCGGGTCATGGGCTTACCCTCTACCAATGAGTTCCATTTCTGGATGTGCCCCCTTATCAACATGGTGTGTGAAGGAACTCAGAATATCAACTGGGTAGAAATCATTAGCATGAACTTAGCAGAGCAGTTGTCCAATGTACAACAAACCAAGAAGTTCTACATGACTTCATACCTGATGTATACCCTAGCAACATCAAGGCAATGGTTTGGATTCACATACATTGATGCTCATAAGGGTGACCCTGTATATGCCTACTGCCCTCAATTCACCCTAGACACTAGCAATCACAACTTCAGGAGGGTGAATGATGCTTTCACCATGTACATTGTAAGGCTCCTGGAGAGTGACACTTGCAAGAGATTTTTTGATGAAGCCATGAACCTAATTTTGAAGTACGGTGCCTACTTCATCCAATTCAGGAAATTCTCCTATATCAAGCTTGCAGGCTATGAGAGCACCCCTCTTAGGCTCCCTATGTTCTGTAATGATAAAATGGCCTTGATAGAGATATGCAGGCAACTAGAAAAGTTGCATCAGAACTTGCAGGGATAAGAAAATTACTGGCCTGCACTTCCCCATATCTTTGGGAAACTACACCTGCAAGACAACTCTAGATGCACAGAACATAGAAAGAGCCCTAGCTCCCATCACTATCCATTTCTTCAAGCCAAGAACTTGTTTTGACTTGAAGAAATTTATTGAACAAAACATCAAAATCAATTACTATCATAGAGGGGACACAAAAGACTATTGGGCTGACTATGTTGATGATTTTGAGGCAAGGAGGAGACATTATGGCAGGTTTTCTCTCCAACTAATTCAAGAGCTTAACTTGTATCAAGTTCTAGAAGGGTTGCAGGATGATAATTCCGACCTGTTCTCATATGAATATGACACCTTGATCAAGCACACTCCCTTGGAAGATTTGGATTGGTTCAAAAAAGAGAAGGATGATCTGGCTGAAATCTTAGCCCCTGTCCTAGTAAGAACCAAAATCTGGTTTGATAGGAGAGTCCGTGAACTTAGAAGGCATTCAGGAGAGTCCTCCTCCAAGGATACTTCAACACCAAGGAGGGAGGCATTGACACCTAGTTCGGAAGCACCTGTGCAGACTCCTCCTGCCTCATCAACTAAAGGTCCTACATCTTCCACTCCTTCCTCATCCACTCAAGTATATCAGAAGAAAATCAAGGAGGTCAAAAAGGAACTGTTGAAGAAGATCCCATGATGAAGCATTCGGAATTGCCATCAGGTCCAGAGAACATTATTGTTCTCAGTGAAAGTGAGGAGAGTGAAGTACCAGTCTCTACAAGCGCTCCAGAGGCTCCAATGGATAAAGAAAAGGAAGTTCAAAGCACTGAGCTCCCAAGCACCATCGACTCCTCCGCACCAGAAGCCCCGAGTGCCCCACTCATATCTCAACTAGAAGCAATAGCAGTGCACACCCTGAGTGCTATGAGTTCTCTGTCTCTTGGTCCTCTTGCCCCACCTTCTTCTTCCTCCTCCTCTTTTGCATGGGTGTAGCCTCTCGTCGATAGTAGGAAGAGAAAGTCCTCTTCTCGGATCTCGGGACCCAACTTTGATGTTGTGGTGGCCTTGTTGGGTACTACCCCTCCTACTCCTACAAAAAGGCCAGGACCACCTCAAGAATAGTATCGATGCTCGGGCCGACAACCCCGGAGATAGCCAAGCCCAAAGTAGACAAGCCGAGCATGATTTGTAAACATCTGATCTAGAGCTCTCAAGGATTCCCATGGGAGAGTCCACTCCTGAAGGTGAGATCCACAATCTTTAGGAAATAGTCACCAGGGTCATTGGGAGGGTGGAGAAAGGGCAACAAACCATAGAGCAGCTGGAGGAGCAGGCTCAGGTTCTTACAGGTTTCATCAAGTCACTGTTGTCCAAGGATAAAGTTTTAGATCCTACCCCACTGACTACTCTTCCACCACCTATGATTCTCAGCCAAGATGAAGTGCAGAGTATCAAAGATATACACAGATATTCTATCTATGGAAGGGCTATGGAGGCCATGGTGGATGATATGCTTGTTGCAGGGTTGAATTTCATTAGTGAAGCCTTCAAACTCAATGAGAAGGTGAATAATCTGCAACAAAAGCTCTCCTCCACTATTGGAAATATAGATAAAGAGCTCAAACTCTGGAGCAGTTGTATAGTAGACCTTCGCCTTATGGGGCAGACTGATGAAAATATTTTAATGGCAAGCAAGGTCTTTGATGATACAAAAGATAATTTGTCAAAATCATGGGTATACAGTGTGGAATGGAAAATCAAGGTGCTGGAGGAGGCTTTGGGAGAATTGAAAAATAGCTGGCAGAAGGGTGAGGCCTTCAAGACTTTGGTGGTATCTGCTTTTAAGGATATCCATTGTCACCTCCAAGATGAAACCTCAGGTGTGCCCTTCTCACTGCAAGAAATCAAGGCTCAATTCAAAACTTTTGTTAAAGGTAATCTGTTCAAAGAGGATTCCATCACCAAGGAGAAGATGAAAGAAATCTGCTCTTTCCAATCTGCTATTGAAGAAGCAATTAAAGATTAACACACACACGTCGAATTTGACAAAGAGATGGAGAAGTGTCTCAGATTTTGGACTTAGTCCACTACCAATACATTAGTTCCACGTGGCAGAGACATAGCGAGAGGTGTTAAAAAGATTTAGACAACGAGATCCTCAAATCGGTGGGTCCTCCTCAATCGGGAACACTTGTCTTTTCCTCTTGATTCTTCTCCTTTCTTCCTTTCCTCATCTCGGATTTATTTTAATTAGTTGGGGTATTGTGATTAGCATCCTTTTAACTAAACATTAATTAAAAGAAGTTACCAAGAGTAACTGATTTGTAAACTATATAATGGTCTCTCCTCGCCATTTTGGAGGAGGAAAACTTGGCTTATTTCTGAAAGTGTAAGAAATAATATAGCAATCAATACAAAAGAATTTTCTTTCTTTGTTCATCTGATTCCTTTATTTAGCTATCTATTAAATATTATTAGATCATTTGTCTGCATAATACCAAGAAGCTTTGTATTCTTGTAAATGTTATTTATGGAACTGTGTGTCCCTCCAAATAGCATCTTAGTAATTCAAATACAAATGGTCCAAATCCAATTCATTGTATTCTGGCATGCATAAGGAATTATTTTGTCAGCTATAATTCTAGAAAATGCTTTTCTACTCATTTCCTTGTCTTCATTCTTCTATGCTTTTGTGATTGATAATCTATTTCATTTCACAAAGCTTTCATGATACCCAAGTTCCACCTCAAAGTTATGCATTGTACATTTGTAAATAAGTTTTTCTTTTAAATAAGGGAACCTCTCTCATCAAAGAGGAGGGACTTCTTGTCCCATTTGTTGCTCTCATTAGGATCTTCTTTTGATGACCAAAAGTTGTCATGACTAAAGTTTAAAATTTTACATGTCAAATATTCAACATGACAACAACTAGCTCTTACTTAGGTACATAGACCACAAAGGTAATGAATAACCTTAGACATCTCATGGAGGAGTAAACCAATGTCTTAACCATTGGGCAATAGAGTTACCATATTCAACAACTAGTACAAGCAACAAACACAACCAACGGAAAACAAAACAAACACATGATAGAAAATGGAAACACGCAATTGAAAGGGAAACTATGATACATGGTTAGGGACAACCAACCTTATTACTTGTATAGTTTCAAATGTTTCCCATTGTGAGGAAACTCCAATGGGGTTCCATCAAGATACACAAGGTAGTATATTTTTCTCCCGAACAAGTGCCTAATCTTGAAGGGACCAAGCCAGAGAGAGTCAAATTTCCCATGGCTTCCTTTAGGTTCTCATCTCTTATCCCAGAGTAGGAAAAGATATCCAATCTAAAAAATTTTGTTATGTGCCTTCTAATCAAACAACTTCTTCACTTTCGATTGGTGCCTCCTGATAACATCAACCACTACTTTTTTGGTTTCATTCAAATTTTCCAAGTAGCATATTATTTTTTCAAGAGCATCAATATACTCTCCATCCTTTACTACCTTCACCAGTTGTAAGGTAGGAAATTCCAATGAAATAGGAATCTAGGCATCAATTCCATATAATAAAGTTGAAAGGGAGAAGTGCCAATGTCCTTCTTAGGTGTTATCCAATCAGCCCATAGAGCATCATACAAATTTTTATGCCAATTCCTTTCATTAGAATCTACCATTTCTCGAATAATAAGAATAATATTATTGTTAGGAGATTCCTCTTGACTATTTCCTTATGAACCTAGTAGTCAAAGCAACATGTAACAGTTGAAATTCCATGATTGTAACAAAATTCAATTATCTCAATAGACGAGAAACAAGTAACATTATCAGTTACTATCTTGTTTGGAACTCTAAACTGGATAATGATATTATCATTCAAGAATTTACACACCGTCTTCGAATTGGCATACTTGACCGGAATGGCCTCCACCCACTTTATAAGAGAACATGTGGAAATAAGAACATACATATTACCCACAATAGAGTGAGGATTCAATACACCCACAAAGTCCAAACCCCACTATTGGAATGGTTCTTCTATGAGCACGAGTCGAAGTGGCATGACAACTAGTCTTGGCTTTCCTAAAAATTACTGGCATGGTTCACATTTCCCTACCCATTTGTAGGAATCCTTGAAAAGAGTAGGCCAATAATATCCACCTCTCAAGATATTATGTGCAGTTACTAGTGTTGAGAAGTGCCCTCCGCATGCATGATCATGATATGCTTTCAAAATTTGTTTTTTTTGTTCCTCTTTAATGCACCTTAAGAAAGTGCCATCCAATCCTCTCTTGTATAAAACATTCTCCCAAATGACATAATTTGATTCCTTGATCAGAGAGTATGTATTTTATTATAATCAAGACCCTGGGGACAATCATTGTAAGTCAAGAAGTATGCAATATCTAAATACCATGGATTAGTAGTACTCATGAAGAGGATGAGGGAGGTCTTTGGTCAAACATCCATAACACTTAGAACAATATTCCCACTCCTCCTTAGCAATAAGTTCACATAAACCATTACCTCACACCAATTTAGAGGGCCTAATATCAAGGTCATATTCTTGAATATTTGACACCCAATTACCTCTTCTTGCACTAGGATCATGTTGTATCATAATAAACTTGACAACTAGAATATGAACCATAACAATGGTGTGCAAGTTCAAGAGATAGAACCTAATTTTTAAAAATCTTGAACTAAAGCATATGCATGCTTCTCATGTTGTGAATAATTGATTTCATGTGATTTTAATGGTGCACTCATGAATGCAATAGGTGATTAAATGTTTTTGTCATTCTTGTGAACTAGAACAATTGGGATGGTATGCTCGAAAGTATAATGGTAAAAAATAAACTCTTTGTTGAAGTTCAAATGAACCAAGGAAGGTTCCTTTGCAATAGAACCTTTGATTGATTTAAAATATTTTTTGATATATTTGTGCCACTTGAAGGAATCCTTAGGCTTCATCATGTTAGAAATTATGTAGTAAGCTCATCAAAATCAGAAATAACCCTTCTCAAGAAATTTAATTTTTCAAAGAACAAATGCACATCAAGATTACTTATGGGAAAATATAACTATTGAATGGATTCAACTCTTTCAGGATCAATTTTTGTACCTTCCTTTCTCACAATATGTCCAAGGATATTTCCTTTTGTCACCCCAAAAATTGACTTCTTCGGATTGAGAGAGATATGGTGTTTCCTACAGTGGATCAATACCTACTCTAGATGATCCAAATGTTCTTCTCTCTTCTTTGAGTACATGGTGAGGTCATCCAAGTACACCACTATAAATTTTCCTTTCAAATATTTGAAGGATAAATCCATTTCTCTGGAAAGTGGAACCTACATTAATTAATCCAAAGGGCATACGATGGTATGCAAAATTACCCCAAGGGGTGGTGAAATCAGTTTTAAATTGATCTTCTTTGGCCACCTCAATTTTAGATAAGAAGATTCTTAAGAAAACTAGATAAAAAGATTACTTTTAGTACTTAGTAAATTGGAAGAAGCATGATGTGGAGGATGAAACTTGGATGAATTCCAGTGTAACAACAAAGGATGGTGTATATATCAAACCTCATGAGTAGGATCTCATGAATCTTTTAACTAGGGGTGTCTAGTTAATGGGCATCCTAACGTTGATAGCTACAATTTTTGTTTGCAGAGGTCTTGAACCTCATTTTTTCAATAAGATATGTTTTTATGTCACTCCCTTATGTTTTGACCCTTCATTCCATTCAAAGTAGTTTTCCCACCAAAGCTTGACTTTTGAAAATTTAAATTTTGGTGAAGGATACAAAGTTGTCTCCTCGGGTATGGACCATTGGTTTTGTTCATGATTCCTATGGAGCATTATTGGTTTTGTTAACCCTAGAACTATATTAATCTACTAAAATGTTGTATAAAATAGTTAATCTAATTAGAGGACTAAAATGTGATAAATAAATGAATAATGTGACATAATAATTAATTATTCTAAGTGAAATAAAACCCTAAATATAAAGAGAAGGAAAGGAAATGGCTTAGTGATTCAAGAGATTACATTGCAGTTTTCGCAGTGTCCGAAATAAAAATGGAAGTGCAAAATATCACTCAGGGACCCTATGTAAAGACTAGATCCGAGATGAATGAAGGCACCTAGAAAGGTGTTGGGGCACCCTGAGGTGCCCTGGTCCATAGTTTAGGTGCCCTGATCTTTGTAAAAGCTCCAAATCTAAGTTTTGTATGGTCACAAGTTGATTCGAAAACTGTCTTTCTGTTGCACTAGATTTTCTAGGTGAGTTGAATAATGACCTGCAATACAAAAGAGGAAGTATCAAACCCTAGAAAAATAAAATATGTAAATGAATGGGTCAAACTAACCTCAACCACCAAACTAGTGGACTTATCGTTGAGCATTGCACTACTTGGATTTGGATGTAGTAGTGTAGCTGGTGAGTGTGTGCATGTCATGCCCTAGGTGCTCTTGTGTTAGTCACACTTTGTGAAGTAGTGAGCAATAGTAACTATAGAAAATGTAAATAGCATGTGTGCATGGAATAGAATAGAATCCCTCCCCTATGTAGTGTGTGTGATGCAGATCTCCTAGCCTTGATGCATGAGCACTATGTGGATGCAAGTGATGCAATGGATGCAACTCTAGATGGAGTGATAGTAGTATGTGATGTTATGACCTAGGACCCTCATTATGGTCTTATAACTTTATATTTATAGGGCTCTCAAGCTTAATTTTGTAATTAATCCCGACAAGGCCAACTAGGAAAAGGATAAGGATGAAAAATGGCTAGAAAGGCCCAAAAAAAGAAGTGGAAAAAGGATGTGCATAGATCGGGGCACCTAGGGTGGGACTAGGGTGCCCAGGGTGCCCCAATATAGGCTGGGGTGCCTTGATTTTGGGCTAGAATGATGGGGCAGTTGTGAAATGGATGGATAAGTGCAAGAAAAATATATGGGAATATGAAATAAAATATAAAATAAAGATGGCCAAAAGGTGGGATTAATTAGTACTTTATTCACTTGAGAACCTTCTAAATAGTAGTATAAGACCAAGGCTAAATAATGTCTAAAGTGCATAATTTTGTGTCTACATTTTTCCCCACTTTATGTTGGTGAGAAGAAACTCTCAGTAACATAAAGTAGATAGAGATGTGTACTGATATCCATGTAGAGTGTAGAAGAAGATGTGTCGATGGACTAGACTCAAGCATGGAATGAAAAAAAAAAAAATGTGGAGGAGCGTGGATTCTAAAGATGAAAAATGTGCATAAAAAGTGATGAGAGTGAACCTAGGGTGGAACATGTGTGTGTAGTTGTTGTTGTGTGTAGTGTACCTGCATGGTTAGTAAAGGAAAATGCCTATAGTGGTGTGTTTTGTTTTCATTGTCGTTCATCATTGTTTTTGTTGTTGCCCCCAATTTGACTGCTTGTTTCTCATACAATGGACCTACAAGGAGAAAATGATCAAGTAGTCAAATATGTATGTATGTAAAAACATTGTGTAAAATACACATGTATATAGAAATGTGTAAAGTACACAAATGTAAAATATGCTAGAAAAAAAGTGTAAATGGAACATGTGCACTGATCCATGTGAAAAAAAGGGTGTAGAAGGATATCATGTACTATCATGAGTTTTTTGGGTGATCTCATGCCACCCTGGCTGAAGAAGTATAGGGAGGAAATGTGTTGTATCCTCCAACCTTTAACCACTTCTACTGAAATGTGTGAAGAGATCTTTATATTGTCCTAGTTTTTTTGGGTGATCGATGCCATTGGATGGAGAAGTGTAGAGAGGCACACCCACTGTAACCCCCAAGCCTGTAACTGCTCCATAGAATTTCCAAAGGACACCATGTCCTATTGAGGCCATTGTGTATGGAGTTCGTAGACTGGTCTGAACTCACTCACTGTTGTGTGTGAACCAGTGTAAATATATTGTGTTAGTAGAAAACCCTCAATGATGCCCCCCCTCTTTGGGGGTGCATGCAACATCACCTTGAAAGGAGAATGTGGCCCCAAAAGAGGACCAACCACACTCGACTGTAGAACTCTACCCTACAGGGGAAAGGGAAAACTTGGTAGATACCAAGGCATGCACAAAAGGGGATGGCTAGCCAAAACAAGTGTTAGTCCTAAAAACACATGCATGCAATAAGACAAGTGTAAAATACACAGACAATGTAGAAAACTACTAAAAAAGTAGTGTAAACACGCAAAAAAAAAAGTAGACTACACAAAGTGGGTTTCAAACATGGGACATCACTCATGATGTCGCAAGACACATGCAAGGCCATCATGGCCACAAACAAATAGACAAGTGTGCACACAAGCAAAGGGAAAATCCCACATATAATGGAAAACAAAGCAAGACAAGTAGAAACAAACAAGTAGTCATGGAAACATGTAATCCTGCAAAACAAGTGTTGCACATGGAACACCCGTTAGCATGTTAGAGTGATAACCAATATGTCAAAGCATGTATGAACAAGTAGTATAAGATGCTAAGTACAAAATGAAACAATAACACCTGGATAAGATGAATGTGGATGCCCCCAAGTGACCAGTATAGGAAGGGTAGAAGGTGAGCATCCATGCCACATGTGTAGAGTCATGTATCTGCGATCACACTAAACAAAGGTGTGAATGCATGTGTGTATGATAATGACATATAAGAAAGCAATCTAACATGTGTAGTAAAGTGATCATGTAAAACACTAGTAAGCAAGAGTAAATGCCCCAAGACAATGCAGTATGTTGTGGATGGATGGAATGGAATGCAAGATGGAATGATAGGAGCAACATGCCCCCCGAGTGGATGGAATGTGTATGTAGTGAGGTTCATTTTGTTTTCCCCCTCAGCAGTCAAGAATGAACCGTAAATGAGAGTGTGTCATCGGGAAATGGTCGAGTAGTGTTGGTTGTATCTAGCATGCATGTTGTGATGAGTGTGTATATGTAATGGTGATGAAATGTGACATGTGGAGAGAGATGTGTGAACCCTATAGCCGAAGTAAGTGTATATCATGACTTGTTGAATGGAGGAGTGATGATTTATCCCTAAGCGTATATCACTATAGAATGAGTGTATGGGGATGAGACATATGGAAAGATGTGTGTGGACCCTATAGCCTAAGTGTATACCATGACTTGTTGAAATGGAATGAGTGATGATTTATCCCTAAGCGTATATCACTATAGAATGAGTGATGGTGATGAGACATATGGAAAGATGTGTGTGGACCCTATAGCCTAAGTGTATACCATGACTTGTTGAATGGATGAGTGATGATTTATCCCTAAGCGTATATCACTATAAGATGAAAGATGAAGATGGGTGATGATTTAGCCTAAAAAGCATATGTGATATATAATGGATGATGATTTAGCCTAAAAGAAGTGAAGGAGTGGGTACCTAAGGTGTATGCCACTATAAGATGATAATGGGGGTGGTGATTTAGCCTAAAGCATATACCACTATAAGATGATAAGATAGGGGTGACAATTTAACCTAAGGTGTATGTCACTAATGTGTGAAATTTCATGTGGAAATGTTGGATGAGAAAATGTCGCATGATAAGTGTAAGGTCCATTTGATTGGTAAACCCTCGACAGTTGAAAGTATGGACCGAGGAACTAAAGTGCATCATAGGGTGGTGAGTGCAATGCGTAGAAAAAACGTAGTATATAAATGACCAAGTGATGAATATGGTATGTAAAAATGTGTGTGTAATGAAATGTAATGTGATATGTAGTATGTATAAATATATGTATGTATGAATGCAATAGTAATGTGTATATAGAAATGGAATATGTAAGGATGATAAGATGAAACTAGACCCATATGTAATGGAATCTAGTGTAGTATGTAGAATGTAGTATGATGATATGATGACTATGTGACTCATGTAATGTAGGAAATGTAGGGTGTGTAGACTATAAGAAGAAGATGATGGTAGGTGTAGATAGAATATGTGAGTGATGAATGTAAAGCTAGACCCATATATAATGTAACCTAGCGTAAATGTAGAATGTATGAAAGAGATGCAAAACTAGATCATAATAATGATGACTAGTGTAGTATGTATAAGATAGATGATGTATAAATGACTAATAGATGAGGATATATATGATAATGTAGGATGTAGGATGTAATGTAATGTATGATATGTATGATATGTATAGTGTATGTGATAGAATGTAAATGTGTAGAACCTAGTAGTGTGTGTGTGGGTTTAGTGTAATGGTAATCCCTCAACAGTCAAGTGTGAACCGAAGCACAAGAGTGTGTCATCGGGTAATGAGGGTGTAAATGATGTGTGATAAATATACCTATATGAAATGAAATGAATGATGATAATGAAAAGATTAGATATGTACTATGCTAATATGATGAGGAGGGGGATTGTGTGTGTGTGTTATGCCCCCAAGTATGTATGTGATGAAGGTCAAATCAAAAGACACTAAGTGGATCAATATATGGATTTTTCCTTAACAAAAGTGATGGGATGTGAAAGAGAAGTATGACCATCACATGGTTCTTCATCATAGTAGAGGTCATCTTGGGTCCCAATCATCAACATATGTAGGATCTATAGCGGATGTTGGAATTACAAGTTTAACTTTAGGTGGTGATTTTTGTGTATGACTTGTGTGTGTGGCTTTGAAGGAGGATGAGAGCATCCTTAAGAGGAGGTTTACTTGCTTGACTTGGCAATACAATAGATGAATTTGAGTAAAGGGGACATGATTTAGAGAAACACTTAAGGATTGATGAGTTATTTTGATTTGATAATGTTGTAGAGGATGGAGTAGGAGGAGATGGTGAACTAATTTGGAGAGGTTGTTGCTTAGGTGGCTCTTGACTAACCAGAAGAAGGTGCATGAGAAATGGTAGGGTGATGTTCTTAGATGTAGAAGGAGCAATTTTTGGAGCCCATTTAGATGTAGTATTTTGTAGGTGTGTGTAATAGGATGTTTTCCATTGAATGAGATAAATCCTGATGCTCAAGATGATGTTTGACTCTATGTAAAGCATAAAGCAAATATAATCATGGTCATCATGCCCATTGATTTGATGATAATGGAAAAAATGGAAGATCTTGTGTTTTTTTTCGATAAGGAGGATAAAAATGAGTAGGTGGTAGAAGAATCAATTGATGACTAAGAATTTGGGCTAGAATGTCATGTGGCTTAGCATTGTGATCAAGTATGAGAGGTTCTGGCGATGGCATGACTTGAGGTTCAACTATATGACATGTAGTGGACATAGATTGAATAGGAGATGTCGAAGAAGAAAAACATGTGATTGTGAAGCATCCTTAAGCTATTGAATTTCAGATCTAAGGGATGTGATGGTGGATTCCATAGATTGCATAGAGGATATATGTGATTGAGAAGCATCCTTAAGTTGTTGGATTTCAGATCTAAGAGATGTGATCGTTGATTCCATAGATTGCATAAAGGAGTATATGATTGAGAAGCATCCTTAGATTGTTGACCTTCAGATCTAAGAGATGTGATTGTGGATTCCATGATAAAAAATTTTACATGTAAGGCCTGAATCGAGTCTAAGATGGGTTGGTTAGATGGAGGGTCATCAAGGTCAGGGTCGATAAAGAAACAATGAAGCATAGAACTTAATTCATGTGGTGGCATATTGTCATCAAAATACTTGGTGTCTAGGGATTTTTGAAAAAAATAGCTTGACAAGTGGGATGTCTTTTAAGTAAATCAGATAAAGAAGCTTGACCCATGATAGAAGAAGAAATAAGGATCCTAAGCATGAAAGACGTCGGGTTCACCAAAATGATTAACTAAAAATAAACTATATGCTAAGGAAATAGTAACCCTAGTTAATCTAATTAGGAGGACTAAAATGTTGTATAAATAAACTAAAATAATATGAAATAAATGTAATTAAATTATTCTAAGTGAAATAAAACCCTAAATGTGCAAGTAAAGGAAGAGAAATGGCTTAGCTTGATTAGAAGAGTATCAGTTAGTTGTCGCAGGTCTAAAAATAAAATATGGAAGTGCAGACGATCACTCAGGGACCCTACGAAGACTAGATCTAGAAGATTGAGATGATGGGTGCACCTGGAAGGTACTTGGGGCACCCAGGGGTTCCTGGTCTCTACATTTGGGTGCTCCTCGTATCTTGCTCAAAACTCCAATATTTTTTGTATGGTCATAAGTTATGAAAAACTCATTATCTGTCATCGCATTGATAGATTCTGTCAGATGAGTTGAATAATGACCTATGCAATACAAAAGGAAGTATCAAACCCTAGAAAAATAAAATATGCAAATGAATGGGTTGGACTGACCTCAACCACCAAACTAGTGGTCTTATCATTGAGTGTTGCACTACATTTAGACCCGGATGTAGTTTTGTGTGGTGTGTGTGTGCATGTCGTGCCCTAGGTGCTCTTGTGCCAGTCACACTTTGTGAAGTAGTGAGCAATAGTAACTATAAAATGTAAATAACATGTGTGCATGGAATAGAATAGAATCCCTCCCCTATGTAGTGTGTGTGATGTAGATCTCCTAGCCTTGATGCATGACACTATGTGGATGCAAGTGATGCAATGGATGCAACTCTAGATGGAGTGATAGTAGTATGTGATGCTATGACCCTCATTATGGTCTTATAACTTTATATTTATAGGGCTCTCAAGCTTAATTTTGTAATTAATCCTAACAAGGCCGACTGGGAAAAGGATAAGGATGAAAAATGGCTAGAAAGGCCCCAAAAAAGAAGTGGGAAAGGATGTGCATAGATCGGGGCACCCAGGGTGGGACCGGGGCACCCTGGGGTGCCCCAGTACAAGTTAGGGTGCCTTGATTTTGGGCTAGAATGATGGGACAATTGCAAAATGGATGGATAAGTTTAGGAAAATATATGGGAATGATGAAATAAAATATAAAATAAAGATGGCCAAAAGGTGGGATTAATTAGTACTTTATTCACTTGAGACTAAATAGTAGTATAAGATTGGGTTAAATAATGGCTAAATAATGTCTAAAGTGCCTCAAATGGTATAAAAAAACTTTCCTTATTGTTTATTTGTAACACCCACAAAATTTGCACACGAAACCCAAAACCAAACAAATGTTATAATAGAAAAATTATGGGATAAATTTTTATTTTTGTTAAAGGGAACGAAGGCAACGATAAGGTTAACCTTGGTTTCAAACAATACCACAAAATTACTTAAATAATATTATTAAATAAAGGAATGGATTTAATCTATGGTTAGGTTTAAAATATTTCATTCAATTAATCCTAAATTAATTTAACACAAAGTTTCTAAAGTCATGCGATAATTTAAAAAATAAAAACCTAGGTCTAAAAGTTCTTCCATTTACACAACTATTAAATTCAAATCTAAAATATCAATGATGTCTATACATTTAAGGGAAAGGGTTTACTAAAAATAAATCACAAAATTTTAATTAACTTTCAACCACACAAGTGGCCCCATTCAAAGGACCCATGTGACCAAATGATTATCTCACCTACTTTCACCTAACAATTGTAGGAGACAATTTGGGCCATTGGATGAATCTAATCTAGGCCATTGGATGAAGAAATTTCAAATCAACCCTAAAATTTATAAGGAAGCTTTTATTCATCTCTTTCACCCATTTCACTTATTTTTGGTTTTGCAGAGTTAAAGGAAGATGGAAGAGAAAGAAGCCATGGGAGAGGAGGGGAAAACTTGGGATGGATACACACATTGCCCCCAATCTTATTTATTTTTATTGTTATATCTCTATTCTACCCTATTCAAGGGATTGTAGTTTTCTATTTGGTGTATGCATGATTTAACCAAAAATACCCATTTGGGTATTTTTCATTTGTCCCATAGATCTATATTTTTTGTTGTTGTAGTATTTACATTTTTTTCCTTTTCTTTTTCAAATATATATACACAAACACAACTCCCTTTATAATTATAAGTATATTTATATGTATACACATATATACACTTGTGTGTGTGTGTGTGTGTGTGTGTGTGTGTGTGTGTGGTGTGTGTGTGTGTGTGTGTGTGTATTTATATATAAAAAAATTGACAAAATATATAGTCGCGATTTTGAAACTCTGTGGACTACGTTAAAAATGAGAATGGCTGCTTCAAAGAAACAAATTTTAATGTTGTTTGGTGGGGTCTCAGCTCCCCACCGCATTTCTTTGTTTACATAGTTGGTGGGTTGGGGGAGCGGGCACCACCCCCACCCCAACCCATATTAATATGGGTTGGGGTGGCGGCGGTGCCTCCTCCCCCAACCCACTACTCAAACAATAAAAACAAAACAACTAGTCGATCAAAACAAGAAACTACGGCCATAGACTCAACCAAAAACAAGAAATTAATACAAATATTAATAGGTTTTAATATATATATATCAAAATTGGTATTATATAATATATTCACATCCAATTATTTTTAATAATTAATTACTTATAATAAATATAATTTTAAAAAAAATAAATTTATAAAATAAATACATTTTCAATTATAAATGTGTATATGCATCCTTATAATTTAATTTGTTTAAACAATCAAAATAAGTCATTTAGAGTATAGTAAGAAAGCAAAGACAATTTCTAACTACTCATAGGAGAAAGCTAATAGAACAACTAACAAGATTGTTTATTCAAAGGAATTTTAACAACTACTTTCATTCACTATGACTAGTTAACAATCCATTCCCTACACAAGTAAAAATTCCACAAGATTTGCAATATTTGTAAAATGGCAAGAATCACACTTTGGAGGAAGTGAAACAAACTTATATTGAAGAGATGTATTGCCTTTTAACTCATTTTCAACTTTTACTTCAACCACACAATGAGATAAAGTGGTAGTTTCCTTTCACCATACTAATTCATTTAAAATGCACATTTCTCATACAATAATCTTAAAGGAGTTTACAAGATAGAAGGATTCCCAAGTAGTACAAAAACTTTCTCCCAAGCTTACAATTTACAATCATCCACTCAAGTGGGAATAAAGGAAAATGAACAAATTACAACAAGGCTATCAACAAGCCAAATTTCAAGTCTTCAATATGCATGTTCTCTCCACAATGGTAGCTCCAAAACTTGATTTCTTCAAACTTCACAATGGGATCACAAAACAAGGAAGGGGGAGTAGGCAATGCTCTCTCGCCCAACCTTAAATCATTAAGAGGATAATCCATCCCCTTAATGGCCCCCGAGCCCCAACCAAAGAACCATGAGGAGCATTGAGCAACAATGACAACTTTCAACAAAGTGGCTTCACAACAAACATACATACAAGACATTCAACTCAACCAAGATAACATATCCAACAAGTTTACACATTCACAACAATACAAAGGTTTGAGGATCAAACCAAATAGAGAAAGGTTATGGGAGACCACCTCCTTATGCCTCCCAAGTGAAGTGGGAGTCTTACCCTAAGCCTCCAAGTGCACAAAATAATCACACAAAATCCTTATCTCTCCCTTGCAAGCATGCAACAAAACCATGATTTCCTTTTCACTCCCCATAGGTAAGACTCCCATTCACACTCCCACAAATTGCATGCCTCAAAAAACTCCCTTTTCCCTCCCCAATGGTTCCATAAACCCTTCTCCCACACCCAACTAAGGCCTACTACCCAACCAACACACAAACATCTTCACAAGACAAAACAAATAATTTTACAAACACAACATTGCATACAAATAAGAAAAATAACATAATGACAAAAGTGGAGAGCCTACCTCTCCATCAAGTTCCAAGAAAATTCCACAAGTCTCTTCAAATCCAAGCCAAACAATTTCTCAAAGCACTCTAAAAAGCTTCAATTCCAAAAGTGCACAAGAAGAGAAAAGAACAAGTAACCCCCATTCCAACAAAAATCATCAATAAATAGAAATGGAATGTGAGGATGATGAGGTGGCTCCATGTAGGATGTCACTTCATCATTCCTCCATCCCCACACTCAAGTCAACACACCAAGACCAAGAAAATCAATGCACATACAAGGACTATGACAACCCACATGGCTCAAAACTTGCACACCATGCTTTCAAGGGACATAATAAATTGGGGTAGAAATAAAGTGCAATAATTTTCCTTCTTTTACACTCAAAAATGGACAAAAAGTCAAAATAAGCTTTCCAACCCATAGGTAGGGTTGTTGGGTAAATTTAAGAGGCATGGGACAAGCCTTGCTTGTCCCACAAGCCTGGTTTGTCCCACAAGCCTCCAAAATGCCCCCAAGTCAAAATCCAAATTTTGAAGTTGGGGTGGAGTAAAACACTTACAAATCAACATAAATTTTACTTACAACAAGGACCACCAAATCTCATCATAACTATTTGTCACATCCTTAATTTGGTTAATTAAAACAAGAAGGGTTAAGCTTAATTAACACACATTTACAACATGCTAATAAAGTGACAAAATTTCTAAATTTTAAATACAC
The DNA here is from genome assembly GCA_018340775.1 of Taxus wallichiana var. yunnanensis. Lineage (NCBI taxonomy): Eukaryota > Viridiplantae > Streptophyta > Pinopsida > Cupressales > Taxaceae > Taxus > Taxus wallichiana. The sequence goes on along the minus strand of CM031235.1, from coordinate 20,790,158 downwards.
AAAACATAAATAAAGCACATACAAAAATTAAAGAAAGGGAACACAATTCACCCCATGGCCACATATGTGAAGTCACCCCCATGGGAGACCTCCAAACTAGACATGCAAAACACCACACTAAACAACATTACACAAGTTGTCAAATTTTGCCTCGTTGCTCAACACCTGACATCCTTCTCGTGGTTGGTCCCCTATCCCCTTCGATGTATGTGATAAAATTTCGCACACAACAAAATACCTCTCTAGCCTTTCGGCTATATTAACAACATCGAGACAATATACATATAAGATCAAAATCATCATTCGACATTAGAAATTCTATTATCCATCAATATATCAAAATCTAACCCTAACATTCATGAGATTATAATTCTACTCAAAACATCCCAAAACATAACGTTTCAGTATAAAATCCACATCATGAAAATCAACATATATCGAATTGTCTAACATCACTATCTAGTGTATCACAATAAAACGTAAACATCAAAATGTCGATAGTCCAAAATATCAGTGAACTCTATAATCTACTGATTAATGTATCATAATCAAAATGTCTGAATATTAGTCCAATAATATCAATATCAAGATGAAACAGTGTCGAAGAGGAGTGGGCACTACATCATTTTTGTGGTCGCATCCCCTCATAATATTACCCGTAAAATGGCTAAAGAACCATTAGGAGTCTAACGATATCCTAGTCTTAGGTATCTGTAACCTCACCAAGGGATTTTATCTCTTTTCATTTCGCAAGCCTTCTCAGGTCCAAGCCGTCTTTCTAAAGGTTGCTTTTGTTGGTATTTGGGTAATACCATCAGTAGTGCTTTCTCAGTGGACTCCCGACTTTAGCCCCACTAGCCAAGTTTTGTTTAAACTCTTAGTTTGGATCGAGGTTCTGGACTCCCCATACATCTCTGGTCTTTCCTTATAGAGATATTTAAACCCATTGACATGGTGATATTTCATGAACAAGATCATTTTTCTATGCTCGTCCTAACAAACGGGTTTGTGTCAAAGTTGACATTTTGAAAAATATATGACACCACTCGGATATTAAAGTTGGGTCCTTACACATCTATCAAAAGATGGTTTATTTGAACCTCCCCAACACGTGATTTCATTGTCAAGCCCCCGACCCTCACATTTATGATTGTCCTCTTCTCAATCGCTCCAAGCCAATTGTGACGCAACCCTGTCCAAGCCTAAAGTTGATCAATTGAATGATGGTTGGACTACAGTCAAGAAAAAGAAAGGTTCATGTGTGAAATCCACTCCTATGGTGTCCCCTAATCTCTCTCCTTATCCTCTCCCATCTAACAACAATTCGGGGTCAGCTTTCACCCCCCTCTTCATTTGCCATTCCTTCCAAGCCCTTGCAGAGTTGGGTTTCACCTTCACAAACGGAGGGATCGGGAATTTAATTTCAACGCTCTCTTCCTCTCGTGTCACTCACAAATTCCACCCGGGAGGTGTCCCACAGCCTGCGAGGAGATAATGGGGCTAAATGCCACTCCATTCATGTTGAGGTTTCTAATTCAGACCAAATCCCGCTTGCTAATAATTTCACAATTCTTGGCTCGAGGATGAAAGGAACGATAACCAGATCATACCAAGCTAAGAACACAGATGCTAATCAAACACCATGATCAATAAGATGAAAGCAATTCACCAAAATAGCTTTACATAAAACCTTTGCAAACAAATGAGCAGCAATATCATATATTATTATGGAACTCAATGAAATACAATGAGAATGGGCCTTGCTTATATAGGCAAGAAATAACAATCTAAGAACTAGTCAAGGTCGTAGATCAAGCCATAAATCATGGAAAGAACTAGTCATCAAAGAACTAGTCAATTCCATAGATTTATGAGATAACTAGACATCAAGGATCTAGTCAATACCATAGATCTAGGAAAAAACTATACCTAACAACTAGGTAATATCTCCTAATATCTAAATAAATAAAAAGAAATATCCACACACATAAGTGGGTGAGGATAAATACAATAAAGGTAGATGATGTACCTAAGTGAACATGAGCTAAGGTAAATACCTACTCTAACACCCCTCAAGTGAAGCTAGGGGCCAAAATAGAAGTGGCATGTCCACAGTATGAGTCCTAACAACTAGGCCTGATGAGGTACTCATGTACAATAATTGGGAAAAAGGGACACCGTAAGGTACCCAAAACTAGTAACAACAAAGTAAAGAGAGTAAAGACCCGCTCCAAGGCATCCCAAGAAGCTCAGCTCAAAAAAATCGTACAATGCTGAAGAAGTTTGGTGTGCACTGTGGTCTGAATCCACTGCTCAATCACAAAACTCAAAAACAACTGACATTGGGTTTCACCAGAATAGCTCCATACAAGGAGACTATCAATGGAGTGATGTCGAAAGTGCAAAAAAACACCAAACATAATTCGATCAACTGCTGCAAATAGGTGTGCCACGATCCAAGAACAAAAACCAAAGCAACAAGGCAAGGACACAAAATCCAGAGTGTCACAATCCAAGAAAAGCCAAGGTAACAAGGCAAGGACATGAAACCCAAAGAAGCAGGATCAACACCACACCCTCCCATACTACTAAATGGGTGGAGTGGCGCTACAAATATGTATGAGTTGTCAAAACAACTACTCGAACATTGAAAAACTAACACTGGGCTCAACCAGAATAGCTCTCCCACAAGAGAGACTGTCAACATGCCAAAAGTGTCGAAAATACAGATACAAAATCTCTCAACAAACAAGAGAGATACACTACACCTACTAAAGAAAAATGCTCAAAACAAGAAGCATCACAATGCATAAGGTATAAAAAGTGGAGCAAGAGGTCAAATGGTGGAGGAGCCATGCCTATAGAGTCCTCTCAATGAATTCCTATGTCGCTGCCACGAGTGATCAGATATCCACCCCAAATTAACACGGATGGATGAAGAAGATGCCTGCATATGACTTGGTGTAAAATGTATAATGGGTGCATGCAAAAGAACATCATAATGTGTGTCATGTTGATCATGTCCGAGTGAAGGTGCATAATTCATGTGTTGCTCATGATCCTCGTAAAGAGTTCGAGCGAACAAAAAAGGGCTCACAATGTGTGATCCCAATGAAGTATCTCGCTCGAAAAACCAATGTCATGATGATAATTCCACTTAACATGTGGAATAGAGGAAATAATACCCCGTGAATGTCTCGCCAATGACTCCGCTTAGTGAGACCCAGAGAATGGAGCATGTGAGATTTGAATGCAATGGTATGCTTCTCAAAATCCATGTAGCTAAGGTAAGTAGGATATACAACATGTGGTACTATAATAGGCACAAATGTGGAAGAGCATGCAAAGAATAAGCCTCACAGTTTAGAAGCATCAAAAGCAAGTTCGTGACTCAAAGAATAGCAGATCAATGTCAAGGTGGGTACAAGAGCAAAGCTACAAGTGGACTAGAGCATGGATATGGTTGTCCACAATATGATGATGATGTCAGAGGCTAGCAAGTTTGTTCTCGCATGAAATGTATTATTGTATCCTTATCGTGAATGAGTGATTGTAGAAGATAAATTCAATTCTTGAGTGATCTATTTTCTTTCAAAATTTTACAATATCCTCTTGAAGTCCACACACTTTAGAGAAAAGCATATCATTCTCAGAATCCATGATAGATACAAAATGCAACTCCCAGAAGTTTAGGACGTTGGGCTCAACCAAAATTACGTCCATAATTGATTACAACACTCCTCCATATTTGGCACTTTATAATTATAGTGCAAGTCTCAAAATAAATATTTCCAATGGAAAGAGCATGAAAAAACAAGCACTTTTGCAAAAAACGGCACTCAAAACTCGAGTTACCGAGCAAAAGATACAAACTTTTCAATATTTTTGCTCTGTTATTTATTTTAGTTGCCACTAAAACAAAATAAATTGTTGTTGCCTTCACCACACAAATAAAATTAAAGGGGGCTGAAGTTAAGCACCTAGGAACTAGCTTTAGGAATCATATCTTTAAGCTAAGGTTTTTAATCATAAAGCAATACTATACCATATGACAATGAGAAGGGCTAAGGTTTTTAAGTCCATAAATCAAGCCATAAATCATGGAAAAAGTCAAGTAGGAAAGAAAGAACTAGTCAATACCATAGATCAAGGAAAGAACTATACCTAATAACTAAGTAATATCTCCTAATATCTAAATAAATAAATAAAAATATCCACACACATAAGTGGGTGAGGATAAATACAATAAAGGTAAATGATGTACCTAGGTGAACATGAGCTAAGGTAAATACCTACTCTAACAAAGGATGGCATGCCAAGTTGGCACATGGAGTTTGACATGTCCGATTTTTCATGAATTTCATCTCATGGAATGTTAGGGGGATTACAAAACCCTCTTGTAAATATTCTGTTCAATTAGCTTGCCAGCATTTTAACAGTTTGGACATTATTTGTTTAGAAAAAATTAATTTTTTTGGTTTTTTGCTTTAGACTATGCTAACATGTATTGGTCATGCTTTTTCACATTTTCATACTCAACACATTGATGGCAAAGGTGGCACTAGTATTTCCAATGCCCCAAATTTTTATGTCTTAATCACCTCCTCAGGAAAAGATCCCTCAAATCAGGCCATGTGGGTGATTATGGCAATTAATGATCTTTCTTTTGGTATACTTAATGTTTATGCTCCTAATGATGGTGTGGAAAGAACGTCGTTATGGAAATGGTTAGGTGATAACTTGACTTTAGCTTATTGGTTGGAGTGTGGTGAATTTAATATGATTGAACATGTTAATGATAAGATTGATGCCCTCCTTATGTGTTTGTGTGTCGGCAAGTGTCTGGCTTGGTATTACTTTAAAATTCTTTGGGATCTTTATGATCCTTTTCTCAAACGGTGGCAATAATTTCAGTCTCAAGCTTGGTATATTTTGACAATCTTCGAGAAGGATGTGATCAGGTTTTTAAAATACTTGATCGTGTACTTATCTCTTAGCAACCAATATTTTATTTTGACACGCAAGGCCTCTCCCCTATCACAAGATGGTCGATGTTATTTTTCTAGATCACCATTCGATCTCTTTTAAGATTATTTTGCACGGGGCGACAAAGTGCCTTCAAATCAATTCCATCTTAATGTTTCCTTGTTGAGTCACCTGGGGGTGGTCCCTCTTATTACTAAAGTTTGGAACATGGCGCTATGTCTTCCTTTTCTTCTAGCTGGAATGAGTGGTGGGAGGTGGCAATTCATCGCACCATCCGATTCTCTCGTTAGTTTGGTAAGTAGGTTGCTTGGGGTTTTAAATGAGTGAAGTCATCTTTGGACAAAGAATTCGTGGAGGATATATATTCTCCTTGAATCCAATCCTTTCGACACCCCTCTTCAGTTATAGGCTATTAATATTTGGCACAAGCTCAAGCTCATGGAATCTCATTTGGCTTGTGGTGCACAAATCTGGTTGAGGCTGCATTGGCTCAAGGTGGGAGATAATGTGTCTAAACACTTTTTCAAATCCCTTTGGGCTAAGAATGCTCGTCAATGGATCAAAGCTATTCAAGTTTCCCAAAATCAGCTCACGGATTTTCTTAAAATCACTAACTCCTTTGTATAACATTATCGTTAGTCTTCCAATCTCAAGCGACTTCCAATGCATGAGCTCCCACTTTACAACAATGTATTGAGGTGGTTTCGATCAAGATTTATCCTAATGATTGTGCTCGATACAATGCCCCTCTTTCTTTAGATGAGGTTTAATCTTCTCTGTTGTGCCTTTCCGATGATAAATCTACGGTGCACTGATGGATTTCCTTGTGAATTTTACAAATCCACTTGGTCTTTTGTTGGTCAGACTCACTTCGTGTGTACAATGAAGATCTCCAATCCAATTCCTTAGGGAGTTTCATCAATCAAGGAAACATTAATTTCATTCCTAAAGCGAGTGATTCAGAGTTGATCACTAGTTGGAAACCTAAAAATTTGTTGAATGTTTCCTAAAAAATTATTTCTAAGGCCCTTAATCTTCGCATTGCAAATATTTTACCCAAGATTTTTGACCGAGCAAACAAGATTTGTCAAATGCCGCTACATTCTGGATAATCTTATAGTTTTATGACAAGGAATGAAATGGACTCGGTTGTCTCTACAATGGACCTTATTTCTCAAAATTGACTTTGAAAAGGTTTATGATTGTATTGAATGGCATTTTATTTTGGCTATGCTCACAACCTTGGGTTTTGGTAAATTTTTCACCTCGGTTGTCTACACTCTGTTCTCCAATGATTCTTCTTGCCTCATTATCAATGGTCATCAGTCCTCCTTGATTGGCCTCTCCCACTATATTAAACAGGGGTGCCCTCTTGGGCATGCCCTTTTTGTCTTAGTCGTTGATGCTCTTGGTTATCTCATTGCTCAATGAGCTAATCAAGGCCACATTTGGGGTATATTTTTTCTAGATCATTCAACTCAACTCATTAATGGCCACTTTGTTGATGATTATTTTCTTACCCTTGTTGAAAATGAGTAGAATTTGGTTGAAGTTTTTGAATTCCTTGACATATTTTGTTTAGCTTCAAGATCCAACATTCGGATGGCTAAAACTTTGGGCTATTGAAAAATCTTTTGGCCTATGCCAAACTGGTTGAAAGTTGGCCCCTAGAAGTGGATTAGGCATGGAGAACAATTTAAGTTTTTGGGCATCCCTTTTTCCATTGATAGCGATTCGACTACTTTATGGCAATATGTGATTGACAGAGTTGAGCATAAAGTTTCTCGATGGTCTTCCAAATCCCTCTCATTGGCTGGTAAATTCTAGGTGTGTACCAAGATTCTAGCGGCCACCAATATTTTGCTTGTTGGCGCGCCCTCACAAACTTTGTTTCCCAAAATTTCCAACCTACTTTGGGATTACCTTTGGTCTAAAAGTTCTGGTTCAATTGGCTTCCTTCGGGTGGCATGGGATGTTTGTTGTCTTCTTATTAAACAAGGTGGCATGTGTATTATTAATGTCTACAGACAAAGCATCTCCTATGTTCTAAATGGGTGGTGTGATGTCTCTAGGTATTCAAGCCTAGAAAATTCTACTTTGACATTGCATTACTTCAGGTGCCCCTTATGGAAAAAATGTTGGAATAATATAGGGTTACATACCTTAATTATCACCAAGGGCTCTTTTCAAGGTTACTGACACTTTCGTTGCAAAAAACATATGGAAGGCCTTTGAAGCAGTGAAACCCTTGTTGTGTTGGATTAGCGATGGCTTTCGTCACCGGGCTCTCTTTCAATTCCCATAATATCTAGTGGTCTCCCATTATCACGGAAGATAATATTCCACTTGTTGAAACTTTGAGCATCAAATCTCTTTATTTATCTCGCAAGGGGATTCACACCATTCAAGATTTGAGTTCCCACAGACCGGATTTCCGGCCCGAGCTCAAGATGACATCCAATTTTGGCAATTCAGACCTTATGTCTATCCACCTAATACAATATTTGATGTCGGGTGTCATACTTCATAAACCGGGACTTAAGCCTTCGGTTGTGTGGTGGCGGGATTGGCAATGGAATCATGATATTTCCTTTCTTCACTATAATGTTGGCACCATCTACCAACTTTGGAGCCCTATCTTGCCTCCCATTTCAAGCTTATTGACCATTTGAGGCTTGTAATCTACTCCTACTTGGCTTTGCCGAATTTCTCGTGCTTAGAACCCTTTGCTCAATCCCAAAGTCAACATTGATCTTGTTTGGTGCCTTATATATCAGGGCCTTCCTGTTGGCGAGCATCTTAGTCATATCGGAATTACCAATCCTAAATTCTCCTTTTTCTCTCGACCTAAATCCTTTAAACATTTATTTTGGTCTTGTTCTCGTGCTCAAGTTGTTTGGTCTTGGATTCATACACTATTTCAACCCTACCACCCTGAATTTTTCATTAGCGTATGGCATTGTTTGGAGATTTCAGTTCTTGGATGAATTATATTGATAACTGTGGCATGTTTTTAGAGCCTCGTATTCTCTTTCATATTTGGAAATCTTTAATTCTGCTACATTCTAGAGTGATCATTTTTTTGTTGTTTTTTCCACTAATGATAAAGTGGTTATTTTGTTTGTTGTGCACTCACAGACTCAAGCTCAAGCGGAAAACATTGCTTTCTAGTTTTCCCATCTATAGGAATTATGGCACACTAGGGGAGTGCTCCTTACACTATGAGTAGGGTCCCTCCTAACCTTTTCTACCGCCACCTTGTCCATCTCCGTCACACATACCACCTCTGTAAGGACCACATCGTAGAATCTTCTCCCACAGCTCACCGCTCTACCTCTCCTCATGGTCGCCCTTAGCTACATCCTCTTCGAGTTCGGGTTGGAGTGCTCCTCCATGGGGGAAAGCGGTGACATGACACGTTCTCCATCAGGCCTCTCCTCTATATGGTGTGCAAACTTTTGTTGGATATTTTCCCTTTGTTGGGGAATTGTGTTACCCCTACAAATGTAAATGCCCGATCGGGATGGTCGGAGTTCGAGCCCCCTTTGACCAATCCAAGTGGAGATTTCATCCCTCCTTGGAATGATCCTCCTCTCTCTCCTAGAGCGAAACATGTGCCTAATGTTATTGGCTTTTTTTTTTATTTTTTTGTTTTTGTTTGCCCTCGTGGTGTTCCCACGCCCTTTGGGTGTTTGTTGTTGCCCTCGTGGCTTTTTTGTGGGACCGTGAGTATTCTAGGCGCCCCTACTTCAGTAACTCTCATATAATTATATTAATGTGATGGACAATTCAAGTAGTAAAAATGACTTTGAAATTTGGAAAATAAATGGAGATAGAGGCACCCAAATTTACATTGGGATTCATATTGTCATGTTAGACAATACCAGGATGTTCTCGCAAGAGGATAAAATCATAGCACACTATAATAGTTAATGTAGGTAGTTGGGTTTCAACACTCCCCTCGCAAACACAACTACCACTATCTAAGACTCCTAAAACTTCTCTTAAGTAATAAAAATATCTTTTCCTAGTGGTTTAGTGAAAATGTCTACATATGGATCTTCTTATATTTAGAACTCAAGTAGATTTCACCATTATAAACCTTGACTCTCTAATGAAATGGTACCTTGTATATATATTTTTCTCCTCTTGCAAAACACATGAATTTTGGAGAGAGGAATTATTGAATTATTGTTGCATAAGATTTTGGTTGTTTCTTGTTACTCATTATTTAGATCAGCTAGCATTTTCTCTTTCAAACCGCTTAATACAATATTTGTATTGTTGCTACATTTTCTACTTCTATCAAAGAAAGTGTGACAATGGGATGTCTCTTTTATTCCCATGAATTTTACATATTCCAAAATGGAAAACATAGCCATATGTTCTCTTTCTATTATCTATGTTGTCAACATAATAACTATTTATATACCTTATGAGTTTGAACTTACCTAATGAGGTATAAAACATTCCACCTTTAATGGTTCCATATACTTGGATATCTTGAAATTCTATTTCTTGCTTGTCAATGAGAGTGTCTTGGGGACTCCATGAACCTTGAAATCAAACTTATTGCATGCATCAAATCAAGCTTTGTAGCTATTTGTTGTCCGGAAATTTTAATTCATCAACTTTTCAAAAAAACCTAAAACTTTTTGTATTAATATTCTACACCAATTAATTGTCCAGCACCATTTTGAAACATCATTGTTCTCCATCCTCTCGAGTCGGAGGCTCCCTCACCCAGTCATCATCATCATGATTTTAATAAGACTGCTGCATTCCCCAATGAATCCCCATTATAAAAATTTAGAAACCCACGTGGGAAGAGGCTTAAATGTGGTGGCTAGAAGATAATACAAGCGTATATTGACTATGTAGCATGTGGAAACGGTCCAAAATAGACCCGCGCGGATTCCGGAGGAAAACTGAGGATTTTGGAATGCACATGGGAAGAAGACCATCACGCAAATGACAATAAATGGTGAAGCAAACTACAAAGTTGAGTCTCGCGTGGAAAATAGTTAAAAAAAAATATCGCTCAAATAAATAATGTGCACAGTAGAAGAATTGTGGAGAATAAAACCAGGCATTTGATTTTTTCAGTTTGGAGACCTCAACTCACATGATATGACGACTTAACCTGTTACGGTATAAAACAGTAAAAGACCAAACTGTATGCAACAGCAAAAACGTGAATGGCGACTCGGCAAGAATAGCATGTGAAACCAAAACAAAACCTCCAACTCAATGAGAGGAGTTAGCGTGTATTGATTTAGAGAAGCTTTGGATAATATTCACAGCGTCAAAGAGATCAACACAGTGCAAAGTGAGTCGACTCCATGGAAAGGTTTGACTACCGATATATTTACTGGTATGGCAAGTTTAAAGCGTAAGTTTCATCGACGTCGCTGAGAAGATATTGAGATTTTCGTGAGGTGCTTAGTCATATTTTTCTCAATAAACAATGGACAATATCAGTCGAAACTATGCCAAGGTTGTTTATTCAACTCACCTATCAAATGCATCTTGCAATAGGGCTCATCTAGAAATTAGGAAAATAAAATAATGAACAACAGAAATAAAATAAAGAATATTGTAAATAAACAAAGTATTCCAAACTCAAATCAGTACTTCTGTGCATATATATCTTCTTCTTTATCAGAGCTTCAGTTCAATACAATCTGTGTATAAAAACACTTACAATTACCTCCAATATATAGAGGGCTTTCATCTAACAATAGAACACACAACTCTAAAAATAGAGAAATCTTAATAATAGAACTATCTGTTAAGAAAATTATTAGTAATGCTTACATAAATGAGTGAGTTTGGTTTGTTAGGGTTATGAGGGGATAAAGGATTTAGTGATTAACACTAAAGGAAATGTCGTACAAGAATAATGATTTTCAGTTGGACCCATTTTGCAATAATAATGGTCATGCATATATATGTTGGTCTTTTAGTGTGAGCTATTCTGAAAAATATTTGGTCAATTAATTTTGTAAGCTGGAAATATTCTAAGATCAGCTACAAACAGTCAATTTCTAGGCATGACTGGTGGTCTGGGTTTTTCCTGATCTGAGAACCTTTGAGAAGTGGGATTCCACAACTTTTATGATTTTCGTTCTTAACTAGGACAGAAGGAAGAAATAATTTCTCCTAGATAACAAGAGTTATTTCAATACTTTTTGACCAAAAAGAGTTGGAAGATGTGTAAAGGAATACTTCGGTTATCCCTCCATATCAAAGTTTTTTGATGTATTCCCAACATGCAGTTCAAGGGTTAGTTTATGCTTCTCAAGGAGATGTTTTTGTGTCCCTTCTCTTGTTTGGTTAGATTTGTTTAGCATTTTGAGCTGGTGTATGATCAACCTTATTGGGGCCGGGGAATCAAACCGCTTGGACTTGTATGCAAAAATAAATCATTGTACCTGCAGACAACCTTATCTCTCTTTTTTATCAACTGAGATTTGTGTAGCACTTTGAGCTTGGGCATTGGGGCAGGGTGATTTGCACGTTCTTATGTTTAGTGGTTATACCTTTTTCACATCATTTACGGTTTAATAACATCCAATCAAGATGGTAATATGATTTTTTCTTTATTTATTGGGTTCTTTTAATACCAATTCTTGAATGGGTACGGGTGTAAACTTTTACTTAAGATGTGAAGGGGTTGACTTTCTTAGTAATGATCCAGTTTCAATACTAGCTAGATATATGACCACAACTTAAATTTATCAAGCAATTTGATCTAGGGTTATGGACTCACTCATTGGGACGACATGATAAAATTTGGATCATATCTTTTTCAATAACTTTTAACTATACACATGCGATTGGTAGTTATTAGTGCTTACATAAATGAGTTTGGTTTGTTAAATTGTTATACCCATAATATTATAAATGGGTTATTTGTTTCCTGGTTTATAGGAGGTAGTTTTCCTACCTTCATGGCTATATAATAGCCATTGTAATAGCATAATAATATAGACCATTACTGTGATTATTTTGTTCAACTCCATTGTTGTACCTTCATTTGGTACCAGAGCAGGTATTTGGTACCAGAGCAGAATAATGAAGGAGGAATTATATATAGAAAACTATCAGTATTGTAAGAATATAAGTATAATTTAGTGTATTTGTTGTGTTCCTCGCTGACCTGTGCTCGTGCATTATCAGATATGAGTGTATTATTTTTGAATATGTGATTCAAATAGTTGATCTCATATATCCCATTCAATTTGCAAAGTGTGTACGGTGAGAGAATTTTTCGTAGTCGTATTCAGTCAGAAGATAAAACGGAAGAATAACATCGTCTATTGTTGGCAATATTTCATCCATTGAAGAGCAAGGGCGTATTTTTTATCTTCCTCACTTATTGATCTGAGAATTAAACAAGATTATTTGTTGTGCATAATCATTGGCAGGCTCCTATCTTCGACTCACACAGTCTATTTTCATCATCTCGTGCCAACATTTCGCAGATCTGCAGCGTTTTCCTGAGTGGGCGTCTACATATTTGTCTGGTGTAATTGTAGTATTGAATATATGAGTTCCTAATATGATTACGGCCTGGAGAAATTCAACCAAGATCTTATACGCATATGCAAGTGTTTGTGTTGACTTCGCATTCTGTTGTGATCGCATCTATCTAGCATTGGCTTCGATCCTGACTCATTGGTTTACATTGGGTTTTGACTCTATTCTTTGTATATATGCATAGATTGCAACGTTCCATTAACATCTTTTAGCTAAGGGTGTGCAACGGTTCTAAGTTGAATTGCTGAGCGTGGATTATCTTTCACCTGGGATTGCAACATACATGCTCAGCAAGGCTGCCATGGAGATCATTTGACCTTGAAAGATGTTGGCACTTCCAACTGTCAACACCCATCTATTCAAATCGGCATTTCATCTATGGTTATGAAAAGAAAAACAACATTTTCTCGTATTTCCTGTGCATTAATTGATGCCTTTGTTTCTTCAAAGGTACCACATAAAATAGTCTAAGTCATGTTAAATACGTTGTGAAAATTAAAATCATTTTTAATTGTTAAAAATTTATTTGTAGTCTTGCTTATAGAGTCAATAAGTAGTGTATGATACTAGTTTAATTTTTTTGTGAAGACTCACAATTATAGGTTTTAACTTTAAGTATTTCCTCTCTTTTCAATCTTGATTGATGTAGGGTTGTATTGGTGTCTTCATTATGTCGAGAGTCATTTCTAATAAGAATGTAATAAGAATGTTATAATTGTTTAAGAGTTTATAGGTTAATAAATTATTGAGATAGTTGTCGAGTTTAGTCTATATATTATAGAATCTCTTATTAGAGAAAAAGTCATGTGCATTAGAGAGTCAAAATACTGGTAAAAAATATAAAAAAATCCTTGTGGATGCATTTTTCGGTGTTAAATCGACATCTAAAAATAAAGTGTTTCACATTGCAGGAGGGAAGAAAAGAATAAGCTCAATGTGGAAATAAATGTGTTTCATGTTCACAGTTTTCTGAGTTAGCGGCATGTATGTACATCGGAGGTCGGAGGTAACGAGAGGAAGGAGTTCAATCGGCGACCTCTCTTCATTCACCAACGACGAGGCCACATAGCAAATGTGATGTCATATATAGTGTGAGCATATGCTTTTTAGTGTGGTTTTCAGCTTTTTTCGATATGCTACAATTTGATGTGTTCGTGTTGCCTTATGTGGTATTTGGTGGATACTAGAAAAGAGTTGTGTTGGAGCACAAATGACTATGAGTGATCCTCATCGACATGATCCTCGACTCCGTATTTCATTAGAAGATGGTCCGCTTATGAATACATTCACTTGCAATTGTGACCATGTGCAGAAGATCTAACTAGCAAGATCCATTCATTGGTATGTATTTCGATATAATTTACTTCTTATTGTTCACGTGTGGAAATTTCATATTGTGGGGGGGACATGATACCAATGTTCCATTTCCATTTTGATCCTAAAATGACTAAATTCAAAGGAATCTTCTAGTGGGAGTGGCAATTTCCTATGATGTTTGAGATCGAGTGGCAGTGATCGACATCAATGGATACAACCAAGAACAATGTGATTCTTAGAGATGGTAATGTGAAATTTTTCCATTATGTGTTCTATTGTTCTAGTGTTGTAATAATCGAGGTATGATTCCTATATACTTCCTTGATGTACAAGCATAGTGGCGAACAAAAGCACTAGAGTAATTCAGTTCATGGATCTTGAAAGGGTTTGTGGGAGGATCCAGAAAACCACATGAGGTGGACAATTGATGGGGCCTATTCATGTCAAGGTTTGTGGTAAGCCTATTTAAAACCATGGAAGGAGAGAGCCTTTCTTTTGATCAAGATCATGAGTCACATTGTAGGACATGTTTCACAGGGGTGATCATACTACAGTTGAGTGTGTGGATGTTTTTTACCATGTTTACACTAAGGGGGAATGTTAGGAAAATTATTATTAGTGCTTACATAAATGAGTTTGGTTTGTTAAATTTTTATACATGTAATATTATCAATGGGTTATTTTTTTCCTGGTTTGTAGGAGGTAGTTTTCCTACCTCCATGGCTATATAATAGCCATTGTGATAGCGTAATAATATAGATCATTATTGTGATTATTTTGTTCAAATCCTTTGTTGTACCTTCACTATCATCTACAAATAGCGCATGCTTTTGTTCATGCAAACAATATTTTATTTGCTTTCATTATAAAAAATAGGGACATCTAATTAAAAATAAACTATGCATGGAAAAGAAAGTTGCTTTTTTTCCCCTAATAATAGCGAAAGCATGTGGGAAGAAATTATCTATTTCCAACATTCCCCCTTAATTTCAACCTTTAAACTTTAATTATTCTGGAGCTGAGTGTATGTTTCCAGATCTGACATATTCTTGATCACAAACTCCCAAACAACTTCTCAAATACTCAAAAATTCCTTTCCCAAATATTTCATAAAAATATCAGCAAATTGATCTTCGGATCTGCAAAATTCAAGACAAATTTCATTATTGTTAACCAACTCCCTGATGAAGTGATACCTCGTGTCTATATACTTGCTCCTCTTGTGAAAAACATGATTTTTAGATAATGTTATTTCTGAATTGTTGTCACAAAAATATGTGTAGCATCCTCTTTATTCTGCCTCAAATATTTCAACACCCTTCTCATCCAAACATCGACATGTTGCTCTGTTGTTGTTGCTACATATTGTGCTTCGTTGAAGACAGTGTGAAAAGGGGATGCTTCTTTGATGCCCATGAAACCACTCTTGTTCCAAAGTGAAAAGCATATCCGGATGTTTTTTTATGTCATCTATACTTCCGGCATTGTCACTATCTATATAACATATGAGTTTGAACTCATCTGATGTTGAATACAAAATTTCATGATTCTTAGTTCCACATACATACCTCAAAATCCTTTTTCTAGCTTGCCAATGTGAATATTTTGGATATTCCATGAACCTTGAGATGAGGCTCACACCATACATAATATCAGACCTTGTGGCCATCAAATACATGAGACTTCCAACTAACCTTTTGAACAATTTTGGATCCACAAATGATTTGTTGTCATCTTTTCTTAACTTCAAACCTACTGCAATTGGTGTTTGCATTGGCTTGCAATTCAACATGTTAAATCTCTTCAAAACATCATTAGCATACTTTTCTTATGAAATAAAAACTCCATCTTTTGATCATTGGACTTCAATTCCCAATAAGCGATTGCATGATACCTAGATCTGTCATCTTAAATTATTTCTTCATGACTGATTTGAATGAATATGTAGATAGGTTTCAGAATGATTAAATCATCTACATATAAACAAACAATCAAAATCTTACCTTGCTCATTTATCTTGATGTATAAAATAGGCTCATTACTGCTCCTGCTGAAACCATTCTGAATCAAATAAGAATCAATCATATTGTACCAAGATCTAGGTACTTGCTTTAGACCATAGAGTGCTTTTCTCAACCTGTATATCTTTCCTTCATGAACTTCAATCTCATAACCTTATGTTTGATTCACACAAACTTCTTCTTCAAGAAAATAATTCAAGAATCTTGAATTTATATCCATATGATAAATAGGCCATTTGTTTTGAGTTGTAATTACTAAAATCATTCTTACCATGTCCAAATGTGCTACAGTACAAATGTTTCATTGTAATCTACTCCATATTGTTGTGAAAAACTATTGTAACTAGCCTTGCTTTATGTTTCGTACTTTACCATCAACATTATACTTGGTCTTGTAGACCCATTTCACTCCTATCACATCCTTTCCTTCTGGAATATCTACCAATTCCCATGTCTGATTATTCTCTATGGCATCTATCTCATCATCCATGGCTTGAACCCAAAATTCATTGTTTATAGCCTCTTCAAAGTATATTAGATCTGCAGCTTGAGAAAACAATGCAAAAACTGAAAAAGTGTTAGTTGTATCAACATCATAAATCTCACTAAGACTTCTTGTTTTCCACTGCAAAGGGCTATCAGATGATGGACTATTTTGTACTGAAGGATTTGCTTTT
The DNA here is from genome assembly GCA_018340775.1 of Taxus wallichiana var. yunnanensis. Classification (NCBI taxonomy): domain Eukaryota; kingdom Viridiplantae; phylum Streptophyta; class Pinopsida; order Cupressales; family Taxaceae; genus Taxus; species Taxus wallichiana. The sequence goes on along the minus strand of CM031235.1, from coordinate 20,773,615 downwards.
GGTGTTCTTTGTGGTGTCTCTTGCATGGTTGAAGATGACTAAAATCTTGGATACCTCCTAGTTGTAGATGGAGGTGTAGTTTGTGCTACAACTTGTGGTGCATGTCCAAGATTCAAAGAAGATACAATACCTTGTTGCTTTATAGTGTCATATTCCATATCATCATGAGGAATAACCATTGCTACACTGATTGTTCTCTCAATAATTCCATCCCATGCCTCATTTTCAACAAACTATACATCTCTATTGATTATGAATTTTCTAGTGACTAGATTAAATAACTTGTAAGCTTTTGTATTATCTAAATATCCAAAAATATGCACTTTTCTCCTTTTTTATCTAACTTATTCCTTATCTCATTAGGAACATGTGCTATTCCACATAATCAAAGATTCTAAAATTACAAACATTGTGTTTCCCTGTCACCAAGCTTGTTGAGGAACCATGTTTCGAATAATTTTTGTTGGAAACCTATTCAAAATATAAACAAAAGTTGCTCGTTTCTACCCAACATTCATTTTAAAGATGTTTTTCCTTCATCATACTTCTCTCCATCTCCATGATGGTTCTATTATTTCTCTCTGCCACACTGTTCTATTGTGGTGTATACCTGGTAGTAAACTACTTGTGTATACCATCATATCGTAAATATTCAGAAAAGCATTGGAAACATACTCACCTCCTTTGTCTGTCCTCATAAATTTGATGTAGTACCCACTTTTATTTTCCACTAAGGCCTTGAATTACTGAAATATATCAAAATCATATGATTTGTGTCTCAAAAAGTACACCCATGTCTTCCTTGTATAGTCATCAATGAATGTCATAAATTAAGAGTGACCTCAATAGATTTTTTTACATAGGTCCTCATAAATCTGAGTGAACAATTTCAAGTGGTGCACTTGCTCTTGTTGTTTTGCCAATTGGGAAGGATTATTTGTGTTGCTTCCCCAAAATAAAACTTTCACAAACTCTCTCTAGTTTTTGAATCAAAGGCGAGTAACAAATTCATACCTCCAAAATTTAAATTACCAAACCTGAGATGCCATAAGCATGATTCCTCTTTTCAACTGATTGAAAATTTGATTCAATTTCTTTAGCTCCGGATTTGATTTGTAGTATGAGCTCCGGATGTGGTTGGTCCGATCTTCAAAGGAAACATTTTATTATTTTTCATATGAACACTTTAGCAATCAATTAAGTACTTGGAGCTTTATCCATGATCAAACATTAATGTAAAATGTGTATCTCGGGTAAGTGCACAAATTTGGGGGCTAAAAAGTGGACAAGAATCTGAAAAAAGAAAAACGCGTACGCGTTTTGTTAAAACGTGCTCGCGTTTTAATTTTTTTGGCTCGGGAATCACCAAAGCATAACACGTACACGTTATGCCTACTATAAACAAAAAAAGAGGCCCGAGCCTCTATCATTTTACCTCCCTCAAACACAAGTTTCAGAGCTTAACTATGCCCTCACGATTTTTTCATTCAGCTGGATCTCAAGCTCAAAGGATTGTTTCTACATCGCCGAGAAAATCAATGATGATGGCACCACGGAGAAGAGGTAAGCACAATTCTTTTCTCAAAATTGCATTGAAATATGATAATTATAGATTAAAATTTGAATTGAATACATATTTTTTATTGTTACAGTTAGAGGTTGAGGGAATCAACCACAACCAAACCCTGTTATTCTTGTCATCCCTCCCAACACTCCCACAATTGCTCAACATCCCTCGGGTAGTCAAGAAGATTTATCAGCCCAAACAGTTAAAAACAAAATTGAAATTGAGGATTTAATCAAAACAATGAGGGATATAAAATCTACAAACCCCCACCGCGCTCTCTCTTGCAAACACATTAGAGGCATTACTTGTTCAAATTGATGCAACAACAGGGAAAATTGATCATTAGACAACTTACGAGAGGGTTCTAGGGTTTATTATTCCAACAAATTGTCATACGTGGATGTAAAGAAAAAAGAAATTTCAAAAGAACTCATATGTGCCTTATTCACGGACCCCCACACTAATTTTCCTGTTCCGTTGACATGTAAATGATTTCACATCCATTGGTGCAATAATAATTTGATTAAAAATTATTTTGGGACCGATGGTGGATGGTGTTTGATTTTCCACCTTGTAATAACAACGAGGTGCCACTATACTTTCTGAGGAAACTCTATTGCGAGTTTATCCTCAACGAGATCCCAAATTATTTTGATTTCCAAGATTTCCAAGGCCGGGAAAAGGATTTGCATAGGATCGACCAGGTGCACAACGTGCACCTATTCAGTAGGGTAGATTCTCGCACAGAATCCCCCTCACCCTGAGATTGTCCCTCAAGCAGTGAAGGAGATAGTATAGATTGATACACTCCACACGCTTCCGGGGCTATCTCGCAACCCTTGTTTGACATACGAGGGAGATTTTGAGCGGATGCTCACGGAGGTACACAAAGTATTCCTCGTGGAGTACTAGCATGAGGCCACATTTTTTCCCATCATGTGGTAGCATATGTTTGGGGCCCGAGGAGGACGATACTTTCATGTGTATTGATTTTGGTGCACTTGGTGCTAGGGGTGAACATGATAATGTCACTATGTTAGATGTCCTTTGCTAGGGGTTAACATGATAATTCACACCTTCATGTGTAAATTTGTTATGTTTTTTTATGTGTGTTACAAAAAGTTTGGAGTACCGATTTATTTATATATGTTAAATTTTTGAAATAATTGTATTTGTACATGTACATGCATTGATATCCTGGAGGTTTGAGTGCATACACATACATTCATAGAGGTAATTTAGAATGTTAATTACAAAATTCATACATGTGTATATATATGTTTGCATGTATATGTGTGTGTGTGTGTGTGTTTGTGTACATATGTATATATGTATACATATATATATATACATATACATACATACATATATATATATATATATATATATATATTTTACAAATATATATATATATATATATATATACATGCATATGATATCATACATACATACATACATACATATAGGTATATATATATATATATATATATATATATATATATATATATATATATATATATATATATATATATAATATATATATTATGTAAAATTTACATACATACATACATATATATATATATATATATATATATATATATATGTATGTGTGTGTGTGTGTATGTATGTATACATATATATGTATATAATGTATGTATATATGTATGTATATATATATTTACATATATATATATTAGTTTTGAAGTCAAATATATGTATGTTCTTATATGTCCATCTAACTCACGTGATATACATGTTTGATAAAGATGTTGACTTCACTAGACACCCCACCATCTTTCATGACAAGTAGATAAAGGTGTTATTGCTGCGATTTCATCTACGCAACAACTCACCTGAGGTATTCAAACAACACGTAAATTTTGTTAAATTTCTCATGTAATTAATATTATGTTAAATTACATGTTAGTAATTCTTTCATTGTAGAATTATTAAATTATGTTAATAATTTCCTTCATTATGTATATGCGGGAGTTACGTATGATAGTAAGTAGCACTGCTCATTTGATTCACAGCGTGGCGGGCTAAAAAAATAGTTCTATATTGATAAAATTAGTTAAAATATTGTCATTATGTAGATATATGTACTTAGCTCTATTTTGCTAATTCTGATGTTAGATTTTCTGATCTTATGGGTATGTAGGGAACTTCAGCCCCCTCTATTTTGATTTCGAGGGCACGGACTCCTCCATCTCATCGTCTTCATACCCCGTTTGTACTACAAGAGCTCCCAATGACTCATCCGAGCATGAGATGCAAATTCAAGGTGTGATCGAAAACTTGCGGTAAGTTTGTGTATTTATGTAAATAATTTCATTCTAGAATGGTCTTAAATGCATGTTGAAAACATATATAAATTAAGTTTTGAAAAAAAAATATTGTTTGCATTTCTGGGCTCATCTACAAGCGAGTATTCAGCGAAAAGAGGACTGAAGCATGAGCTTGGATGATCCAAAGTCATCTCATGGATCTCCATCTTTGTCTAAGGGAGGGCCTTCTTCGAGCAAGGCTAAGCGAGGGATAGATTTTGATGAGTAGGAAATATATATATGTCTTACATGACATTTTTTTGTATGCCTATGTGCATGGGCATTGTATGTACGCCTATATGGCATTTGAACTTGATGGTATATGACCTATTTGGGCATTTTTGCATTTATTATGCACATTAAAATACTATTTGGAACTTGATAATTTTGTATGAGACCTTACATTTCGAGATTATTTTTGCATGAATCTAATATGATGTGCACTTGACAATATTTAAGACATTATGGATTATTTTTTCATTTATTGGTGATATACATGTACTAGCATTTTCAATGTATAATATGCATCAAACTTTGGAAATCAATATTTATATAATGTATGTATATAAAAAGTTACCTAATCGAGTAATTATTCATTCAATTTGTTAATGTATATGTGTATTTACCTTACTTGCACTTCTTCTTGCTCATGGTCTCTTTGTACTAGTTTCTATCTTATCATGCACTTACTACATTCTTATATGCTTCGTAGTCTTCTCCCTATTAAAATACCTAACAATCGTCACAATTTGATGCCTTTCATCTGTTGATATTTTGATAGTCTCTCCATATACATTACTCCAATTCTTGAGAATGTCTCTAGATGCCATGACATTCGATTCGGAGACTCAATTATTCTTGATTGTCTAATCTTGTCCAATTCGTGTTATTGCCTTTAAATCTGTAGGCATTTCAAGTTATTTGGAAATCACATCACACCCTTCACTAGGCTTGATGACTACTCTATCCTTTTTAAGGTGCTTTTGAAAGCATCTATGGGTTTATCATAACATAAATTATCAATGAATGGAAGGTCACTAAGCCGTAGGCCAGCTGACTCCCATCCATAACTAAATAAGAAAGATTTACTAGGTGATTGATAACTCCTCGTGTGTTCTTAGACATACCCCTATCAAATTCATTCTTAAGACAATCTAGTCATTCGGGGCTCTTAAGCGACTATGCCCAAACTCTATGGCACCTAGTAACATCTCTAGGTGCCATGGAGTCGAGAAATCACTGTCAAAGATATGGCGTGTTTGGGCCTTAAGGCTCTTAAGGGACTATGCCCTCGGACGAGGTAGCCTAAAACATGGGGAGCATAGAGAACCAAAAAGAATACTCCACTAGCCTTCACCAAAGCTACCCCGATGTGTTGGCATAGTTGGTTCGAGTCCCTCAAGTTTCCATTTGCAAACTACATCGTCTCAGCAGCCCTACATCGACTCGCTCGCACTATTACGCGTGTTTGCAAACAATAGCACAACGCGAGAACCGGATGGAGACAGAGAAAACTGCTAGAGAATTTCGTAAAGGGCCCCGACATGGAGGGCTCAGATCTGATGAGACATCTCTAGGTGCTACGGAGTTTGAGAAATCACCCGTCGAAGATATGGAATGTTTGTGCCTCAGGGCTCTTAAGGGACTACGCCCGGACAAGGTAGCTCGAAAGCACGGGGAGGGTAGGGAACCAAAATGAATGTTCCATTAGCGTTCACTAGGCCAACCCGACATTTTGGCGTAGTTGGTTTGATCCCACGAGCTTCGGTTTTCAAACTATAGCGTCGATGACCCTCTACACCGACTCGACTGACTCCACTATTACGCACATTTGCAAACAATAGACAACGAGAGAACTAGATGGAGACGGAGAAAACCACCAAATTAATTCATAAAGGGACCCAACATGGAGGTCTCGGATCTCGATGAGACATCTCTAGGTGCCAGAGTCAAGAAATCACCCGTCGAATATATGGCGTGTTTGGGCCTTAAGGCTCTTAAGTGACTACGCCGGACGGGTAGTAGCCGAAAGCATGGGGAGCATGGGAACTAAAATTAAGCCTCCACTAGCATTCACCTAGCCACCCCAACATGTTGGCGGCAGTTGGTTTGGTCCCACGAGCTTCCGGTTACAAACTATAGCCTCGGAAGCCCTACACCGACTAAGACCGCACTATTTCACGTGTTTGCAAACAATAGCATAGTGAGAGAACTAGATGAATATGGAGAAACTGCATGAGAGAATTTCATAGAGGGCCCCAACATGGAGGTCTCAGATCTAACCCGATGTCTCTAGGTTCCACGAAGTCGAGAAATCACCCATCAAAGATATGGCGTGATTGGGCCTCAGACTATTAAGTGACTACACCGGACATTGGGTAGCCCAAAAGCACAGGAGCGAAAGGATCCAAAAAAATCCTCCACTAGCATTCAACCAGCCAACTGACGTGTTTGCGTAGTTGGTATGGTCCCACGAGCTTTCGTTTACAAACTACAAGACCTCGGCAGCCCTACACCGACTGCATCGCACTATTACGAGCGCCAGAACAATAGCACAACGAAAGAACCAAATGGAGACAAATAAAACCGCGAGAGGATTTCGTAGAGAGCCCCAACATGGAGGTTTGGATCTAACGAGACATCTCTAGGTGCCACGGAGTCTGAGAAATCACCCGTCAAAGATATGGCATGATTGGGCCTAAGGGCTCTTAAGCGATTACACCCGACTGGGGTAGCCCGAAAGCATGGGGAGCATAGGGAACCAAAAAGAAACCTCCACTAGTGTTCAATTGGCCACCCCAACGTGTTAGCATAGTTGGTTCGGTCCCACGAGCTTTCGTTTGCAAAATACAAAGTGTTTGTCAGCCCTACACTGACTCAGACTGCACTATTTCGCATGTTTGCAAACAATAACATAGCAAGAGAACCGGATGGATACGAGAGAAACCCATGAGAGGAATTCATATAGGTCCCCAACATGGAGGTTTAGATCGATGAGACATCTCTAGGTTCCACTGAGTCTAAGAAATCACTCGTCAAAGATATGGCGTGTTTTGGGACTCATGGCTCTTAAGGGACTACGCCGGACGAGGTAGCCCAAAAGCACGGGGAGTAGGGAACCAAAATGAAGCCTTCACTAGCATTCACTAGGCCACCTTAATGTTTTGGCGTAGTTGGTTCAGTCCCATGAGCTTCTCGTTTGCAAACTACGACCTATGCTGGCAGCCCTACACGACTCGAACTACACTTTTCGCGCATTTGCAAACAATAGAACAACGTAAAAAGAACCAAATGAGACGGATAAAACCGCGAGAGGATTTTGTAGAGGTCCACAATGTAGAGCTCTGGATATGAAGAGACATCTCTAGGTGCCTCGGAGTCCAGAAATCACCGTCGAAGATATGGCATGTTTGGGCCTCGGGGCTCTTAAGCGACCACGCGCATACTGAGGTAGCCCAAAAGCACGGGGAGCATAGGGAAAAAAATGAAGCCTCCACTAGCATTCAGCTGGCCACCCCGACATAATTTTAGGATTCGTTTTGGTTCCCTACACTCCCTCGTGCTTTTGGGCTACCCCGTCCAGGTGTGTAGTCGCTTCGTGAGCCCCGAGGCCCAATCACGCCATATCTTTAACGGGTGATTTCTTAGACACCGTGGCACCTAGAGATGTCTCATTAGATCCAATACCTCTATGTCAAGGCCCTATATGAAATTCTCTCACCGTTTTTCTGTCTCCATTGGTTCTCTCATTGTGCTATTGTTTGTAAACACGTGAAATAGTGCAGTCTGAGTCAGTCTAGGGCTGCCAGAGGCTATAGTTTGCAAATAGAAGCTCATGGGACCAAACCAACTACGTCAACACATCGATTTGGCTAGGTGAACACTATTGGAGGCTTTGTTTTTGTTCCCTACGCTCCCCATGCTTTTGGGCTACCCCATCCGGTGTAGTCGCTTAAGAGCCCTGAGGCCCAAACACGCCATATCTTCGATGGGTGATTTCTCGGACTCCGTGGCACCTAGAGATGTCTCGTCAGATCGAGAGCTCCATGTTGGGGACCTATTTGAAATTATCTCACGGTTTTCTCCGTCTCCATCCGGTTCTCTCGCTATGATATTGTTTGCAAACGCATGAAATAGTGCAGTCTAAGTCAGTGTAGGGCTGCCAGAGGCTGTAGTTTGCAAACGGAAGCTCGTGGGACCAAACCAAATATGCCAACATGTCGGGGTGGCCAGGTGAATGCTATTGGAGGATTTTTTTGGTTCCCTATGCTCCTCGTGCTTTCGGGCTACCCCATCTCGGCGTAGTCCCTTTAGAGCCCTGAGGCCCAAACACGTCATATCTTCGACGGTGATTTCTGCTCCGTGGCACCTAGAGATGTCTCGTCGATGAAAACCTCCATGTTGGGGACCTCTATGAAATCCTATCTTGGTTTTCTTCATCTCCATCCATTTCTCTCGTTGTGCTATTGTTTGCAAACACACGTGAAATAGTGCGGTCTAAGTCAGTCAGTAGGGTCTGCCAAAGGGTAGTTTGCAAACGGATGCTCATGGGACCAAACCAACTACGCCACCATGTCAAGGTGTCTTGGTAAATGCTATTGGAGGCTTCATTTTTGTTCCCGATGCTCCTCGTGCTTTCGGGCTACCTCATTCAAGCATAGTCGCTTAAGAGCCCTGAGGCCCAAACACACCATATCTTCGACGGTGATTTCTCGAACTCGTGGCACCTAGAGGTGTCTCGTCAAATCCGAGAGCTCCATGTTGGGACCTCTTAAAAATTGTCTCACGGTTTTCTCTATCTCCTTTCGGTTCTCTCCCCGTGATATTGTTTACAAACGCGTGAAATAGTGTAGTTGAGTCGGTGTAGAAACAGAGGTCAGGTAGTTTACAAACGGGCTAAGTGGGATCAAACCAACTACACCAACACGTCGATGTGGCTTGGTGAACACTATTGGAGGCTTCGATTTGGTTCCCTACGCTCCCCGTGCTTTGTGCTACCTCTCATCTGGCGTAGTCACTTAAGAGCCTTGAGGCCCAAACACACCATATCTTCGGATGTAATTTCTTGGACTACGTGGCCCGGAGACATATCGTCCGATTCAAGAACTCCACATTGGGGCCCTCTACAAAATTATCTTATGGTTTTCTCTGTCTCCATCCGGTTCTCTCACTGTGATATTGTTTGCAAACGTGCAAAATAGTGCAGTTTGAGTCAGAGGGTGTTAGAGGCTATAGTTTGCAAACGGAAGCTCGTGGGACCGAACTAGCTACGCAACACGTTGGGGTGGCCTAGTGAATGCTAGTGGAGGATTCATTTTTGTTCCCTACGCTCCCCGTGCTTTTGGGCTATCCCCGTCGGGCATAGTCCTTAACAACCCGAGAGGCCCAAACATGTCATATCTTCGACGGGTGATTTATCGACTCCGTCGCACCTAGAGATGTCTCGACAAATCCAAGACCTCCATGTTAGGGACCTCTACAAAGCATCTCGTGGTTTTTTTGTCTCTATCTGGTTCTCTCGTTGTGCTATTGTTTGCAAATGCGTGAAATAGTGTAGTCTGAGTTAGTGTAGGGTTGTCAGAGGCTGTAGTTTACAAATGGAAGCTCGTGGGACCAAACCAACTATGCCAACATGTCAAGGTGGCCTATTGAATGCTATTGGAGGCTTCATTTTTGTTCCCTATGCTCCCTATGCTTCCAGGCTTAGTGCTTAAGAGCCCTAAGGCCCAAACACGCCATATCTTTGACTAGTGATTTCTCAGACTCCATGGCACCTAGAGACGTCTCGTTAGATCGAGAGCTCCATGTTGGGGACCTCTTTGAAATCCTCTCATGGTTTTCTCCATCTCCATTCAGACTGAGTCAGTGTAAGGTTGTCCATTGCTAATCACCTAAATAATATAGGTGGTGAAATGAGAATTTTAATAAGATTTTTTTACAATATAGGTGGTGAAATGAGAATTTTTGTTTGTTGTTCCTTTCTAATATTTAATTTCTCTTAGCTTCACTTGGCTTCGAGAATAATAAATTCTCTATTGACAATGTCAACCACGTGGGAAGCCTTTTTGGCACCACTAACCTACTAAAACATAAAATTATTTTTTAAATCATACAATATTTTAAAAAATCATTTAAGTAAATATTCAAATTAAATTCATGAAGAACATACCTTTACAAATTCAATCCAATGAACCGCAATGATCAACTCTATTCTTAATAGTAGCAAGAATTGCATCATGATCTTATTCACGAACCTTCCACAAATTTGTGTTTGATGACCGACCTTGATATTTGATCAATTTAATATTTGTTGCGAAGGACTAAATGTGAATAATGAAGTATCTTCCGATGTACTTCATAGTATTCAAACAACCAAATGTTTGATTTTTGATAGGATATCGTCGAAGCCAAGTTCTAGTGAGTACCACTGATCCAGTGGGATACTCAAGGTCTTCACCATCAATGACCTGTGGAAGTGAAATTTTTCCCCTCTACACAATGAGATAAGAAGTAGTTTGTTCCCTCTTCATTAAATTCCATCGCAATAACGCAAAATTGTGCCCTATGTATCACAAAGTAAAATTGTTCATTAATTTATAAATGCATTAAGATTTGACCATTTAATCATTTATAAATCTAAAACATGGCATGTACATATATGTATGTACCTTGTTGCACTAAATCAGAGACTTGGTCAAAGTCAGGTGATGTTGTCATTTGATCTGAAGACCCTGCAAGTTGTAATGCTCGTTGAACTTGATGTGTGTCAAGTGGAATTAGAGGTCTACAAGTCCATTCATCCACCCACTGCTGTGACTCACATTCATTCCACACAAAATCAATGCATGATATACAAAAACATGTCATGCACTAGTATAAATAGTCCAAGCATTTGCATCTAAACTACGGAATGAGTGCATATCACTTGATCCTGCAATTTTCATACAATTTTCAAAGTTTTCCAGATGTTGTTGTTCTATCAACCAAAAATATCTATGAACCATTGATCTCTCTTGAGATCCATGGCCCATATTCTTAACACACCAATCAACAATGTTTTTTGCATATTTAAATTTAGCACCATCCTTAAACTTTAACTCTTCTCTTTGTTATGAATATATTGTTTGTAACATTATTAATAGTGTGTTTGAGTTACTATTTATAAAATATAATATTTGGATATTACATTATGTGAGTGAATGATGAGTTGTAATAGACAACTCATCATGAGGGAATAAAGGGATAGTTGAAATAAAGGTGGAGAGAATCATGTTGGAGAGATAAGTGGGAATGTGATATGGTTTGACTCCGTATTCTAAGGATGTCATTCTCCTATATAATGTAATCTCTCATATGAATAAAAAATCCCGAATGAATTCAAATTGAATTATTTTATTATTCGGTGTATAGTTTCCTTTTTAGTATTCTATTTTTTAAGAAAGCTCAGACCAAAATAATATTTGGTATCAGAGCAGGCATTCCTGAGAGCTTCTTTGAACAATGGAGTTTTGATTTGTAAAAGGGGGCAGTCTAAATCTCTATTATTCACCTGGCGCATCAAACAGAGAGTTCAACGTTGGACTGGGATCTTTGAATCAGCATTAGATGGAATTGGAACTTGTTTAGCACCCCGTGGTTCATGCCTTGACTGCAGATCCATAGTGTATTTACATCCTCATTTGTGGAGTAAAGTTTTTCTAGTTGTGCGCACATATAGATCTGGTTCTATAATAATAGTTGAGCCATGATTGGTTGAATTTTTTCTCTATTCCGGTCCCTTCCACACGCATATGGCCATACACAGATCTATGCAAACCTGATATCCTCACCATTGGAGCTTTCACAACTATATTTCAGTCTTCATGAGATACATGCAAGATGAAAGTCAAGTAATATGATATTGCAGCCACATGTTACACACTGAGTTCATTATTATCAATAATTTTAAAGTCTAGTAGAGTTTATTTAGTGTTGGGTTGTTTTTTTGGGCATTATATGTAAAAAAATAGTTTGAAAAATGTGGTAAAACCCATCTAAAGAAAAGATCATTTTTCTGTTTTTAAGATTTGAGGTTTTTGTAAAATTTAATGGGTTTGTAGAGAGATATATTATTTAAAAACTGTAGAAATTATAGAAAAACCCAGATCGTGGATTTGCAGAAATCAGCAATACAAAACCGGATTCTATTTAGTAAAGAATAAGCCTATTGTATGGTAAAAGAGATGTCATTCTGAAAATTTTGACATCTTGTCTTCTCTATATCAACATTGTGCATCAATTTTTTGAGCTCCATGATCACATCCAACTGAACTAAGTAGCATCTTGATGGAGGTAGGAGGCAACAGAGGAAGGAGGACAATCAATGTCCTCTCGCCAGCCGCAAGTGACGGGGCCGCATAATGAGTTTGTGGCATTTTTTCAGTTGTGTGTTTCATTGTTTGTAATAAGAACAGATGTCACATTCCTGTTCAGAAATGTATTTCCTTTTATAACCTCCTGATGTAACTATGTTGTAGTAGAAAGATAAAAGCACAAGAAAAAGTAGCATCATGCTTTTCTTGAAGAGGATGAACAGAGGTTCATGAGCAGGGGCTCGTACCTAGGACAGAGGTCTGTTTTTTTCGAAAAGGGGTTCGTATTTGGTGAACAAGAGGTTTGTACCAAGATCATGAGCATGCAGAGGCAGGCAAGCTGTAGAAGACGTGTGAATGTTTTTCTCTACCTTGTTCACATTAGGGGAGTGTGTAATAGGGATTAATAATGTAAACAATAGGGGAGTGAATGTTACGAATATATTGTTTGTAACATTATTAATAGTGTGTGTGAGTTACTATTTGTAAAATGTAATATTTAGATATTACATTATGTGAGTGAATGATGAGTTGTAATAGACAACTCATCATGAGGGAATAAAGGGATAGTTGAAATAAAGGTGGAGAGAATCATGTTGGAGAGATAAGTGGGAATGTGATATGGTTTGACTCCGTATTCTAAGGATGTCATTCTCCTATATAATGTAATCTCTCATATGAATAAAATATCCCGAATGAATTCAAATTGAATTATTCTATTATTCGGTGTATAGTTTCCTTTTTAGTATTCTCGTTTTTTAAGAAAGTTGGACCAAAATAATACTCTTGCAAGTGATATTTTCACACATGCTCCTACACCATCATGCTCTCCTTTTTCATGCCCTCCTCTCAAGTAAAACTCTAGATATGTTGTACATTTGTTTCTTTGTGCATCTTTCTTAGCCGATAAAACATCCATGCATTCTTTAATTTTGATGTGCAAATTGTTCAACCAAATGTAATGTTGATCGAAACTAAATGTTCCTCTCATTCAAGTTCGCATAAAACACTGGAAACACTCTTGTACATATTCTCGTAGAATGTTTGATCATCACCGATGTAGAAATGATACTCTTTTAATATTTTTTGATCTTGCTCAATACTTTCAGGAGAGTGCATGAATGTTATATGCACAAAAATAGAAACTTGCACTGAGTTATAATATTGAGACTGAACCTCCATTTGTGGCTACAATGTGTAATTCTCTGCAAAGTCAACTACTAAAAAAATAGTACCAAGTGGGAATGTGTCCTTTCTTAACTTTAATTGTTCATCCAACCATCAAGCTCTATGTGTGTGCCTTGCATACTCATAAAAAATTTCCTCCGAATTTGACCATATATTCGATACATGTAATTATTTGCTAACAAGCTCACACCTCTTAGATTTTTTCCATCATTTTTTAATTGATATGCCACCGATTTATATTTGGTGAAATCAACCAATTCTTTTCCTATTGAATATGTACTCTCCTCATGGATACAAATTTTCAGATTTGGCAAGCCACCACATATATTGCACGTTCCATCCAAACATGCTTTGTTATAAAAAAAAATTGTCTTGTTGATTTTTCACAAAATATTGTTGGAATAAATTTCCTTGAAGATTTTTGTGGGACGTTTATTCCACACTCCTGCAACATGATGTCAATATGCAAAACACTACGTATTTGAAAAAAACATCATAATGCATTGAAAATTCAACATGATGCCTGCAACAACAAGTGGTACATGAGTGATTGATTTTCACATAAAGGGGTTTTCTCATTTCAAAGAATCGTTGGCTAATGTTAATTTGTGGATTTTCATTTTTAAACTTAGAGAACAATTATGTTTGAGTCATATCTAAGAAATGTTTTACACACGATCCACGATTACGAGAACCTATTCTTCTTTTACCGTATCTCTTCTATTCGGTGACACCCTTGTGTTCTCATTCCAAAATTTTACAATTAATTCTTTTAGAATATCAGATGTATTCTTGTATTTTCATGGAAGTCTGCTAGAGAAAGCCCAATAGTCAATGTTATTGACTAACTCAAGATGTTTACGTCTCTCTATTGCTTTCATTAGTGTTTTTCTATTTAGCTTCAAAGCACTTCTTGTTTTTCTAATCAAGCATTTATTAATTGTTTTATCACTTACTATACAATTAGTTAGTGCACAATAACATTTATTAACATTTATTAAGCATTACTATCTTTGGTGCATCTTTTGCCACCTACAGTTTGGTATGCTTTATGTATGTTTTCAACAATTGACGCATTTTGATCAACAACATTAGATGTTCTTAACCCCAGGGTCTTCATTATAGGTCTCATCTTAATTAATTTCATCAATGAAACAAATAATTGACATCTTTGTGTGTCATTTAAATTCTCAAAGTAATTATCTCAAATTCCACTAGCTTTTCTTCTCGCATTTATTTCGAGGATATTTTGTTAGGCATTAGTTTTATAATGTTTTAATCAATTTCAATTAATTGAATTGGTTTTCTTTGTGAAATGGAAGGAGGTGTTCTTAGATATGAAGATTCGTTTACAAGTTACTTTCTTCATTCAAAGTGTTTTCATACAAATTTTAGGGTTAACATTTGGATTCTCAAGTAAGGGTTCAACAATTGGATTCATATCAATTTCTTCATCCATACCAACATTATCATTCAATTCAATATCATTATTCATTGCAAAATCATTATTCTCTACATTTTCATTATGTATTTCATCCCAACTTTCTAATGAATTAGCTACATTTGATATAGCGGATGTACCTTGCCCGCTTCGAAGTTTTTGCATTCTCTTCAATTTCTTTATTCTCTTCCCTTCCAATTGCTCTGGTGTCTTATTCTTGAATTTCCTTTTGTCCTTATCTCGATGTTTATCACCCATGATTAGAAAAAATCAACTAGTGAGGTAGGGGAAAAATGAAATACTAAAAATCGTGCAAGAATGTAGAAAATTGCAGACAAAACAAAATGTTTGTAGAATTCTCGTGAAAGAGATGAAAGGGAAGTTGGGGGCCATAATATATAAAACAAATAAAAAGTAGATGTTACATAACGCATACGCATTTTATTTTTCTCTTTTCCCAAGCCAAGCCACAAGGCTTGGGATTGGTTTTGATCCCTGGCCCGAGGCATGGACTACACAAACATAGCAAACAACGAGTTTTTACAAGAAAATGTAAAAATGACACTTCCTCTATGATAAATCAAAATAAAAAAATTGATCCATTTTAAAAAATTATACCACAATGTAGAGCAGAGTCTCTTATTTCTAAAAATATAATTTTTCAAATTTTCTGACTAATATAAGGTTTCCATATTATTTATTTTCTAACTATGCCTTTTTATAGATATTTTTTGAAGTGTAAATATGTCTATCTTTCATGGTGTATCTTTTTTTGGGTGATCGAAATTATAAAAAAATTATACCATCCCAAACTAGGCATAATTCTATACATGTTCAAAAAAAAATCTAATTTTCGATATTTTTTGAGGTAGTTAGGGGGGCACGGTCGGAGCTCCATTATTTTTCAAAACATAAATTTTTGTACTAGAAAAATCATAAATAAAAAAATATTCTCTAAAAAAATCTTTTAAAAATGGAGCCCAAACTAGATGCTCCTAGCTATCTTTCTACCAAATGGTTTTCAAAAATACTAAATGGTGCTCAAAAATGGTGGGGGCATGAAAGTCACTCTATTATGTTTTTTAACAAAAACAAGAGCATCTGTTGGTATTTTAGTTGTTTGACCCACTTAAACTTATCCATTTTCAATAAAATTTAGTAGCTTAGAAACTAGACTCAAAATGCTACGATTCATATTTCTACAACATCTTCCAATTTTGAGTGTAACTATTTCGAAAAACTCGTACAAGTTGAAGATTTTTTTTTTAGAAAAATGCATCCACTTAAGACCCCTTTTTGCCCCCAACTTGGTGCACTTACCCTCCCTTTTGTACCAAATGACCAAAGCCCATAAGATTGTGCTTCAAACTTGCAACATAATAAACATCATGCATAATATTTTCTCCTCCTTTTTAGTTAGAATGTTGATTGTTCCTTTGCCTTTCATAGACATTGTATTATTATTTCCAAATGTAACATATGTCTTTACTGACTCATATAATTTGGAAAATAAATCTAAGTTACTTGACATGTGATTATTGCAACCAGAATCCAAATACCATACATCACAAGGAATCTCTTGTGATAGATTACATTTAAGAAGTAATAAAGAAGGTGTTTCTTCAACAATATTTTCACATGAAATAAACATGGAGCTTGGAGTAGATATCCTGACCTAATTTTGATTTTGATTGTTATGATCATACTTCTTTTCCCGCAATCATAAGTATATTGCTCATATCTCTTTTAATAGTGACACTGCACATGCGACTTATATTATCTCTAACCAGAAAAATGATTATGATTGTTCTCTTGAATATGTCTTCTTCCACTTAATTTTGATGGACCTGCATTGATGTGTCCTCTAGATGAACTTTTTCCTCTTCATCTAGGGTTGAAGCTTCATCTTCCTCTTCTATGAATTCATGACACCTGTTATGAAACATATTGATCTACAACTGCATGTGATATATTCAACCTCTATTCATGATTTATTATTAATGCATGCAACTCATCAATTGAAAAATGACTTAGATCCTTATTTTCTTCAATAACAACTACCAAAGGATCAAATTTTATAGGAAACCTTCTAAGCAAATTTTCAATAATTCTTTTGTCTTCAATAGTTTCACCATGGGATTTGATTTGATTGATTAAACCAACTACAAAAGTAAATAATGATTCTACGGAATCTGAATCTTTCATTGACATATTTTTAAAATCCCTTTGAAGTAATTGTAGTTTGGCAATTTTACTCTCTTTATCTTGTTACACAACTTGGAGAGTGTCCCAAACAATTTTTTTCTTTACTAGTTGTTGCCACTCTAGGAAGGATGCTTTCATGCATGGCTTGATGAATATAGAAAAAGCCTTTGTATTTCTTTTCTAATTCCTTCAAATTATATTTCCCATGGGATCTTAAGTGCATCTTAAGGGGAGTATTATTCCCTTTATTTTTTCGATCACAACCATCCAATCCTTTTCAAGTATTCATATTTTCATTTTCATTATTATGGATTGGAATCATAACTTCAATATGCTCCTTAGAATTTTGGATCCCTAATGAAGCAAGAGGAAGGGAACATGTTCCCTTTTCAAATCCTCCAAATCCACAAAACTGTGAAGATCTTGTTGTAATGGATCCTTCTGAATAGGTGGAATTATTTCCTCATTTTCAGAGTATAAATCAACATCTTTTTTAGATTAGAATCTGAATCATAATCTGATAGGTCATTTACAACCAGGTGGCTAGGATTTGAATTATTCCACCAAGAGCTTCTACTTTTAATATTTTTTCTTCTCATATGACAATCAGGTAAATGAACAAGAGAAAATATGTTAGACATCTAAAGGAAACCCTTCATAGTTCATATTTTGTGTCTAAATTTTATCCTCAACTTTGAGTTTAATACTAGATGAAAAATCTACAGAAGTATTTATATCAACCAATATTCAAGCATATGTAGTGTACTCATAATCTTCAATCTTTGGATCAATAGCCAAACATTTTCCTAATGTGTTACCTATAGAGGTTAAGTAGCTCTCCATCCAAAATTGGAGGGGCAAATAAGGTAGACAAATCCAAACCAGCTTGACATGGAAAGTATCAAACACCGAGTTAAACAAAGGGAACCATGGTTTCATAAGTAGCAAATGGGATTGAAAATCTCAAACTCTTCTAAAAATCAAATCTCTATCTGAGGTTTCAAAAAAACAACTATGAAAAACCCACGTGAAGTAGGATAAATATCAATCTTACCTTCCATGATGGGGCCCTAATGGCTTGACATCCATTCATGAAGAGTGGGAAAACCTAGACAAAAATTGTTGAATCTACAAATCAAGCCATTTTTCATGAAAATAGCTTCATATTGCACAAACTCGCTAAAAAATAATGATGGGGTGGATTTTGCATAAGCCATAGGCTTAGAAATATATTTCTTAATCGCATCTTGAAAGCTTACCTTGGGATCCACCTTTCTCCCTGTTTTTGTTACTTGCTACATCATGCGAGAGGAATAGATCCAGATTATTCAAAAATAGCCAAATCCGCTTATTAAAATTAACATGATAACTATCAAAAAGGAATCCTTATCGCCGATAGAAATAAAAGGAGAATTCTCCTCTATCTACACTCCTTTGGAGGACGAAACCTTCATAGATCCCGCAATATCCATTTGTTTATTACTAAACCAGAATCCTCCCTAGAAAGGATCATGTTCACAGGTTCCATTTAATCCATCCTTGAGTTAGTGCATGATTGTTATGGGAACCTAGTCACTCGGCCGAGGACAGTAGCCGCATTATCAAGGCCATAAAAAATGGATTGATTGGGAGGCTCAGGATACCTCGAGGAGGAGCTACCAACACATATAGGGAAGAGGGGAGCCCGCCTCATGAGGGGAAGATGGATTCATCACCCACACACATCATCCCACAGCTCGCACCACCCGATTTTGCACCGGTGAGCAGAGCCATTTTCGTGTCAATCTGCATTGTTCGGTTAGGGTTAGGAAGTGCCATGGACATCGTGGAGACATCATGCTTGGGTTATGGTTTTGATAATGTGAGCAATAAATAGAATATAAATTATTAATGGTATTTGGAATACTTGGTTTAGTGGCTCATAGGAGGTCATATGAACAAGAAATTACAAAGAGGACAAATGAATGGTAGACATTGAGTGATTGAGTGAGCTCTTGAGAGGATGATGTGAACCAAATCAAAGCAAGTTGTGAGCATATGAAGGATCAATATTGTCATGAAGAATCCAATTTTAAAATCAGATGATTAAAAATGGGATAAAATTTATATTATAAAATCATAAATTTAATAAAATATCATTTTTCCTCTTTTATGGTGGACCCGAGAAATGGTAACTCATCACCAAAAGTCATGTTTCTATTACTTACTTTTCCTCATTTTTCTTCTTTAAAAGGTAAAAATCCAACAAATAAATGTTAAAATATGACTATTAAGGTGTAACACACACATCCATACTCATTTTAGACTATGACCACATAACTGACATGAACCTTGGGCATGTCAATATGGGTCAATTTTTTGATAAAACACGATCGAGGGTCATACATTGTTTTTTTAATGCATGAACCATAGTGGTTTACCTCAAGCAACAACCTTCCCAATGTTATTTTAATGCCTCGAGCTTGTCATTACATGTGCATAACATTACAAACCTAAAAGAGGTTTTTAACAATAATAATGAGCCCATACTCCTATCCACCCCAAACACATTGAGGAGATACTCTAAATACCCGAATACGAGGAGACTTCTGAAATCACAAAGAAATATACAAAATAATATTAGTATGAATACCCTACGATGCTCTAGATTTATGAACAAGAATTGATTAGTCATAAAGAGAAATCATGTCAATCATGTCCTTAGAGAACCGCCCCGCATTAAGTTCGAGTTGAAATTGGTGACATGATTACCTTATCGTAGAGTGATCAACATCCGTTATGCATGTTATTTTCATCCACATATGTAGAAGTTCGTTTGTGTCATCCTAGATTAAAAAAATCACATTAACGGGCTACAATCATAAGTGACACATTGCATAAGCAGTTGATTGAAGTAAAGATGACGGGTCATTTATGCATGAAGAATCTTCATTAGTCTAGAAACTAGAAGCAAAATGACACTTTGGGTTAAAATAGTTCTTTTTGCTACTACTCGTAGCTAGAATTCAAAACAAGCATGCATCACTTCCAACGTTTCAATGATTTTTTCCTCTTCTACATAATCAAAATGCTCAAGAATAATCCATAATAAGGATTCTCACATCAAGCCAAAGAGGTGATTTCAAGATATATCACGTGGTTCATTTAGTGTCCCACATTTTCATACATTTATCTCTATGGATACAATGGATCCATATAAATTACCAAAATATGTAAGGGATAGGTGGGTCTTCATGGAACTTTCTCGAAAACTTGCATCAGTAAACCACTTCCTAGGTGAGAAACATAAATTTGGTGTACATTTTCCTATCTCCATTGGTGTGTACAAATGTTTGTCATTTTGTAGTGTAGAGATGATGGATAAGGAGATGACCATTGTAAAACAACACCCATTCGTGAGAATATGGGAAATTGACATTTATGGATTCATGGAGAAAATTCTTGGCCCAAAATAAATACATCATCTAGAGATGGAAGACTATTGGACCAATTGTGCAGCTGAATTTTAGGTTTGACATTGTGACTACTCCCGAATGACTCAAAGTCAAATAATGACATTTATATGGAAAGTATGTCCCATGAGGAGTTACCGATAATGAATTTTTTCTCTTCCTCATTGTGGAGATGAATGTTGCAACTAAATAGGATCTTCCTTGGTTGTTTCTCTTATCAGGGCATGCCTTAGAAATGATGCTCCACATCTTGTCCAAAATTATCATCTTTGGTCGTGTCTTGAGAGCTCTCTTTTAACTCTTCATCTCTATAAGTAATAGTAGGTTTGGAATTACATCATCGCCTCTTCCTAAAATCAATTGGTCTAAGAGAGATGATACATCACTTGAAGACATAATTCAACAAGTGATCAAGAGAAGTCTCACTTGGTATGAGAGAGAATTGGCCAAATGTACTACAAATGAAAGAAACACGCATGAAGATCATAGGTATTCCAACCAGAGTGAGAATATAATTTCAAAATTCACACAATCATCCTCTCACCCTACCACATAAGATTCATCATATACTCATGTAGGTAAAAAGTAATGGAAACCAAAGTTGACTCACGATGCCTTTTGTGACTAGTAAGCTTGAATAGAGGAAATAATCCGGTGAGGGGAAAGAACATGTTTTGGATCTCACACTCAATCAAACATTCATCAACTCACACCAATTCATATTTTAAAGGATGATTAATAACTCCACTCTGTAGTTTATGGTATCGAATCAGGTGCAAGTTCCATTAATTCAAATCTCCAACTCACCTAATTCTTCACATCCTAGAGATATTTCAAAACCTCTTCACATATATCATAAAGACAATGTGGCAACTCCTCATCCCCAAACATGAAGACTCCATTTATTCATCACACTGTATTTGAGTATCCTCCTCCAACAAAGGATAAAATCCCACCCAATGCAATAATTCTATGTGGTGAGCTGGTGAAGATGTGCCCTTTGAGCTAATTGAAGATGTTCCCTATTTTCTCCTAGCTAGGCATTGGAACATTTGTTATTTCGGTTTGTGTATGCGTGGAAACTTCCTTGGACTGTTTTTCTTATGAGAAATGTGTATTAACTAATTTTCTTGTCTTCTTGCTGAAACATGGATTGTTCCTTTCTTGTTGTGCATGGAATATCCTTCTCTCCCCCACATGGAAACTTGGTTTTTTTTTGTTGTGTATTTCCTTGGGTTGTGTGTGGGAACTTGTTTCTTTGTTGGATTGTACTCTTATTTGAAACCGCGCAAATCTTTGTCTTCTTGTTGTCTCTTTCCTCCAACCTCCAGCATGTGGAAACTTGTTTTTGTTTTATTTTATTCTTATGACTACCTGTGCATGTGTGGAGACCTCCTTCTGCTATGTGGGCATGGGCAGATTTCAAAGAAATGTGTGGATCTCTTCCTCTCTATTTTAGACTGTCCTCTGGCTGCATGGGAACTTGTTAGGATTGTTCTCCTTCAACAAAAACGTGGTGATCTTTAAACTGCTCCTGCATGGTCTTTTGGACTGGGTGGAAGCTGTATTATTTTTCCTTCAGGTGGAGAGCCTCTTCAATATCTAGCTTTGTGAATGCGTGATGATTCATTGAGGGATGTGATAAAATATTACTTTGTTCCTTCAGAAGAAATAAGAAGCAATTGGAAAGCTTCACACGACTCTTTCCAACGAGTTCGACAGAGGAATTTATGAGGATTAATCCAACTTCCCTTCTTCTCGGGTAGTGGAATTAATTGTCAGGGGGAATGGGGAAAGCAACGCCAATTGCCAATGGAAATGGCAAAGTGGGTTAGCAATATCCGTTCAATTTCCCCATGTGGGAAATCGGGATATTTCTTGCCCGTTTGCCAATTCATTGATTTGGCAATTGGTGGAGAAAATCCCACAAGCGGGAAATTAAAATAAATTTTCCAGGAAAGGGGAAATCCGGGTTCGGGAAGCCAATTTGGCATTCTCCCGGCAGTTGGAAGCACAAGCTTACTTCCCCGGCAATAAAATAAAAAATTTGTCAAATGACTTTTAATAATTATTATATTAATAGTTATTTAATTAAAAACCCCAAATTTAATAAAAAATGATTTTATCAAATAAAGGATAATAAATTAATTAAATATTAATTAATTAATTATTAATGCATTTTAAGACCTGGCGGGAGGAGTTCTCGCCTGAAATGGATGAAATGAAGACCGGAACGATCACAAAAATGAGATGATCGTGATGAGAGCGATGAATCACGTAAAGTAACACCTTTGAAAATTTTCAAAATTTCCATTTTTAAAAATTTTGTGAAGTCAAAATTGGTTGATAACAACTAGCTCTAATTGGGGACAAGGACTTCATGGACGTAAAGAACGGACCTAGACAGAATATTCATGAACATGATCTCAAAATGATGGGGCACAAAAATGGGGTGACACAAGAGAGGAGACCAAAAACAAGAAAAAAACAAACCAAAATCCTAATTACCTATGTACATATGGGGAACAACCCATTTTCAATTTTGATAGTGCTTGAGATATTGCCCACTGTATGGCAAAGGAAAATGAGTTCCATCGGGATACCAAGTAATAGGTGTTATCTCCATAGAAATTTCTAATTTTGAATGGGCCTAGCCACATTGAATCAAACTTCCGTGCTTTCCTTTTGGTTCACATCTTTTGTCCCAGAGAAGAACTAAGTCATTGATTTGAAATTGTTTCTCCTTAGTTTTCTTGTCAAACAATTTCTTTACCTTGGATTGATGTTCCTTGATCCTCGTTTGCCACTTGAATTCTTTGTTCCATAAGCTTTTTAGGAACATGATTCTTTTATCTAATGCATTGGCAAAGCATTCATCATCAACTGCTTGGGATAATTTTAATGTTGGTAACTCCAGTGTGATGGTAATTTGAGCATCGATTCCATACAAAATTTGAAATGGAGACATCCCGATTGCCCTTTTGGGAGTTATGCAATCAACCCACAATGCATCATATAACTTTTTATGCCAAGTTCTTTGATTTTCTTCGACTAACTTGCGCACGATAGTAATGATGTTCTTGTTACTAGATTCAACTCTGACCATTTCCCTGAGGGTAGTAATATGAAAAATGAGACAAAGATATCCCATACCCATAACAAAAACCTATCATCTTTGCAAAATAAAAATTTGAGGCATTGTCCATCACGATCTTGTGTGGAATTCCATAACGAACCAATATATTTTCTTTGATGAAGTCACAAATTACTGCAGTAGATGTTTTTTTTCACTGGTATAGCTTCTACCCACTTTGTAAAGTAGTCAATTATGGTGAGCACGTGAGTATGACCAGCACTAGAATTAGGATTCAAAACCTCGATGAAATCTAAACCCCATTGTTGAAAGGGTTCTTCAATGACAACTAGCTTCAAAGGAAAAGCTACCAATTTTGGTCTTCCAACAAATTGTTGACAAGCTTCGCATTTTGTCACCCATTTCTAAGCATCGAGAAAACATAGTGGGCCAAGTAATAATGTGCTCACAGAATTTTATGAGCCGTCACTAGGCCGAGAAATGACCACCACAATGTAATGAAATTACTTGTATAATTGAGATCATGAGCAGAAATATAACACCAAATAACACAATATTCCAAAATAATGATCTCAATATGCAATTAGAATAGCTTCGCCACTTCGAGGGGGAAACCTCCAAACCATACAATAAGACTCAAATGATCCAAATGATGATGAACTACTACCTAAAATCCCCTATATATACTATTCATATGTTATGGCCAACACCAAGGCCGACCTACTAAGCATGAGAAAGTATAAATGATATGGTAAGCCACAAGTCGGCTACTCATATCCTAATACAAGCAATAGGTTAAGGGCGTAGCATGCCCTTCCCCTTCAAAGAAACATTGTCCCCAATGTTGAGAAGCTCTAGGTGTTGTTGCAGGAATGTCATATCTTCCCATGTTGCATCTTCATTGTCCATATTCTTCCACTTGATCAGGTACTCAGTAATAACCCGTGTCCTCAATCTTTTAGTGCGTGTTTAAAGGATGCATTCAGGTTCCAAGATGACTCTCCCCTCCTCATCGAGCTCAGGTAACACTATTTGGGCTAATACTCTTTGTCTAATTACTTTCTTCAGGCAAGAAACATGAAATACTGGATGTATTTTGGTTGATTGTGGAAGTTATAATTTGTATGCTACAGTACCAATCTTCTGCAATACTTGATAGGGGCCATAATACTTGGGTGAAAGTTTTTATCCTTTTGTTTTTGTTTTAAAGACATTTTCTTATATGGTTATAACCACACAAAAACCCAATCACCGACTTCAAAATGCCTTTATGTGCGATGTTGATCAGCTTGTTGCTTCATGCGGTTTTGTGCCATGACCAAGTTCTCCTTGAGACTAGAGAGGACCTCTTATTGATATTGAATGTGTTCTTCTACTGGTCTAACCCATGGTTGTCCTCTCGATGATGATGTGATGGATGGTGGATGGTACCCATAGAGTGCCAAAAAAGGAGACATTTTAGATGAAGTATGGAAGGAAGTGTTATACCACCATTCTACAAGTGGCAACCATTGGACCCATCTTGCTTGTTTATCTAACGTAAAGCAATGGAGATATCCCTCCAAACACTTATTTACAAATTCTATTTGCCCATCAGACTGGGGATGATAAGAAGAGCTACGAGCTAACTGAGTACCCAAACATGAGAATAAATTAGTCCAAAAATTACTAGTAAATATAGGGTCTCGATCACTTACTATAATCTTCGGTGTCCCATGAAGCTTCTGAACTATGTCCATGAAGGTTGTTGCTACCGTGCTTGCAGCAAATGGGTGTGCCAAGGCACAAAAATGAGCATATTTGGTGAGTCTATCCACCACAACCATGATGACATTTTTTCCTTCAAATTTAGGCAATCCTGTGATAAATTCCATGGAAACCTCTTCCCACCGCTAGCTAGGAATAGATAGAGGTTGTAGAAGACCTAGGGATCGAACTGTTTCACCCTTATTTTGCTGACAAACCATGCATTCTGCCACAAATTTTTGGACATCCCCTTTGAGATCTTCCCAAAATAAATATTGTTTGACTTGATGATAAGTCTTCAAGAATCCAGAGTTCTCCCCTATAGAGAAGAGTGAAGCTTAGATAGAATCCTTTTTTAAGAGTGGCTTTCTTACATAGGTATAATCTATTTTTATACCATAAAGCATCCCATTTCAATACAAATTTTTCAGACATGCTTGGATCATTTCGGAGATGATGAATGAGGTTTTTGTGGTTGGGTTCATTTCTCCATTCGGACCTTTCCTCATCCATCCAATCTTCTTGTAATATGGATATTGCACATAACAAGGCTGCAGTTGATTCATCTTTCCGCCATGACGAGCATCCGCAACTACATTCTCCTTCCCTTTCTTATAGATAATCTCAAAATCATATCCCAACATCTTTGAGACCCATTTTTTTTGTTCTTTAGATGATAAACGTTGCTCCAAGAAGTATTTCAGACTATCATGATTTGTCTTCACTTTAAAGTGTCTTCCTATGAGATATGGTCTCCATTGCTTTACTACATGAAGTATGGCTAGCATTTCCTTCTCATAAGTCAGCTTGGAAATATTCTTACCTTTGAATTGATGGCTCAAAAAGGCAATAGGATGGCCTTCTTGCATGAGAACTACCCCCATACCCACCCCTGATGCATCACATTCAATAATGAATGTTTTGGAAAAATATGGAGTAGCCAAGACTGGAGTGGTGCACATGGCCTCCTTTAGTTGCTCAAATGCTTTGGTTGCATCCTCACTCTAATGGAAGGATTCATTCTTTAATAAAGCTATGAGAGGTGTAGATATGCTTCCATAATGCCTTACGAATCTTTGGTAATAACTTGTAAGCCCCAAAAATCCTCGTAGATTCTTTAGGGTTTTTGGAACCTTCCACTCCATCATGGCTTTGATCTTATTAGGATCCACTTTAACCCCTTCATGAGAGACAATGTGACCCAAATATTCAACCTCCTTGAGTCCAAAAGAACACTTAGAGGGCTTTGCATAAAGTTGATGTTGCTCAAGGGTTTCCAAAACCTTATTTACATGATGCAAATGTTCCTCCCATGTTTTGCTATAAATTAATATATCATAAAAAAACACTAAGACAAACTTCGCAGGAATGAATTAAAAATAGAATTCATCAAACTTTGAAATGTAGAAGGTGCATTTGTGAGTCCAAAAGGCATTACCAGGAATTCATAATGGCCTTCATGTGTCCAAAAGGCATTTTTATGAACATCCTTATCCTTGATTCTGATTTGGTGGTATCCCGAATGAAGATCAAGCTTTGTAAAATAAATAGCACCATGTAACTCATCAAGAAAATCATCAATTACAGGAATAGGAAACTTATCTTTGATTGTGTACTTATTAAGTTCCCTATAATCAAGACACATGTGCCACATGTCATCTTTCTTCCGTACCATCACTACTAGAGAAGAATAAGCACTCTGACTATGACGGATAATTCCTACTTCCAACATCTCTTGTACAATCTTTTCAATTTCACTCTTTTGCACATATGGGTACCTATAAGGTCTAATGTTAGGTGGTTGACTTCCTGGTAATAACTGAATAGCATGATCATGATCTCTCTTTGGAGGTAAGCCCTTTGGTATATTTTTAAATACAACAGAGTGTGCATCCAACACTGCTTGCATATTTGATGGTATAATGTCCTTAGAATGATGAGCCTCTAATGAAAATAGTTGTGCCACAAATCCCTCTGCACCCTTTTTAGCATTTTGTGCATTTGATGAGAACTTACTATTTATGGAGACTTTGCTCTTAAGCCTCTTAGCTCAAAATTCCTTCCTTCAGAGTGAAATCACATGAACAAGTCTTGGAAGTTCATCTCAATGGTTCCCAAAGTGGTAAGCCATTGAACCCCTAACACAATGTTTGTTCCTCCCATAGAAATGGCATACATGAGACTATTTAGTATGTAATCTCCCATGGCAAGCTTAATGCTATAGAATTTCCGAACAAGTAACAGTACCTCCATCAGCAATCATTACTTGACATTCAGGAGCTGGATAAATGAAGTAGTTTAGGCACACTGCTAACTTATGATTGATAAAGTTGTGATTACTTCTTGAATCAATCAACACTATGACCCTCTATTTTTTTAGGAATCTAACCACCTTTAGGGTTTGGGGGTGCTAATACCTAAAATTGCATGACATGAGATTGTTGGCTGAGGATCTCTTGACTCCTCCTCTGGCTCAACCAAGACCTCTGACTCTGAATCTTCATCCTTCTCTTCATCTTCACTAAGCCCATCAATGTAGAACAACTTCTTTTTAGCACATTTATGTCCTGGTCCAAATTTACTATCACAATTAAAACATAAACCTTTTCTCTTTTTTCTTCAATTTGTTGAGGTGTCAATCTAACTGGTCAAGGGAGTGCTGGGGCCAAGGTGTTGCAATCTCTGGTATAAGTGAAATGTTGTCTCCTACTTGAAACAAATTTCTCCTTTACCCTTCTTTCCATAATCATCGAATAAAACCTTATGAGGATTAAAAATGCACACCTCATGCTCAATGTGATCC
Source organism: Taxus wallichiana var. yunnanensis (assembly GCA_018340775.1). Taxonomy (NCBI): domain Eukaryota; kingdom Viridiplantae; phylum Streptophyta; class Pinopsida; order Cupressales; family Taxaceae; genus Taxus; species Taxus wallichiana. Next base: position 20,745,441 of record CM031235.1, on the reverse strand, counting down.
TTAAGACCCTCGAGAAATAGGTCATTCAGATTCTCTTCAGTAATATTTTCCACCCGTAGAGAAAGGTTTTGGAAGTGATGAATGTAATCCTTAACAAATCCTATCTGTCTCAATTTTTCTAATTGGCTGAAGTAATTATCTGACACACTAGAACTATAGTGTAATTGTAACTCTTCATTGAACACTGTCCATGTAACATTGAGACCACTCTTCTGCCTTTTAACACATAACCATCGATACCAGATGAATTGATCAGGTTCGAGATACAAAGTTGCCATGGTCACCTTTTGTTCTGGTGGAATCTGATGTAGTTCAAAAAAAATATCCATTTGGTTGATCCAATTGAGTGGATCCTTTCCATCAAACTTACGCATCTTCACTTTTGGAGACATAGTACGGGCCTGCAGAGTGCTCGTATTTGGATTGTGCACACTCGAAGATCCACTCTAGCTCATGTGTCTATTATGTTGACCTAAGGATCCACCTTGATTGACATAAGTATGATTACCCATCATATACATACTAAAGTTTTGCATGAAATCCTCCAATCTTTTTCCAATCCTATCCACATCTTCTTTGCTGGCCACCCGAGATTCGAGGTCTCTCAGGTTAAACTCAAGTTGGCTTACTTTATGGTCTATCGAAGTAAACCCTAACCCTGAGGAATTTGTAGTTATATCTTCTATCTCCAACTCCTCAACTACTATCTCATCCTTTTCTAGTGTTTTACCCAGAGTGATGGGATTCTTTTTTCCTCTTGTGGAAGGCCCTGCCATGATGCCCCAAAATAGTAGGATGTAGGGATCACAGTCAAATTTTAGGGTTTCATATTTCAATATGAATTTGGAAAAATATAAAAAAACTTAAAGAAAAAACCCCAAATATTTTTTTTTTGCTTTCCGAAAATGTAACGAATTTGAAAAAATTCCACAATTTGCACCCTAGGGAGTGATTTTATGAAAAAACCTAAATTTGTAATAACTTTTGCAAAATAAATCAAAAAATTATGAAATTTTCAAGGAACCTTACTTGAAATGTTTTACAACTTTGGTAAAAATATCTCCCACCAATTCACTTTTTTTGCAATATATGGCAGAAACAAAAAATTAGGGTTTTGCCCTAATTTTGGCCAAATCGCAGCTCTGATACCACTTGTAATGAAATTACTTGTATAATTCAAATCATGAGAAGAAATATAACACCAAATAACATAATATTCCAAAATAATGATCTCAATATGCAATTAGAATAGCTTCGCCACTTCAAGGGGGCAACCTCCAAACCATACAATAAGACTCAAATGCTCCAAATGATGATGAACTACTACCTAAAATCCCCTATATATACTATTCATATGTTATGGCTAACACCAAGGCTGACCTACTAAGTATGAGAAAGTATAAATGATATAATAAAATGATATGGTAAGCCACAAGTAAGCTATTCATATCCTAATACAAGCAATAGGTTAAGGGCGTAGCACGCAAGCATGATTGTGGAAAGCTTCCAACAATCTAGGTTGTTGCTCTTTATCAACACATCTGAGGAACATGTCGTCAATTCCTTTCTTGAACAATGTGTTGTCCCAAATGATGTACCTGGCATTTCTTATTTTGATAGCTTGTTTCTCCTTAGCTGTAGATTCTCTGGACACTCACCATATGTGAGAAAGTAGGCAATATCATAATACCATTCATCTGTGGTACTGACAAAAACTACTAGTGGTAAATTTTCTTCAACTGGTTCTTCTTCAGAGTTATCTTGTGGTTCATTCTCTGTGATGAGTTGGTAGAGTCCTCTTCCTCGAACCAACTTGGTAGGCTTGATATCCAAATCATATTCTTGGATCTTGGAGACCCAATTACCTCTTTTAGATCTTAGTTCCTGTTGTGTCAACATTGATTTAACTGTGGTGTCTGGAACTAAGACTTTGGTGTGAGAATTCAACACATAGTACCTGAAGTGTTTCAAGGATCTCACCACCGCGTATACATGTCTCTCAAGAGGAGTGTAATTAAGTTCATGTTTCTTGAATCCATAACTCATGAATGCAATAGGAGATTCAATTCCCTCTTGATTGTGTTGAGTCAAAATGGCAGAGATTGTGTGCGGTGAAGCATAACAATAAATTATGAAATCCTTTTTAAAATAATGAAATCCTTTTTAAAATAAGGACACACCAATGTAGGAGATTTTGCAATAGCACCCTTGATTTTCTCAAATGCCTCTCTACCTTCCTTTGACCATTTGAAAGATTCTTTTCTTTCATCATATCAGCGATTTCTTTAGTCATCTCGGAAAAATCTGGCACAAACCTTCTCAAAAATTTCACCTTCCCAAAGAAGGAGTGGACTCAGGCTTACTTGTAGGCAAGGAAAGATTCTTGATAGCTTGAACACGCTCAGGATCGATCTTAGTTCCTTCCTTAGAAACAATATGACCTAGGATTTTCCCTTTTGTAACTTTAAACACAGACTTTTTTGGATTTAGAGAAATCTTATGAAGTCTGCATCTTTGCAATATTTTCTCTAAATCTCTTAGGTGATCTTCTCGCTTCTTTGAGAACACTGTCAAGTCATCTAGGTATATCACGATGATCTTGTCTTTATAATCTGTGAATGCCATATCCATAGCCCTTTGAAAAGTAGTGCCAACATTAATCAAACCAAAAGGCATTCTTCTATATGCAAACGTACCCTAGGGGTGGTGAATGTGGTTTTATGTTGATCTTCTCTAGCCACTTTAGTATTATTATAGCCGGAGAGAAGCCATCTAGCATAGATAACATTTCCGATCTAATTAACGCCTACGAGAATATGGTCCATGACTGGAAGTGGGTAGTTATCCTTCAAGGAAGCTTGATTAAGATTGCAAAAATCCATGCAAATCCTAATTTCTCCATTTTTCTTGTGAACTAGGTACAATATTAGCTATCCAAGTCAAATGTCGAATAGGAAACACTATTCGTGCATCTAGCATCTTTTGAACTTCATGAAATATTTTCCCTGCAATCTTGGGATTATATTATCTTTGCTTTTGCCTAAATGGAACTGCACCAGGCTTCAAGGGTATGGCATGCTCCATTTCCTGGGTTGGAAAGACTTCAAGTCTTCATATGAGTAAGCCAAAACGTCAAAATATTTGGTAAGGAGGCTTATGAATTTCCTATGCTCCTCAGGTGAGAAACACTTACTGATATTGACTAGGCGAGGTTTATCCTTGGTACCGATGTTAACTTGCTCATAGTCAGTAGAATTCGTAGGTCCTGCCTGCTCTTTCTCTTTGATAAACCTGTCATGTTTGTCAAAAATTTCTTCAAGTGAAACCAATCCTTTGGGAATTTTATTTCCTTTGAGTTGGATGATGCCATCACCAGGATCTTCGTTCTCAACTCCTTCCTGAATGGGTGAGGTAGTTGATTCGTGAAATGCAGAATCACTTCCTTCAAAGTACAATTGTTCAAAATTAGCCCTCTTTTCCAAGAAGGCAATAATTTTTGATCATCATTAAATACTTGTGAACTTTTTGCATTGTCAGGAACACTTGGCCTAAAAACCATTTCAATGGTGTACTTGTCTTGATCAAACTCTGAATGAGGAATCATTAATGAAGCTGAGACTACTAGAGAATCTTCTTTGTCATTCTTTTCGCGAGGGACATATTTTATGTAAAAATCATCAAAGGCTTCTATGGTATCCCACACTTTATTTCTGTAGTGTCTCAAATGATCATTCTTTACTTGGAATTGATTTCTTACCTGTTTCACGATCAATTCCACATCTCCAAAGACTTCCAAATTTTGTATCCCTTTCTCCTCTACAGCTTGAAGGCCGAGGATTAACACTTTGTACTCTGTAGTGTTGTTAGTATTTAAAAATTCAAGTTTGTAGGAAAAAGGAAATATTTTACCATTTGGAGATATGAGCACCACTCCTACACCAGAACCCATTGAACAACAACTTCCATCGAACTCAAGAGTCCATATCTCATTAGAATCTTGGAAAGTGATCTCGAGGTATGAATTTCTACAGTCATCATATAATTACCCATACTTGAGCCTTGGAAAAGGATCTATGTGCGAGGATCTTCGGTTTTAGTTACCGTGAAATTTTCCTGAGCTTCTGGCATAAGCTTCTTCATTTCTCCACTGATAGGGATCATGGCATGAGACCAATCCATTTGAATTTCTCCACCTAGATCCTGCAAAATTTCTTGCTCAACAACATTCCATACGAGGTGGGAATATCAGCAACTAAAATAGTCACCTTAACTCACTTTTGAGGGAATTGGGATAAAACCATTTGGGCATCTTTAATATGCCCGATCAAAGGAACTTTTTGGTATCCATGGAGTAGCATGATCCAAATTTTCTTGTACAAGTCAACCCAAGAGCATGTGCTACTTTTGCAGGCATCACATTATCTGAGGCTCCATATTCTATAATACAATTGTTTAATTTACATCCATTGATTAGAAAGGACACAAAGAAAGGTTCAACCTTTTCATTTGAAGGTGTAGTGGCCGCCACAATATTTTGAGTTTTCCCATCTTTTGGAGATTTCAAAATCCCTTTAGAAGAATGAACAGTAGAGTCACCTTTGATAATTTGGACCAATTTCTCGAGTTGATCCTTATTGGACTTTAAGTACTCTGCCTGTGACATGGAAAGAAAAAAATTTATTGATATGATCAATGATATCAAATTTGGGAAAAGTAAGCGTACTTGATGTCTCAAATACTAGCTCTTTCGAACTTGATGATGGCACACTTTTGACCTTTTTCTCGAAAGTGGGTTGATATGGACATGGAAGAAGAAACTTTTTCGTAGCTGATTTATCAATTAATTGATTTAACAAAGGCCCTCCTTTCTTTAAGATAGTTTTAACCTTTGAAACCTCGGTCGCCTTAGACTCTTTAGGAGTCTCATTTGTCTTGGATTCTTTGGAAGTTTCCTTAATCTTAGATTCTTTTTTAAGTTCCTTGGAAACCTCTTTATCTCCCACCTTAGTGGTATCCTACTCATTTTTCTGAGAGCGCGTGAAAACAATGAAGGATTGACTATTCATATCTTCTATAATCTCTTTGTATCCATCTTCTTCTTCTGAACGATACTCAAAGGAAATTATTATTAATTTCCCCCTCAAGATCTTCAACTCCAGGTTTAGATGTTCCAAAATCTGGCTCTTCCTCATCAACCTCGATGACTTCAACCTCATCATCACTTTCTTCAATGACATCACATTTTGAGTTAGTTGTGGGAGCTGCTTCAATAGCAAGCCTCGTTGGAGGACCTGCAATCCTAGCTTTGTTGGGAACATAGCCTTTCCTTGGGATGTCTTTGTAAGGAGCGGGTTTACTACTCTGAGCAACTTGCTTTTTCAAAGCTAGCACATCATTAGCTAACTTAGTGAGTATAGCTTCTGAAGCATTGGAGGTTTCTTGACTCTTTCCCTTGAGGGAAGTTTTCTTGAATTTACCCACCATGATTAATTCATCCTCAATTTCAATGGCCAAGGACTAAGAAAGTTCTAGGGTAGCCACTCTAGCCCTTCTCAATTGATAGCACACTTCTGGTTGTTGTGCATTAATAAAGAAACATTTTTGTCCATTAGGGTTTGGGCGAATCTGAGTTGGAACTTTGTTCACCATTTTGTTGAATTTAGCCACAAAGTTCCTCATGGGTTCTTTTGGCTCTTTCTTTGCCTGAGATAGTTGGGCAAGAAGGGAATGTTCATCTTCTACCATCTTGAATCGATCTTCAAACTTAGTTTTCATATCATTCCAATTTGTAATGCATCCATTTGGGAGATGATGAAACCAATATGCAGCAACATCATGCAAATTTTGATGAAAAGGTGAATAGAAACGTCTTCATATTCTACCGAAAAAATAGCACATGCAGCGAAAAAATAAGAAATATGGTCATCGATGATGTCTTCCCATCTCCATGAACTTGGGAAGAATATTTCTTGATCCTCGTGGGAGTTCATGTCGAGATAGTAAGGCCGGTGGGCCTATGGCATTTCCCATGGTACGTTAACGCTGCCATTTTGGGAAAGGTGGTATGCAAATGTAAAACAATGTGAGAAAGGACAAATGCTTGATTAGTGGTGATTCCTTCCTTTGCTTGCTCTTTCGGGACTTGATGCAAGACTTACAGATCTACGAGGTGTGTTCTTCTTTGGAGGAGATAACTTGAAACAAAACTTTCCTTGAAAGTCAAAAATGGGATCAGATCGACCTTTAGCTTTTTCTCCTCACGTAAACCTCTTTCCTTCCAGTTTGAAATCTTTATTGTGAAGGGATCACTAGCATGTTCTGATCAGCTCTAGCCTTTTCTCTTCACTCTCTTTCTTGAGCTATTTGTGCTGAATAGATCTAGCAACTCTCGTGGCTTTCTCTTCTTCGTTATCTAGTACCGATGCGGCGAGATGAAAATGATAGTTATTCATGCACTTTTCCCAAATAGCTTGCCTCAAATCTAATGATATATCTTCTTGATTATCTGCAAAAATAAGATTTGGTTGCAAGATAGGTGGGTTACCTGTAATAGTCATACAACTTATTACCTTGGTGGAAGAGGACCCCGTCACTGAACAATGATCAACATGTGTCCAAGAGGTCTTCTGGCCATAAGTGCGGGTGCTCTTCTTCTAAGGTCTTCAATGTAGATTTCTTTGTCAATGGCTCTATCAATAACCACAAATTTCTGTAATCTTTCACGGTTTTCCCAAGCTACTATTCAAGGGTTGGCAGCAATGTCTCCTTGAAAATATTTGTCAGGCACAAGGTTCGGTTGAAGAACTGGAGCTTATGCGAGGGGATAGTCATAAAGATTTAACCAAGCACAAAGTTAACGATTCCTGAATCCCAGTAGAGTCACCAAAAACTCTTAGCATATGGATTTGCACGCATGAAAATGACATGTAACAGTGTGGGAATGAAGTCCCTCCTCAATGAAGGTGAGGCTACCTTTATTGAAAACCAAAACTGTATTTACATATGTACATTCAAAATTGTATGTGGGGGTGTTTTGGAACATCAATGGAAAGAAAAGTGAATGAAGAAAATGGAATGGAATGAAGGAAAGGAGTGGAAAGGAATGAACTAAAAGAACATGCAAGAGTTAGGTAAAAATAGAGCCTAATATTGCATGAAGAAGAAAGGTGAATAACCAACACAAATAAAATAGAGTTTGAGTTAGCCAAACAAGAATGTGTAAAAGGGAACACACATGAGCAAGTAGATAATCAGAGCTTGATCACTGTGAACTAGAACAACATATTAATAACATTGACAATAAGATCAAAGATAATATTTCATGCAAGATTCAAACACCTAACATCTAATGAACATAAGAACATCAAATGTTACAAGAGACAATGAATGAGACACAAAGTTCGTATTTCATTAACTCCAAAATGTTTTCACAAAAGAACACAAAGTTTCTTCCTAAAACAAATCTTGCACACAAAATTATTTCTTCTCCTCTCTCAAAGTCACCTTTACAAATGAGCCCCTCACTTCCTTTTATAACCCAAAAGTTGGTTACAAAGTAGTTAGGGTTTTACATGATCATTAAATAAGGCACTTAAGTGACCTTTGACTTTTTCAACCAACTTTATTAAAGACAACCAAAAATAGAAATTACTTAAAATATCCATAGTTTCCCGAAAGTAAATAACAACACCTTTGAAAATATTACAATAATAATAACAGTGCCTTATCCATTGAAATGGGGTCCGCCTATCTCAAGCGTATGAGAAATGGACTCTCCCACTTCATTAAATATCAAGAAAATTATCCCCCTGAACCGCCAGTGAAATTAGGATATGCCGCTTTTGCAGTTGAAAAGATCTAAACCTTCCCAAAGTTTTAAACATTTTTTCTTCTTCTTGGATCATTTGGTCGAAGAATAGCCTCACAAAATACCTACAATTCAAGAATCCTACTTGGCATATCATTTAAATTAACAATTTTGGATTGAGCGTTCTCAAATAAGTTCTTTAATTTGATGCACCGCTCCATTGAAACTGATGAGAAATTGTTGGTGGGAGTGTACATGTCCTTAAACAATTGTGAAAATTTCTCTTCCACCTGCTCCGATGAACACCTTTGATTATGCTCATTTACGAGGTTGCAAGGAATCTCAGCTATGAATTCTTGAATCAAGGAGAGTGAAGTGAAGGCTTCATTACACATGCTCTCATAATGGATCATAGAATCCTCAAGAAGCGTCTTCCTTGATTTGAGATGCAGACACCAAAGAAAACGTGTCCCTCGATGTTCAAATTTGAGAATTCCTTCAATGGCTAAAACTGAGGATTCCATACTTGTCATCTCCTGCAAACTGGGCAATATCTCATCCAAATTTGATATATTAGAAACAAAAGTTTCTTTGAAAGAAAGAATTGGATCAAGATACACACTGACATCTTCATGAAGCTTAACCATGGTCTTGATCATCCCTTGGCCTAAAATGAGAATCTCTGAAAGCCAAGTTTTAGTGACATGGCCTAATGTGTTTATTTATTTTGACAAATTGAGAGTTTCTTCATCAAGGGCAGCCACTGCATCAGGTACTGGGAAAGTGGATGATATGGGATTTATCAAATGTTGAACATATTCCACTAATTGATTCTTTTCGGCCTTGAGCTGAGAGTTATGAGACTTATATTTATCAAGTCTCTTTAGCACGATATCAATTGAATCTTGAGCCATCGCCATGTCACTTTCTAATGTAGACCTCCCAAGTCCAAGTTTGGAAACTTCATAATCAGCAGTGTCATGGCATCACACTCCTTATCAACTTGTGGGATGGTGAGATCTGCAAATCTATTTCTGTCACTATCCACCATTATTCGAGAAAGCACCTTAGGCTTCTTTGGAATGATGTCATTTGAAAGTTTGAAAAGGGCATCAAAATCAATGTCAATTGCCTTGACAACCCTCTTCCTTTTCTTAACCTCATAATCAACCCAGGAAGGAGTATCATGCACTATTTCCGCATACAAAATCCTAGAGCTCAAATCAATATTCTCATTGTTCTCGACATCATGAGATCCTGCTTGAATCCTATCTACGACCTCGATTTGAGGAGAAACAACCTCAATATCCACCTCTTGATTATTTGGGAGATTTTGGGAAATCCCTTCATGAACTACATGCTCCAAAGTGTTTGATATTTGAATTACCTGCACCTGAGTGGACACTTGTTCGAAGCATGGCTGAGGATCGTTTTCCACAAGCTTCTGAGAACTATTAACAATGTGGGTAGAAGAATCTCTACTCGAGGTAGAAAATCCTAATACATGCTCTCTTCCTTCTTCGAGGTTAGGGTCTTTAGATCATTCTCCTCATGACACGTTACTTGGCGAAGTGGATTTTGGCAACCACTCCTTTCTTGCTTGTTGTGTATGATTGGATGGTATAGAGGTTGATTGAGAAGAGGATTTGGTTGAATGAAGGCCTCCTCGGGTTGGAAATTTTTGTGATCCTGAAGCATGATCTTGATCAGAATTGTAACTTGGCAAGTTCTTTATCGTACCAAGATGTGATTCTTTCAAGAATCGGTTGATTCTTGCTATCAAGAGAAAATTCATCTCTTTTGGTCTAGTCAATTTGAGGCAATGGGGTAAAAGAAACTACATCATATGAGGGATCAATGACATCTTCATCATCATTTATGAATGAATCGAGAGGGTTCTTGATGTGGAAGGCCTTGATCTGAGCAAGTGTTAGGCAAGAAAACTCTCGTCTTCTTACTTCATGTTCGTCCGAACAGGCAGCCCATAAATCTTCCATGGTAGGGTTATGTTGATACTTTTCTCCCAAGAATCTTCTGCATATATCCATTGATATCAAACTGGGCTCTCTTCACATATGGATGGATTGTTATGAGAGCAAACTCTTTTTCCATGAGTTATGCACTAAAAATATTTGGACATTGATATTCCCCAATTTGAATTGGGAAATGAATTCCTGAACGGTGCTTGTCACTAAGAAGATAGTGAACTTGGAATAGTTTCCATGTAAGCTCCATTAATGCCCATCTATCATTGACGTACTTAGGAAGCTTCCATGAGGTACCAGCAAAGCCACTCACGTGAATGTAGGAAAATGATGAAAATTGAATAAACCAGGTTCCCCATTGGGAAATGACACTCATGGCTTCTTTAGAAAATCTTTCCTCAGTATTTCGATTCAAGTTCCAAATCACGTAGAAGGTGAATGCATCGTTGACTCTTCTAAAATGGTGAGAGATATTTTTGAAACTGATTTGAGGGTAATAATGAAAAACACTATTTGATGGCCCCATGACTCCTCTTGTTTCAAGTCCCGAAAATAGCTTTCTTCTTGCTACTGCATAAGTCAAATACGATGTCATGTAGAAGCATCCAATCATCTTAACTTTTATCAATTGTTTGTGAAGGGTGTTACTGATGATGGTGGCCCAATCCACAAACTCTTTCTTAGCAAGGATGATACAGATAAATTGATACATCCATGGGTGGAAAATCCTAGCAAAGGGTAGACCAAAAACTCGACTTAGGAGAGTAATCATGTCCCCGATTTCTTCCATGAACTCAACACACGATTTCTTTGGGAAGCCTGTCAATTCGAGGCCTCTTGGTTACTAACCAGTTGTTATTAACCATCTTGCTCCACCTAAGGGGTTCTTCATCCCAAAATTATTGTGCTAACTGGCGAGTGATATCCGCATTCTCAGGAAAGTCAGGTATGCCGAGAAATTCCTCAATATGCTCGGTGTGATTAAGAGGAAAGGCTCGTAGTTATCTTTGAAAATTCCTCATCTTTCGGGATCACAATGCTCCGCACAAGTGATAACCAACTCTGGACATTGCACCGAGACTGGAAATGCTATTGCTTGGGGTAGACCACTATGGTAAAGTCTATCCGAGAATATGGTTTTGCCTTCAATTTTCACCCATTCACAGAATTGTTGCACATTGATGTGACCCAGATTTGTATCAATGATATTTTCATATGTTGACTTAATGGAACTAGGAGGGATGATTCCTTGGAATTCATACTTGAGTGAGACTTGTTCGATTTCTCCACTGGCTTCCTTGATCTTCCTGCAGATTTGTTATATTTTTCAGCCATTATGAATTTCACAGAAAAATGACTCAGGCATGCAAAACAACGCAAGTGGGGTCAGTCTCATCTCAGAAACCCCGTAATGCAAGAACAATATGATTCATTTTTTAATATTATTATTATTTAAAAACAATAAAATAATAATAATAACTAGTCTTGTTTACAAACTCACACACCAAGACTACGTTTGAATTCCGACTTGGGTGAAAACCCTTTTTTTAATTTATTTTAAATAAACAAAATCACCCGAGTTCAATATCGATTTTTATTTAATTTTCAAAGTGAATTCTTCCTCGTATGCGTGAAAATCACCTGATTATGATGAGTGCGTACTTTGGAAAATGTGTGATGAATTCCTTCTCTTACACCAGGTAATAGCTCTGCGTGGAAATTGTTTCAGAAAGTTGTGGCATTTAAATTACTCCTAACAAACAAATGTTCCTTCCTTATCTTTGGCATGGAATATTCTCTAGAAAATGCGCTAGAATTAAAGGATGTGATAAAATATTACTTTGTTCCTTCAGAAGAAATAAGAAGAAATTGGAAAGCTTCGCATGACTCTTTCCAACGAGTTTGACAGAGGAATTTATGAGGATTAATCCAACTTCCCTTCTTCCCGGGTAGTGGAATTAATTGCCAGGGGGAATGGGGAAAGCAACGGCCAATTGCCAATGGAAATGGCAAAGTGGGCTGGCAATATCCATTCAATTTCCCCATGTGGGAAATCGGGAGATTTATTTCTCGTTTCCAATTCATTGATTTGGAAATTGGTGGAGAAAATCCCACAAGCGGGAAATTAAAATAAATTTTCCAGAAAGGGAAATCTGGGTTCGGGAAGCCAATTTGGCATTCTGCAATTGGAAGCACAAGCTTACTTCCCCGGCAATAAAATAAAAAAATTGTCGAATGACTTTTAATAATTATTATATTAATAGTTATTTAATTAAAAACCCCAAATTTAATAAAAAATGATTTTATCAAATAAAGGATAATAAATTAATTAAATATTAATTAATTAATTATTAATGCATTTTAAGACCTGGCAGGAGGAGTTCTCACCCAAAATGGATGAAACGAAGACCGAAACGATCACAAAAATGAGACAATCATGATGAGAGTGATGAATCACATAAAGTAATACCTTTGAAAATTTTCAAAATTTCCATTTTTACAAAAAATTGTGAAGTCAAAATTGGTAATATAACAATACCCAAAAATTAAAGTTTTTTGGTGCATTTATTGTGTATTAGATGTAATAAAAAGGGTGAAAGAATGCTATCACATGCACGTAGTTGCGATATCATATCCCAAAAAGTGTGATGGCCTTAAATTATGTGTGTTGGCGTTAGCTTGTGTGCACTAGCGTGAAGATACATGCATTTGCGTGTAAATGGGACATGCTAGCATAATGTTGGGTGCGCTTAGCGTGTGAATGCATGCGCTAATGTAAAATGCGTTGGTATGTCAATATATGTGCTAGTGTTTAATTATGTGCGCTAGCATCACTATAGGTGTGTTAGCTTGAACTCAAGGAAATAGATTAGATGTAAAAGATGAAATTAGAAGAAAAATTGTTTTTAAGGGACTCATTTAACAAAAATAGATTTATTAAACCATAATTGTCAGAGAGTCACATATGATAATAAATGTTAAAATACATGTTTGACACAATAAATAAACAAGTAAAGTGAAAATCCTAAGTAAGGGGTATATGAAGAATAACTTAGTTGAATAATGCTTGATCCGAAGTGTTCGAACTAGGAAAAATGATAAACATGAAGTAAAGAGTGTCGTAAATGCTCAAGAGATAAAATACAAACTTTAGGATTATGGCTAGACATGGACGCCCGTGGCAAGAAAGGGGTGTCTAGGCACTAATGACCTCTATTGGGTGCTTGTGACTATGAAAATGGTTAGAACTTGATCTTCATTATGTCGCACAAGTTTCACAAATATTGTGTTAATCACTTATGTGTTGTAATATAATCACCGAGGTATATGTAACCTATAAAAATATTCACTTGTAGAACCCAAAATACCACATCAAATCTAAAATAGAAATATGCCATATGGGAGTCGATGTGACCGGTGGTCAGCCCAAGATTCATCTAATGACCAGAGCATTGCACTACATCTCAGACTCCATGTAATTTTGGTGAGTGTGTGTAGAAATTGTGCCCTAGGATGCCCTTGTGCAAGTGCACTTGATAGTGGGTTGTAGCTAGATGTAACAATGTAGATAGATGTGTGGATGGAATAAAGAACTTCCCCTTCCTATGTTGTATGCAGAAATTGTAGTCCCTTGTCCCTTGAATGAGTGCTAGATGGATGCTTTAGAGTGCTTTAGGTGTCTTTGGATGTAAGCTTAGGTGATGATAGTATATGCTTAGAGTTTTTCCCTCATTTTAACACATAACTATGTATTTATATGTCTCACTTATTTAAAATTCATAATTTACAACTGGAAGGCCAACCCATAAGTGAAAAAGGTGACCAAAAGATAAAAGAGATCCAAAAGAAGTGAGTAAGGTGGAAATGGGTCAAGGGCACCCAAAGGGGATAGGAGCATCTGAGTGCTCCTGTCCTAGTTAGGCACTAGTGTTTGTAGCCATAAAAGATAAATAAGTAAAATATCAACTGGGTTGTAGGGTGTAAGAGGCCAAATAGAAAATGGGAAACAAATACAAAAATCCAAAGACAATCATCAATTACTAGTTTTCTTGCTTAGGAGTGCTAGTATGTATTTAGGACCTAGAAATGTACCCAAGTGCATGATTTAGTGTTTACATTTATCCCCACTTTATTTTGTTGAGTGAATACTCAATAATATAAAATAGATAAGAGATGTGTACCTCATAACCATGTAGAATGTGTGGAAAAGAACGTGTTGAGTGGATAAGTGAAGCGTGGAATAATGCAAAATGAAGCATGGAAACTTGGAAGGAAAAGTGACCCTAGGGTGAAGTGTATGTGTTGTACCATTGTTTCCTTATTTTTGTGGTTTTGATTGCTTCTTCTTGTAAGGATGGATCTATAAAAAGAAGAGAAAGAGAGTATTCAAATTCATGTATTTGAAAAAATTGCAAAAGTATGGAAAAGTATGTGAAAGTGTGCACCTAATGTAGAAGAGTGTAAAGGATAGAAAATGTCGTGAACATGCTTTATAGAATTTTTTTGTGTGATCTCATGCCAAGAGATATTTTTGGGTGATCTCATGCCAAGTGTAAGTGGTTTTGAGTGATTTCACGCCAAGTGTGAGTTTTGGGAGATTTCACACCAAAGAGAAAATGTTGTGGAGAGAGGTATGGTGTTACTCTCCTTTGATGACTCTTCCGATATACACCACTAGAAATGGTGTATTCCTATTTTTTCCTAATTTCCCTTATTTTTCTAGATGTATTGTTTGTTCTAATTGAAAATGGAGATGGTGTGCATTACTGCTTGTTAGAGGATTGTGTCTGTCCTTTGAAAATTGCCATGTAAAGCTGTTGTGAACTTTTTTGATTTGAGAAACTGATTTTTAGTTCCCCAAGACATTAGCACCCAAGGGAGGACATAGGAAACCAGGCACTCCTATCCGAGCATGGGTGTTAGTTTTTGTACTATGATTCGACCCAAGTCGTATTTTGAGCCAGTGTTGTAAATGTAAGTTGTGCTGATTTTATTCTTAATTGTATTGTGATGTAGCTCTAAGTCTCTATGTGGTGTGATTTTGTCACCCAATGTATGCCCCCATTATTTGGGGTATAAGTGACATCGATAGGAGTATGTGGCCCAAAGAAATGACTTGATGTTGTTGATCTAAATTGATACCTACATGGGGTAGGGAATGTGCATGGTAGAAACCAAGGTACATGCAGACAAAGTAGCTAGATACATGTGTTAGTAGAAAATTTAGCAAGCATGTCATAGAAAAATGATGTAAGAACAAATTTTGAATACAAGATAGACCATGAAAAGTGGGTTTTAAACATGGGACATCGCTCATAATGTCACAAGGCAATCAAGGACAAAGTGACCAAAAATAACAAAATAGTGAACAAGTAAGACATAGGAAAAGCCTACAAACCATAGCATAAAATAACAAGTAATATCAAGAAAAATGTCACGAGACATCCATGGTGGTAAGTATTCCAGCAAATAAAATGTTGCACATGAAGCACACGTTATCATCTTAGAAAGATAAAAAGTATGTCCAAATCATGTGTGTACCGATATAAAGTAGTGTGCTAGAAATTAGATGTGGTAAATAATGAAACAATAACATATGTAATGTGTGAGAAAGTAGATTCCCCGGGACCCTCAATGGGATTGGTAAGAGTTATAGTGCCATGCATCATTATAGAATGTAATTACTTGTAAGAAGTCTACATTCACAACTAGAGAACAAGTGAACATGCATGTGTATATAGAAAAGATATTGACATACTAAGTATACGTCTAGCATGGGAAACAAAGTGTACATGTAAGAATGAGAAAGAAAGAGTAAATGAAACTAAGATATGAAATATGTTGTGAATGTAATGGAATGGTATGCTTGTGTGTGAAGATGGTGGGAGCATTTTCCCCCCCAATGGATGTGGATGAGAATGAGATGAGGTTCATTTATAAAAGACCCCTCAACAATCAAGAATGAACCATAGCACAAGAGAGCGTCATCTGGAAATGGTTTGAAAATGTATACTAGATAGAATAAAACATGAAGTGTAGAGTGTAGAAGGTGAATGTGGTGAGGTTCATTTCAGATGTATACCCTCAGTAATCAAGTATGAACCATGAAACTAGAGTGCGTCATATGGTAATGGTGTGATAATGTACGCTAGAAATATATATCAATGAATCATAAAGCATAAAGAGTAGATGATGTTGAGGTTCATTTCATATTTAGACCCTTAGCAATCGAGTATGAACTATGGAACTAGAGTGTGTCATAGGGTAATGATGATATAATTTGTGTATAAAGATGTGTAAGAGAGATGAGAAAGACTAGATGTGAAGAACAAAGCATAATGTGTATGAGTAGAGATTATAAAGAATTGGTAATGATTGAAGGGGGAAGAAATCATGATGCCCCCAAGTGTGTGATAGAGATCTATCCGAGGATGGAAAAGAAAGCATGTCATGGTGGTGAATGTAGAAATGTGTCAGAAGTATTAGTATTGGTATTAGGAAGAGTATATTTGTCAAAGTAAGTTGTAGCATGAGATGAGATGTAAGTAAGTATTGTTTCACCTGATTCTTAGATCGTTTCTTTGAAGTTTTGATGAAACAGAAAGGGTAACGGGTATATGAGGAATACCTGTTCAAATGTTGGTTGATGGGTTGTTGTGTGCGTATGACTTCCGGATCCACAACTGATCGTGAGAGATTCCTTTTGGCTAGGAGGAACTACCTGTAATGAAAACAAGACCACCAGAAGGAATTAAACAATATGGGCAGTGAACTGCCTAGCGTATGCTAGATCCGGGAAGTGTGATACTTCCTAGATGGCTATCAGTCCACTATTTTAAACAATTTAATGTTGTAAACAAAGTAAATCCTATTGTTATTTAAAATGATTTAGGTATCTCACTTAAAACACAATAAGAAATAGATCTAATCTAACAGGCTAAGCTAGAATAGAATCCAAAGGTCAAATGATTGGTTCTGGGTCTCTGCAGGTTTGATAGAGGTCTCGGGTAGATCACAGGTGAATGAGGGTGAGATGAAATTTTGTGGGTAGGTCTCTATTCAGGGTTGTATGAGCAAATACAGAGACCGATGTTCGGTCGAGGGTTAACCAGAGCGTGGTTTGGGTGTAAGCGGTGTGAATTCTTGTAAGATCTAGAAATGTCACAAAACAAGCTTTTGGTCTCCTTTGTGATTACACAAAGGACTTTGGTTAGTCAAGATGAGGTATTGGGTGACTGGAGTAGGCTTTGGCGAGGTTTTAATGGGTATATGGAGGTGAAAATGTCGGAGAAGGTCAATAGGGGTAAGGTAAGCAATGGATGCTAATATGATGATGAAATGAAATAAACCAGGAAAGTATGATATTATACTTACTTGGATTCCGGTCTTGAATGCCTGTGTGTGAGGGATGGAGGTGTTGATGAGGGGTTTGAAGGTTGCAAGTGATCACCAACTGAAAGAAAGCTTCTGCATGGGCTGCATGTACACTCCTCTTTGCTTGGATAGATCAGATCATGGTTGGGATGGTTGTGCAAGAGAAGATGCTCAATCTCCTTCCTTGCATGCAGATTTTTGCTGGAATTTGCTCTCTGAAGATGTGTTATCTCTCTGAGATGTGTTCTTGCTCATCCACTTTCTCCCAATGTTTTCCAACCTTGAGAATAAGGTAGTTTAGGGGTTAAAAGGGGTAACCGATGGTGGTCTGGCTTAACCGGTGACGGTTAGGGGTAATCAACGTTGGTCAAGGCGGGATTTCCTAGGTTTAATAAACTAGAGAGATCCTCCTGATTTCCTTGGATCTCGTGCCGTTATCCCATGATTAGACTGAGAGCCTCTTGTGAGCATGTGGGAATGCGGTTAGAGGAAATGTAGGCATTGATTTTTAGGGTTTGGATAAGTCTTAGTTAGTTATGGCAACTTGCTAAGAATAGGTCTTAGGTTGAGTTGGTTTGGTGAGGTGTCTAAGTGAACTATATGTGTGGATATTATTTAAATAAAATATTCAAATAATAAATATAGTGAGGATAATGCATTAATTAAATTAAATTAATTAAATTAATATTAGTGGGGTGAAGGGGGTCATGGCTAGGTAAATGTAATAAAGGGTGCTTATTTGTCGAGGGACCAAAGGGGAGTGTGACCTAATTTTAGTGTCTACATTTTGCCCCTTTTTGTTGCATAGCTTGTATTGGTAAGTGACGCTAACAAAAATAAGATGTGGTTGCCCCATGTGTGGGTGAAGGTGATCCCCCTCAAACCAGAGGCGGCGAGCGAGTGAGCAAGTGAAGCGGTGAGTGGTTTGATAAAAGGAAAATGTGGGGAAAAGGAAAGTGGGTACAAGGGAAAAGGGTGAAAGGTCTACTCAGGAAATCTAGGGAATGGGTCAGGGTCAAAGGTAGCAATAGTCAAACACACACACATGTATAAATTGCAGCACATTACGGGTTGAAGAGCAAGCAAACTCTACATCATCTAAGGTCGATAGGTTTATCCGTATAAGGTTGAAGTGAATCGGTATCAAGGTATAGGATATGGTCGGGAAACACAACGTATGTTAGGTGCATGAAATTTTAGGTATGTTCAATACACCAAAGGTAGGGTCAAGATAAGCGATCATGATAATAGGCTAGGTAAGGTCATTAGGTCAATCAACATAAGTAATAGTGCTAATAGGTATAGCGAAACACATGAGGTCAAAGGTCACTAGCGATGGTCTAGGTCCAAATATCTAGGTCATGGCACGGTAAGGCCAAGGTAGGGGTAAAAGAATAAGAAGTCCCCAAAGGAGGAAAAATGGAGGTAGGAAGTGACAAGGTCAGGAAAGGTAAGGTAATGGGTTGGGTAAAGGTTGGATGGGGTAAAGGAGCAAGGTAAAGGGTGGGGTAAAAGAATAAGAATTCCTCTGAAGGAGGAGAAATGGAGGTAGCGGTGATGTGGTCGGGAAAGGTAAGGTAATGGGTTGGGTAAAGGTTGGATGGGGTAAAGGAGCAAGGTAAAGGGTGGGGTAAAATGGCAAAGTAAGGGCAATGTGTAGGTGAGGGTGACCGATGGCGGTCATGGATAATCGACGTCGGTATAGGAAAATCGGACGATGGTTATGTAGGGCACGCGACCGATGCCGGTCAATGGTAACCGACGTCGGTTAGGTCGGGTGGGTTATAAAAAAAAAATCCACATTTTTATTTTTCATTTGTTATTTGCAAAGTGAAGAAACAAGAAAAAGAGAGAGAAAAGTGTCCAAAGGAAGCGGGACGGTGAGTTGGCGATCGATTTGATGAGGGTTGGGTTGGTGAGTAGTGGGTCCATGGGATCAAGGCAAGAGATTTGATTGGTTGGAGGTTACGAGTAGTTATTCGGTGATGGCAAAGGCTAGAGAGGGATCGGGTGGACCACCGGCATAGTGGCCAAATGTGCCACCAAGATATGGCGGCGTGACAAGGTAAGCGCCTAACTCTAGATTGGTGATTAGATAGATTAGAGGTTTTGAGGATTGTCGTTTGTAGGGTTTTGTGGGTTTTGGTTTTTTGTGGGTGGTTAAAAATAAAATGTGGGTATGGGGGAATAACGGGAAAAAAGAGGGGGAGGGTAGTAAATTGTATAGGTGGGGTGGGTAGGGGTCCTGGGGTAGTGTAGGTCATTGTAGGTGGGGTAAAAGGGACAAGTGGGAGAGTTTTTTTAAAAAGGGGGTTTGGGAAGTCGCAGAATTTTCCGCAATGTGATCGGCGTCAATCAAGCTTGGCTGGCGTTGGTTGGGTAGAACTGGATCGGTCACCAAATAGGTGACTGATGCTGGTTAAGTGGTAACCATGGTCAGTAAAGATGAACCGGTAGTGGTCACCAAACAGGTGACCGATGCCGGTTTAAAGGTGACCGAAGTCAGTTAGAATAAACCGGTACCGGTCAGGATTTTAGGCACAAGGGTGCAAAAGTGATGTAGGTTAGGTAGTTGAGATGGGTAGGGTAAAAATAGGGTGGAGGGTAATGATAATTGGTGAATATGGTCATGGTAAATAGGGATTAATGTCGTGTTTGGATTGGATGCAGGGGAGAGCGCAGTTACACATGTGGGATAGGGTTTCGCCTCTACTGGTGACATTGCGTGGCTTAGTGACCCCTTTGGAGCTGAAAGCACGTGGAGGTAGTGGGATTGAGTGGGATTCGGCACTACCGACATGTTGTTCGGAAGCCCAACTTGATGGTCATGCTCATCGATAGATGGGATTTCGCGACCAACACGTTCCACCTTCAACGGGTGAGATGACTATCACCCTAGAGGACGTGTTCAGATTTTGCGGTTACCCATATTGGGTGCCCAAGTTTACTCTATCTCCTCTGAGGCCTTAGAGGAGCTGATCGGGACAAGTATTTGGTGAGGGTGCGGTGGATCTGAGATTCCATAGCACCAATTTGAGCTATGGCGAGATGTATCTATTCCATCCGGATGAGATGAGGCTAGTGGTTCTATTGATGGAGGCAGTGTGCTGCTATGCACTGCCAGATGCAGAGGGTGGATGCTTTCCCTGATCATTGATGGGGGTGCTCCATGATATGATGGTAGATGAGACCCGGTTTGCCTAGGCACCAACATTCTTGGTGCAGCTATACCGAGAGTTGTGGGCATATGGGTGGTTGCGTAGGTTTAGCCTATGTTGTACCTTTATACTGCATTGTTGGGCCTACAAGCACATAGTCTATGTTTGACCTATAGGGATGCCCGAGAAGATGCATTTCCCATGAGATCTGTGTGGGTGGGATACATGAGATGGGTGTTGGTTGTAGGAGAGTGGAGATCGGATAGGCCGACATATGATGTGGCCCATTTTCGCAATTGTTGGAGGGGTTGTCCGGAGTGGACATTATCTGGAGGCCATATGTGGGATTCCCCTCATATATGCATATGCATGAGGAGCTAGCTGAGCTCTAGCTAGAGAGGTGGATACAGGTTCACCGTGCTAGGGAGGATGAGATGATCTTGGTAGACGAGGAGGTCTAACGGTAGTTCGGGCTTGTACCTTCGTCTTTCCCATAGTATCGGAGAGATGACATGGAGAGGCCTCTACCTCTACCACAACCTACAGTGCCTATAGGGGAGGAGGAGGAGCCAATGGATCGGTGAATAGATGACGCAGTGTACAGACATGTACAGGTAGAGGTGGGTGGCTCAATTACGAACCATACCACCTAGACCGGGGCAGCTAGACCTAGCTACCATTACAAAGTGCGAGAGAGACCCTACAGAGGGGGTAGGTAACACCGAATACCCGAGATAGGTATACTATAGACACAACTAGAGGGATCTCGAGGTAGAGAGTAGCAGAGTTATGAGTCTGGTGGCTTGATCTGCGAGCCCGAGATGGTGGGGAGAGGATGGAGGAGATGGAGGAGATGGAGATAGAGATGGTCAGGTGGCAGCCTTACTGGCTCAGTGGCGAGGTTTGAGGCCATTTGGCCCAACTCTTAGGCATGGGTGGAGCCTTACAGAGCCCGAGATACGAGCACAGGGTAGTGGGGCACCACCACATGCACAGGAGCTAGTCCCGAGTTCATAGGTTGCACAGCAGCGGCAGGCGAGGTTCTACATGGAAGGTACGAGGGGCGATACCTATGGGACCACCACAGACCGTGTTTGTATCCAGGTTACGGGATGCCCTAGGTGAGGTGAGATATTATCAGGATCAGCTCATGGCAGCTAGGATAGACTTCATATCCTATGCCGAGTACAAGGCACAACAGGCGTCAGTGAGAGGATGAGATCCTGCACTCATAGTGTGGAGAGCACATGAGGTCGGATGAGCTCTCGAGGCCTGATTAGGAGAGGCCACCAGTGCGTGGTGACCAGTGCTAGGTGAGGTGCCAGCAGGGACACAAGAGGCTGAGGGTACATGTGACACAGAGATGGAGGACATCCGGCGAGATGCCTGATATGTGGTCACCTGATTTTTGATGTATATTAGTTATTTTTTGATATATATTTGATGTCTCTGCGTGCGAAGATAGTTTATTTTTTATCACATACTATCCTTCGTGCGAAGATATTTTGTATTGATTCATTCTTTTGTATATATGAGACCAACTGCATGCGATGACATTTTGTATTATATATCGGGTTGCGTGCATGCAAATTTTTGAGATGATGGACAAGATGAGATAGACATGTATATTGAGATACACATTTATTGATTTGTATGATGAGATACATGGTTTATTTGAGTTGTTGATGTGTTTATGAGACATTGGTTTATGGCTTGTGTTAGATGAGATATGGATTTGTTACTTTGATGTGGATGGAAATTAGGTGAGTTAGGCATGATGGAGTCAGGTCGGTTTAGGCATGGATCGAGTCATGTTATAGGCATGGTTGAGTCAGGTTATAGGCATGGATCGAGTTAGGTTGGTTAGGCATGGTTGAGTCAGGTTATAGGCATGGATTGAGTTAGGTTGGTTAGGCATGGTTGAGTCAAGTTGATTAGGCATGGATATATTGAAAGTAGGTGAAGTTGTGATTCATTATTTTTTGCAATGAATGATACTATGGGTCATGTGTGAGATGTGGTATAATCTATGCATAGTGATGATAGAGAAATGGTAAGCATAATAAATGTATAAAATATGTAGCAAATTGTTATGTATGTGGCTTAATTTCCAATTTTGTTATAAGAGGAGAACTAAGTGAAATGTGATGTAAATGGTGAGTGAGGCATGGTTGAGGAATTTTTTAGGGTAGAGAATGGCCGAGCTAACCTCAAAGGGCCCCATGCCCTCGGAGTGTTGCCTACATATTCTGACGAAAAGGGACCTTATGCGGATGTAGTTCTCCCATGAGCTAGGGAAGAATATGAAAATAAGTTGGTAGATTTTTGGGCATGTTGTGGGTTTAGGTTTAATAGGTGTTGGTAGATTATAGGTAAAAGGATGTAGGTGAAGGTGATTATGGAAAAAGGGGAGGATTACCTAAAAGGTAAGCATTGAGGACCAAGTCTGTATAAGGTAATAAAAATGTAAACAAAGATGGTTAAAAGATAAGAGGGGGAAATAGAGCCACCTGATTGGGTAGGATCATACCGAGTAGATCATACCTTGGAGGGGTGATGAACATAAGATCTGAAAGACATTGCATGATTAACTATTCTACGATGAAGGTAGTCACAGGATCACCAAATGTCTAAATTCCAAGATGTCCCTTGAGGCAATTGAGGGAATGAGAGTGGAAATGGTAAGGAGGGTGAAAGGTAGCTAATTTTATATGTTTTGAGTAACAAGGCCTTTAGGCAAGGGTCCTAGGTCACAATGGGCAAGTCCATGACTAAAGTTTTTGTTTTGATAGACTGATCGATGTGGGAAGTCTATATGGGATAAATAATATGGTACTCCTTGAGGTCTTCGTGAAGCTGATCGATGCGGGAAGCTTTGGTTTCTCTCATTTTTTTGTTAAAAGCTTCACATAGTTGTCCTTTGAGGGAGCAGTCTATTTATAGCAGCAATTTTGTCGAGAGGAAGATGTCCTTTTGAGGGAGTCATATTTTTATTAGAAGTTTGACTCAAGGAGTTTGGTCCCATGTGAGGTCTTTGAAATCATGGACAAGACCAAGGTGGAGGATAGGAATCTTGTTCAAAAGGCAAGGTGGAACGACCATGGGATCTCATCTAAAGGTAGATGAAAAGTATCCATGAGAATCATGCTATGTGTAGTGTCATGGTACACATATTCAAGAGAAGATAACAAGTGACAGGTACTCACATGATTCTTGTTTAATCGTTAGGGAGGTGTATGGAGTGGATAGCGCTCAAGGGACAAGCCTGTAAAGAGACAAAGGGTGAGGTAGGACGACGAGTCAACAATAGAATGGTCGAAGATGTAATGCGTTAAGGGGCTCAGGTTCGGGTTTACCATCAAGTGAGGATAAACGATAGGCACCTGATCCATAGGTATGAATTATGATGTATGGTCTAAGCCAATTAAGAGAAAATTTGCCCCTTTTACTTTTTTTTTTGCTTTGGTTACATTTTGATTTTTTTTCAAGACAAGGTCACCGACTTGGAAGGTTTGTTCATGAACATTTTTCATAAGAGCGTTTGATACGTTGTTGGTAAACGTGAAGGTGATCAAAGCATTAAAGACGATGTTCGTCTAATAACTCTAGTTATGCTAAGTGGTCCTAACGAAAGTCATCATTAGTGAGCATGTCATGGAGAGAAATGTAGAGTGAGGGGATTTGGACTTCGAGAGGTAGAACAGCCTCTATACCGTAGACCAGCGAAAAGGGTGTGGCCGCAATGGAAGTGTGAATACTAGTGCGGTATGCCCATAGGGCAAAAGGAATGTGCGTATGCCAATCCTTCCCAGTATCATCAACCACTTTCATGAGAATTTTGTTGAGGGTTTTGTTAGTGGATTCGGCTTGGGTTGGTTTGTGGGTAATAAGGTGATGAGAAACTAAGTTGAATGTCGAAGGTGTCACAAAGTTTTTGCAATGTTTTGTTTTTGAATTGTTTTCCATTGTCAGTGATGAGGCGATGAGGGACACCAAAGCGGAAAATTATGTGATGGTTAATGAACTCACATATTTTCTTAGCTTTCGTTGAGATGAGTGGTATGGTTTCCACCCATTTTGTGTAGTATTCGGTAGCAGTTATGATCCAATGATGGGGTTGGGAAGAATGAGGATTGATTTCTCTGACAAGATCCAAACCCCATTGAGAGAAGGGCCAAAGGTCACGAGCGACCTGTAAGGCATGACTAGGTGTATGGTGAAGGTTGGAATGTTGTTGGCATTTGACACAATGTTTTACATAGTCACAACAATCATGGTTAAGGGTCAGCCAATAATAGCCTAGGTGAAGAATATGCTTAGCAACAGCAAGGCCACTAAAGTGACCTCCACATATGCCATCATGAACCTCCTTAATGGTATAAGGAATTTCAGAACTTGTGAGGCATTGTAAGAGAATACCATTAAAGCCATGCTTATAGAGGAGTCCCCCCAGAATGACGAAAAAAATACCCTTTTAAGGAAGGCGCGTTGTCATTATAGGTGAGATCAGGAGGTAAGATGGAGAGAGAAAGGTAGTCAGAGTATTGTTTATACCAAAGGTCACTCGGGTCAGGGGTGTTGGTTCCGATTGAGTAAACATCATGAGGTAAATAAGAAGGTGAATGGAGGCATTGTACAGTGACAAATATTTTGGAATCGGTGGGGAAGTGGGTATTTGGGAAGCTAAGCAGGCCATGGTATCGGTAAATTTGTTGGTTGAACGTGGGATGGTTTGAAGGGTGTAACGATCAAAGGTGGTCAAAAGTATGTCTACATGATGTTTATACTTTTGAAGTATCTCGTTACAACATTGGTACATACCATTGACTTGGTTGACGACCAATTGTGAATCACCAAAGATGTGGATTGATTTGACATCTAGGGCATATGTGGCTTGGAGACCTAAGTACGAGTGCTTCGTACTGCAATATTATTGGTGCATTCAAAGTCTAGTTTGAAAGACAAAGGCATGGGTTCTCCATCTAGAGGAATGAGGATAATACCAGCCCCACCCCCACACTGACACTTGGAACCATCGAAGAAAAGTGTCATTTGGTAAGGGGGTTCGTCCAGGGAAAGAGTAGTAATTGACTCATCAGGAAAGTCAAAATTAGAGGGTTGATCCCCAGAAATAGGTGTGTCAGCCAGTTGGTCGGCAATAGCTTGGCCCTTGATGGACTTTTGATGAATGAATTTGAGGTCAAGATCAGCTAAAAGCATAAGCCATCGTGTGGCACGTTGATTTTGATAAGGTTTGGCGTACATGAAGTGTAAGGGATCGGTGTTGGTCCCAACATAGGTTTTGTAGTTGAGTAGGTAATGGCGGAGTTTGGTGGCAATGAAAACTAAGGCTAAGAAAAGTTTTTTATGGATGGTTGTATCGGGTTTCATAGTCCAAAAGAGTACGGCTTATGTAATAAACCACCTACTCCCTGTGTTTTTCATCGCGATGAGCGAGCATGGCTCCCAAGGAATGATCAATAGTGGATATGTATAGGTAAAAAGGTTGATCGTCTTTAGGTGGAATGAGTACAAGGTGGTTATAGAAGGTATTGTTTTAGGGCCTCAAAAGCTTTATGATAGTCATCATCCCATTTAAAGGAGACATCCTTCTTAGCTAGATGATGAAATGGTTGACACCGATTAGATAATTGTGAAATGAAATAGTGAATGGACTGCAATTTACCTTGTAGGCTACAAAGTTGGCAAAGGTTAATAGGCGGAGGCATTTCGAGGATGGCCTTGACTTTAGTAGGGTCAACTTCTATACCACAGAGGGAAACAATAAATCCCATGAGCTTTCCTAAGAGAACCGCGAAGATGCACTTCTTAGGCTGAAGGCGGATGTAATATTTAATGAGGTGGTCAAAGATGGTTTTGAGGATGGTAAGGTGCTCAGAGTGATGTTTATATTTGGCCAAGAGATCATCCACGTAATCTTCCAATATGTGATGCATGATATCATGGAAGATGTAAGTCATAAGCACTGCGATATGTGGCACCAACATTTTAAGGCCAAAAGGCATGACTCGATAGTAGAAGGTCCCCAAGGGGTGATGAATGCGGTTTTGTGTTGATCTTCTGGGGCAAGAAAAATTTGGTTATAACCCGAGAAGCCATCCATGAGTGATAGCATCTCATGACCAGTGGTGAGGTCAACCAGTTGATCAATATCGGGCAAGGGAAAGTCATCTTTCGAGTAGGCTAGGTTGAGGTCACGGAAGTCCGTGCAAATGCAGAGTCCCCCTGTTGCTTTAGTAATAGGGACAATGTTAGAAATCCAACAAGGATAATCAATGGGTAAGATGAAGGAAACGGAAAGAAGGCGCTGAAGTTCTTCTTTGATGAGAAGAGAAATGCAAGGGTGCATTTTCCTTAGCTTTTGTTTGATAGGTTTGGCATCGGGAACGGTTACGATATTGTGGACCACTATGGTGGGGTCAATCTAGGCATGTCTGCATAAGACCAAGCGATCTCGAGAGAAAAGAAGTGATGGCTTCCTATTCAACAAACATCTAAAGATTGTCGATCTTTAGGATGTGTGGGTCATCATGAGTATGAATTTGATCTCGATAGTTGATTCATTCAACATGGTTTGTGTCTCGAGAGGGTAACGACCAATGAATATATGAGTCTTCGCACCAAGTTAAGTGAGTATGGATTCATCAACTGACATTGAATGAGCGTTAATTGTAGGTGTGTTGTCATCGATCATTTGAGGATACGAGAATGGAAGAGTGGAATGGGCCTCGCCTTCACGTTGATAAGTCAAAGGCCCCAAAGGAAGGAAATGGTGTTTATGAAAAAAAAATTAGTAGGGAGAGATTCGGGATCCATCGACTCCGTCGGTGAAGGTGGTGATGAAGATGAAGGTGGAGAAGGGCTAGGGTCCTCAATGAGTTTAATGTGGGCCTGTTTGGTAGGAGGTTCAGGGAAGCCGATACCACTACGATCGTTATGTTTCGGGTGGTACATGGACTAACGGTATGGTGGCCTTACTCGTAAAATCCAAAACCAAAACCCTTCCACACACATGGTAGTGCGGGAAGGTGTGGGTGAAGCGGTGATTGGTAAGTGATTGGAAGTCAGCGGAAAATGGGCCGGTTTGTGATGGTGGTTTAGGTGTGTAAATGGTAATATCAAGTCCCCCATAGGTGAGACTAGTACGAAGATGAAAAGGACCATAAAGGAGGCGTTATCCTATAAGGTGATCATAGCAAGGGTGTTGGTGAAGGCTTCCATACTCTCTTGGGAGTAAGGAATGTGTTGACACTATATAGCGGTACTCCCCCAAAGTGAAGCATTGAAAAACACCTTCCGAGGATCAGTGGTTAGTAAGTAGGTAGTTGGAATGGATGATGTGTCATAGGTTGATGCTAAGGTGGAGTTAATGGATTGGGAAGCTAATAAATCAGCCGTAAAGGTTATGGCGGTGGTAGGAATGGAAGAGGTATGTGTGGTGAAAGCAAAGAACTATATTGGTAGGTGGAGGTGTAGGTGAAGCGGTATTGGTTGTGGAGGTAGATGGCTTGACAGGTATGAGCACATCATTAGGTCGGTAAAGCTTGTTGCATGTTTTGAAAGGTGATGGGTCAGCCGAGAATGGTATAAGTGTGTCCTTCGTGTTCAAACTTTACACAACGATGCAAAGTGGAAGGAATGCAACCCATGACATGGATCTAGGGTCTATCAAGCAACAAGTTATATTGGAATTCCCCCTTAAAAATTTATAGGGGACCCACGTGAATGTGAAGGATGATAGTGCCTAGTGTGGAGGTGATAGCGTCGTTGAATGAACGCAACATGACTGGATGTTTATGCATGTAATTTTCAGGTATGCGCATTTGTGAAAATGCATGGGATGAAATGATGTTAATGTTAGCACCTCCATCAATCATCACACGGTGCATACCGTATGTCATCAATGTGGACAGAGATAAAGAGGGCTGGATCCGGGTCATCATTTTGGTGCGGCGTGATCTCTTCCTCTGAGAAGCTAAGGGAGGCCACTTGGTGAACAAGGTGGGGTGAAGATGAAGGTGGTAATTTAGTGAGAGAGGCTACATGATGGGGTGTGATAATGGAGGCTACGTGTGTAGGGTCATTGGGTAAAACCTCAATAGATTGAAGAACCTCCATGAGGGCTTGACGATGGGGTAACCCTAGTGGCAATATGGGCTAATGATTGTGGAATGGAAAGAACCACGTTCGAAATGGGGTAGGTGTCACCAACACTAGAGGTGGTAATGTAGCTACAGGGTATGTGTGAGACATTAGGGGTGGATGAGGTTGTGTTTGGGGTAGTCATCGAGGGTATGGTCGATGTAACGAGTGCCACAAAGGTAGCAGACGTGGTAGTCATAGCGGGTATAGGAACTAACTACGAAACGATCGGGGTAAAGTAGATGTGGCAGCACGGGGCCGAGATGGGGCCAATGGGAGTGGGTGCGAGAGTGGATGAGTGGGAAAGGTAAAACCGTAAGGCGGAATGGTTCTGGTTAAGGATTTATGTGAAATCCTCATGTCAGTAGCGATAGTAATAGGTGGATGGGATCCATGGCTGGTGATAAAATGGAAGGTGGTGAAGGACTATGTGGGAGTGGTTGACAACTTGTGTGAAATACGAGGGTGCTTAATTATCTTTGGGTCAGCACCATGTGAACCAAGATCGATCGTAGGGCTAGTGCTTCTCTGTAAATGGCAGAGAGAAATAGTAGAACAGGTGAATCTAGCGATAAAAATTGGATTAAGTACCAAATGGTGGCTGAAATGTGAAACAAAGCAACCAATGCCGATTAGGAAAAGTGACACCGGTGAGGGGTAACCGCCGCCGGTTCCATTAGAAAATGACAAAGTGAGTAAACAACGAGGTAGAAGGTAAAATCGATAGGAATGCCAAATCAAGGTGTTTAAAACATCAATGGGAATAATGATAGTGATAGGGGCTATGAAAAGTGGAAGAACGTGAAGAAAAATTTCCCTTTGAGTAAGTTAGCAAAATGACCTGGAACCGACGTTGGTTGGTTGGGTATAACCGATGGCGGTCAGAGGTAACCGACGACAATTACTATGAAATTGAAACAGTGATGAAAGAAAGTGGTTGTGAATTAAAATCTGATGTAGAATTAGACCCAGAATTCTGAGAATGATGATGATATGGCCTAGGAACACTTAGGTGAAGCTAGAATACACCAGCTATGATGAGGAGTGTGCAAGGATGAATAAAAAAGTGACGAACGTGATCTCTCACCTCAAAACATAAGCCAAGCAAAAACACTAAGAAAATGTGATCCTAGGAGTGCCCTTTCTATTATGTTTGTTTAGCTTATGTTATTTAGGGACTGACACATGAATTGTGAAATAGAGTTTTTGGTGAGGATGGCTTCCTACAAATAAGGAGATCTAAAAGGTGAGGTTTCAAGTATGTTATGGTGGGGGCAGGCTTCACTCTAAAGTATGACTCGACAGAGCAGTGAGCTGGGTGCCCACTGTGCCGTGATCATGTGATCACCTACAACTTCTTCTAGGTAGGATGTTGTTTAAGAATGTATGTATTTTGAATTTTTGTGAGGTTTGGTAAGACTCATAGAAAGAGAAAAGGATAGAAGTGATTTTCTACTATTTGTTTGTCAACCATCAGTTGGGCATGACTTCCAGCATATAGGTTTCCCTTAATTACTATGAGCTAATGCAATAAATCAGAATGGAATGCACTTATTTTTAAACCCAAATCGAAAATGTGAAATTGGATGATGCAATAAGATGAAGAGGAAGAGGGATGCTCTTTCACTATAATGCAGAAAACATGAAGAAATGGTTCTTTTTAATTACACCAAAAGAAAAGTTTCCTTTAGAGAAAATAGAAAGAAGAGGTGGGTTACCAAGGAAGAAAATTAGTGTGTACGCTTTTCAAAAGGGAAACAAACACACAATTTTTTCCTAGGAATGAATGAAATGCAAGGAACCCCGGATGGGTCCCACCAAGCATGCCAAAATGTTTCACCTAATTCTTATATCATTTCTTTGAAGTGTTGATGAATCAGATAGGGTAACGGGCATAGGAGGAATACCTGTTCAAATGTTGGTTGATGGGTTGTTGCACGCGTATGACTTATGGATCCACATCTGATTGTGAGATATTCCTTTTGGCTAAGAGGAACTACCTGTAATGAAAACAAGACCACCAGAAGGAATTAAACAATATGGGCAATGAACTGCCTAACATATGCTAGATCCGGGAAGTGTGATACTTCCTAGATGGCTGTCATTCCACTATTTTAAACAATTTAATGTTGTAAACAAAGTAAATCCTATTGTTATTTAAAATGATTTAGGTATCTCACTTAAAACACAATAAGAAATATATTTAATCTAGCGCAGTGCTAAGCTAGAATAGAATCCAAAGGTCAAATGATTAGTTCTGGGTCTCTGCGGGTTTGATAGAGGTCTTGGGTAGATCATAGGTGAATGAGGGTGAGATGAAATTTGGTGGGTAGGTCTCTGTTCAGGGATGTATGAGCAAATACGAGAGACCGATGTTGGTCGTGGGGTGACCGACGGCGGTTAGGTGTAACCAGTTCCGGTTACTGTAAGATCTAGAAATGTCACAGAACAAGCTTTTGGTCTCCTTTGTGATTGCACAAAGGACTTTGGTTGGTCAAGATGAGGTATTGGGTGATTGGAGTAGGATTTGGAAAGGTTTTAATGGGTATATGGAGGTGAAAATGTTAGAGAAGGTCAATAGGGGGTAAGGTAAGCAATGGATGCTAATATGATGATGAAATGAAATAAACCAAGAAAGTATGATATTATACTTACTTGGATTCTAGTCTGAATGCCTGTGTGTGAGGGATGGAGGTGCTGATGAGGGGTTTGAAGGTTGCAAGTGATCACCAACTGAAAGAAATCTTTTGCATGGGCTGCATGTACACTCCTCTTTGCTTGGATAGATCAAATCATGGCTGGGATGGTTGTGCAAGAGAAGATGCTCAATCTCCTTCCTTGCATGCGGGTTTTCGCTGGAATTTTATCTCTGAAGATGCGTTATCTCTCTGAGATGTGTTCTTGCTCATCCACTTTCTCCCAATGTTTTCCAACCTTGAGAATAAGGTAGTTTAGGGGTTAAAATGGGTAACCGACGGCGGTCCGGCTTAATTGGCGACGGTTAGGGGTAACCGACATTGGTCAAGGTGAGATTTCCTAGGTTTACTAAACTAGGGAGATCCTCCTGATTTCCTTGGATCTCATGCCATTATCCCATGGATTAGACTGAGAGCCTCTTGTGAGCATGCGGGAATGTGGTTAGAGGGAATGTAGGCATTGATTTTTAGGGTTTGGATAAGTCTTAGTTAGTTATGATAACTTGCTATGAATAGGTCTTAGGTTGAGTTGGCTTAGTGAGGTGTCTAAGTGAACTATATGTGTGGATATTATTTAAATAAAATATTCAAATAATAAATATAGTGAGGATAATGCATTAATTTAATTTAATTAATATTAGTGGGGTGAAGGGGGGTCATGGCTAGGTAAATGTAATAAAGGGTGATTATTTGTCGAGGGACCAAAGGGGAGTGTGACCTAATAAGTATATTGGTATTGGTATTAAGAATAGTATATTAGTAAGTAAACCATAGTATGAGATGTGGTAGGTATAAAAGGAGCAAGTGAAAAGATGTATTCAAGGTTGAGTCTAGTGGATTGTGTTGGAATGGAAAGAGGTTCTTTGAATCCTTTTGCATATTTTCCTAATCCAAAGTGCATTGAAATTCTAATGAAACAAATATTGATACCAGGAGCATACTTTTGAAATTAGAAAAAGAGGTGGCTGAAGTGGGGGATTCAAGTGAATGATCGATAGTGTTGAAGTAGGTAAATGGAGAGGGATCTACTAAGGTTTCATAGACCACATCCTAGTATAAGAATTTAATACACGCATGAAGGGTTGAAGGGACCGCATGCATGGCATGGATCCAAGGTCATTTGAGAAGAATATTATAATTAATATTGTTAGGCATTACATGGAATGGGATGGAAAAAGTGCATGACCCAACAATAATGGGAAGTGTGATTGTACCTAAGACTTGTTTGGGAATATTTTCAAATCCATGAATGTAAATAGATGAGGGTGTTAAGGGTGTTGTGGAATATCCAAGTTGTTGAAGAAATGGTAGATCACAAATGTTAATGTTGGATCCATTATCAAATAAATCTTGGTTAACCCTTGTATTATTAATTTGCACTGTGATATAAAGGGCAACATCATTATTTAAGACAACTTGAGAAGTAATTTCATCAGATGTAAAAGTAATATGTTCTTTGTTAAAAGAGAGCGATGTAGTGAGTCTATGGTAAACATATTCAGGAGAGGTATTAGGATGAATTTGATTATTAGACAAAAAAGAGTGAATTTTATCTTCACATTTAGGATTGGCCTGCAAGAAAGCATGGAGGGAGATACTCATATTGGTAAGAAATAAGGGGAGAATAGTGTTTGAATATGGGTTCACCAAATAATTTAACAAAAATAAATTTATCAAATCCTAATTGTAGAGTCACATATGATAATAAATGTTAAAATATAGTTTTAACACAAGCAATAAGAAAGTAAAGTAAAAACCATAAGCAAGAGGTATAGGAAGAATAACTTAGTTGATTAACGTTTGATTTGGAAGTGTTCTAAACTAGGAAAAATACTAAACATGAAGTGAAGAGTGTCATAAATGCTCAAGATAAATTACAAACTATAGGAATATGGTCCAACATTGGCACCCAGTAGGATAGGGGCACGGGCACTTACAACCTCACTCGGGCACCCGTGACTATGAAAAATGGTTAGAACTTGATCTTCAATGTGTCACACAAGTGTTGAAAATATTGCATGTTGATCGCTTGTGCGTTGTAATATGATCTCCGAGGTACTGTAACTCTGCAAAACAAATATTCACATGTAGAACCCATAATACCACATCAAATCCAAAAAATAAATATGCACTATGGGGAGTCGTATTGACCCTGGTGGTCACCCCAAGAGTGAACTTATGACCAAGCATTGCACTACATATCAAACTCCATGTAGTAATGGTGAGTGTTTATAGAAATTGTGCCCTATGATGCCCTTGTGCAAGTGCACTTAAGAGTGGGTTGTAGCTAGATGTAACAATGTAGATAGATGTGTGGATGGAATAAATAACTCCCCCTTCCTATGTTTTGTATGTATAAATTTCAGTCCCTTGTCCCTTGAATGAGTTCTAGATGGATTCTTTATAGTGCTTC
The DNA here is from genome assembly GCA_018340775.1 of Taxus wallichiana var. yunnanensis. Lineage (NCBI taxonomy): Eukaryota > Viridiplantae > Streptophyta > Pinopsida > Cupressales > Taxaceae > Taxus > Taxus wallichiana. The sequence goes on along the minus strand of CM031235.1, from coordinate 20,711,845 downwards.
AAGTTCCTTTAGATGAAAACTTAGGTGATGATAGTATATGCTTAGAGCTTTGTCCCTCATTTTGAACACATAACTATGTATTTATATGATTTCCTTGTTTGAATTCCGTAATTGATAACTGGAAGGCCGGCCCATAAGTGAAAAAGGTTCCAAAAAGCTAATAGAAACCCAAAATAAGTGAGTAAGGTGGAAAAGGGTCAGGGGGCACCAAAAGGGGATAGGGGCATCTAGGCACTCTGTCGAGATGGATGTCGTGTCTATAGCCATAAAAAAAAAAGTAAAATACCGACTAGGTTGTAGGGTGCAAAGGCCAACTAGAAAATAGGAAAAAAATACAAAAAGCTAAAGACAGTCATCGATTACTTATTTTCTTGCTTAGGAATCATATTGATGCTAGTATGTATTTAGGACATAGAAATGTACCCAAGTGTGTGATTTAGTGTCTATTGGGACTAACAATTTAGTTTGATGTTCGCAGTAGAGACTATTTTGCACATGGTGTGTGAGAGCAACATGAAAGACTACAATAATTTGAGAGAAACATGACGAGGTCAGAGCAGAGGGGACTAGTGGTGATACTAGAGGTGATGGAATTGGCATATATTGTATGGATTCCAAATATTAGATCTGGATCATTGTTTGTTGACTTCCTTGGTAAAGTGATGACATAAAAAGTATTAGAATTTCAGACTACCCTTGGACATATATCTATGAATTTGGTGGATGTATACCATATAATATGGATTATGATGTAGGGTTGATTGATTCGGTTGGAGAGGAGTAAAACATAGATGCGAGGTCATATACAAATTATTTTTGGAGTAGATAATATTCACACAGAGATGGTACGGAAGTGCACCCTGTTAGAGTGTATGGAGGATGACATATTAGCACATGCTTTCGATATATTTGATGGCTTTCATTATCGTCTCCCTTCTTCCTAATAATCTTTGGGAGTTAGTTTCATCTTGGTTGATTAGTGTGATAGCATGGTTGATGGATACTACTATAATGTTTGCATGAGGGCCATGGATACTACCCCACCTAAATAGATATATGCACATGATAGTATATAGGAGTTAGAGGAAATTGGGTCCAATGATTTTATTACATATTTGGGCATGCGACCACATCATAGTAGGCCAACCAATCAAGTGTTCTTAGAGATAGATATCCCGAGGAACCATCATCTTGCGAGATGGGAGATAGTGGGTGGCATACACATAGGTCACTAAGGTGATTTGAATTTTATAGACTATTCATGGATGATTTGTAGTTGTGCATGATCACATTGAGGTCGCATGACAGACAATCCATATCAGCTACAATGGTACAAATTTGGGATGGTAAAGATTGAGCACTATATCATTGGGATTTGATCTTATATTTTTGAGAGATACAAACTAGACATGGGCGTGTGATAGTTGGGAGTAATTCAAGACATTTTAGGGGGATAACAAAGTGGTACACGTGAGTAAAGCATGCGAGACTATAGACTTCGGGCCATGAATCAAGTAAAGTAAAGTGAGGGACATTTTTTGAGGGGTTTTACCATAGGTATGGGATGCACAAGTAGACATTATGGATCCAGCAGTATCATTAGATTATGTAACATGTTATGTAGGTATTGTACCTTTGCATATCACCATCCCATAGGAGATCATAACACTAGGTATAGTAGTAGCAGAGGGAGTGCACTTCAAGTGGAGAGATAGGAGAGGAGGAGGTCAATAGGGCCAAGGATAGGAACCACAGGTGCAAGGACAAATTGGACATGATATATAGGTATAGGATTAGGTACTAATATAGGTTGTATAGAACAAGTACTAGTTCATGGTTCACCATCGAGACCCAGGAGGAGGATACGGAGATGGAGATGGGGGTGGGTGGGGAGATGGTGATAGTGATGGTGATGAGGATAATGGATGGGGGATAGAGGATATTCAAATGTGTGGGGTCATGGGTAAGTGCAGCAAGTTGGGGGACAAAAAGGGGTCATACGTGGACGTCATATTGCAAATAACAACATAATATCAACTTGTAGGGATTATTAGCAATACATACACTCAAAATTAGAAAAACTTATATTAATATGAATTGTAGAATCCGGAATCTAGTTTCTAAAATACTATTTTTTTAAAAATGGACAAGATTAGCTATATTAAACACTCAAAATTCAATGACTTGGTATTTTTTTTTAAAAACGCCTATAAGATTATAGTCCGTTTGCCCACAATTTGGATGACCAAAAATTGATATATATTTTTCTCCTTTGGTGAGAAGTTAGATGCCACTATCTATCTTGGGATGAATTTTATTTTGTACTTTTTTGAGCAATATTTTATTTTTTATGATTTTTTCCGTGAAAGTGGTATGAAAACATAAAGAAAACAGAGCACTTTCCGTTTGCCCGCCATAACTTCATCAAAAATATTGAAATCAAATAATTTTTTTTTTGAACATGTATATAATTTTTCCATAGTTGGGATGGTATAAGTTTTATCACATTCTGATAAGTGAAACAAAATTTGTAGTCTTAAACGTAGACATAAACATTCATGGGAAAAAGTGTCTTAAAGACCTACTATTAGTAAAAAATTATAAAATGATATTTATCCTATTCTATTCACTTTAAAATCAGTATTTCTACAAAGCTAATAGTCTCCCCTATGCAATGGTACCATTTTTATGACATATGTTTTACTTTTCGGCATGGTTCAAGTCCGTGGAAGACTAAATTTTATGTTTTGTTGTTTTTAATGTAAAATTCAGGATTTGATGTCCACTTAATTGTCCCCCAACTTGGTGCACTTACCCTCATATGTCACTAGAACTACCTTTAAAGATGTCAATGGTGGAGTTACAGATGACACATGGTACATAGAGAAAGACCCATTAGAAAAGAGATGTTACATTGATCATGGCTCATAGATGGCATACACACTTACAGCCGAGGACTATTGAGAGAGATCATCTCTCATTACAAGTGTGAGTAGTTGACAATGGAGAGATACAACACACATGATGTGGGATATTATAGAGCTCTATATAAGGTAGTTGTTCCTACATATCAAATAGATCCAGTGGTATAGTCGAGAGGATAATTAGCGGATATGGGAGGTTGGTGAGATCAAATAGGCCATCTAGATTAGTTATATTAGTTCGAGATGCCACTACCAAGGAGATATGAGAAGCCATACAACCCAGGAGTATTAGAGATTAGGGGATGGCTCTATGAAGATGTATATGTCTATGATTTTGGTATACACCTCGTGATGAAAACATTTTTATATAGATGCCCTTGGTGGAACTTCGATGTATATGAAATTATTTTATAAACATTATACATGGACATTTTATTGATGTATATAGAGATGATGATTAGCTCATTTTACACATTATATATTATTCATGGATGGATGCTTATTGATTTTCATGTTGTATGCCGATAAGCTAACATAGTAGAGATGATTTTAGTGATGATGATATGATTAAATTTGCTCATACCATGAGCTTCCATTCATAGTTTGTATTTTGGAGAAACCTATTTTACTTTTGTGATTGATTTAGCACCATGATTATTGAAGAACCATGATGAGCAGCCCACTATGTGCGTGAAAACAAAAAAAAGGTAAAAAGTAAAAAAACAATATACACCATATATGTACACACCATGGCTATGAATAAACCAAGATCTAAACAAAAATGCTTGTAATTGGTAAAAAAGGAAACAAAAGATAAAATGTAAAGAAAACCCAATATACACAGTAATAGTATACATCATAGCTATGAATAAGCCAAGATGATAACAAAATACTTGTAATTGGTCTAAATTAAATCACAATAACAATGCAACACAACTTGAAATAAATATAATTAATTATGCCCCTAATGTGTTCCACAGTGATGATTGAGCAGATTTGGATGCCCTCAAGAAAGGATACATGTAAGGGGATTGGATCAAATTGAAGAGTGGGGTCAAGTGACACTCTTGTTGGATCCGTATTGAATATTTTTCTAAGATTTATGATTCATTGCCCCAAGAAAGGATACATGAAAATAATAAAATAAGATCCAATATTGCCCCAATTGAGGATACATGTGATGGTTTGATTTGACTTTCCCCTAAGCAAGGATGCATGAAAGGGGTAAGACGGTGCTTTTTTTTATATTCTTAGGATAGTTTGGAACGATCACTAGGATATGAGTTAAAAGTTTGAATTTGTTGAGTTGTATTGATGTTGTGATTTTTGAGTTCTTTCACATGCTTTCAAATGTTTTTGGATTTTTTAATTTTTTGAATAATTATGGATTTTGATTTTTGAAATGTTTTTTTATTTTGAATTTTTGAAATGTTTTGGATTTTGATTTTTGAATGTTTTTGGATTTTTATTTTTGAAATGTTTTTAGATTTTGGATTTTTAAATGTTTATGGATTTTGATTTTGGAAATGTTTTGGATTTTTATTTTGAAATGTTTTTGGATTTTTTATTTTTGAATATGATTTTGGATTTTGAGAAACTTTAGGTAATATAGGACCCATCCGTGCACTCTTAAAATGAAAAATATCTATGAGACTAAGGGATGAATGTGAATGGATATAAGTGAATACAAATAGTAAACGAATGGTAGATGTCCTTTTATGAAGAACAAATGAAATAAATTGATTTGGGATGAAATGGTAAGAGGAATAGGGTGAAGGAACTATACAAGTGATTATTATGCTGAAATTCCCCAAAGACAAGGGGTACCCATGGTTGTTTCAAGAATAGAATCTCTTCAGATGAACCACATCCACATGGGCTCCTTAAGCTCTTCACCATCTTCAGTGGATAACTTGTATGCACCATATTTGTATTTTGTAGTGATAATATAAGGACCTAACTAATTAGGTTCAAACTTTCCTTTCTTTTCCCAATATTTTGTTGTATTTTTATTTTCCTTGATCTCAAGGTCGCTAATTTCAAACTATCTTGGTCTTATCATTTTTTTAAGCGTGACAAATTCAATTTAATACGTGATTCGGATGATCCAAGGCATTTAGCCTCTTCTCATCTAGGAGGTGAAGTTTTGCAAGATGAGCCTATATGTATTCATATTCATTGATCAAATATTTAAGGGATATACAGAGTGATGGGAGCTTGACCTCTATGGGTAATATGGATTAGTGTCATACATGATTGAAAAGGATGTAACTCTTATTGGAGTATGAAAGGATGTTGATAGGCCTAGAGGGAAGGATAGAGTTGTGTATGCCAATTACAACCATGTTTGTCAACAATTTTTTCCAAAATGGATTTGATCATTTTATTGGATGCTTCTACTTGGCCATTACATTGTGGATAGTATGGAGTGGACCATTTGATACTGAGATGTAAAAGTATTTGGTTAGCTCTTCAAAAATTTATTTTGAAGGATGTACCATTATCTGTAACAATGGAGGAAGGGATGTAAAGAGAAAAATGAGATGGTTAAATATAAATTTAGAAATATTAGTACTAGTAACATAAGTAAGAGGCATGGCCTCTACCCATTTGGTAAAATATTTGGTAGCAGTGATTATGAATGTATGACCATCAAAGGAGGTTGGTTTAATTTTACCTATAAGGTTGAGCCCCCATAGGGATAATGGTCAAGGTTTAGTGATAGGTAGAATATCCCATGAATTCACATGAATGTGATTGTTGTGTTGTTGACATGCCAAACATTGTTTTTCAAATTTACAAGAATCGACCCATGGTAGGCCAATAATAACACACACACACAAAATCATTTTAGTTATAACCATGCCATTTGTGTGTACACCACATATACCAATATGTAATTTGACTATTTTTTTTTTTCTTAATCTTCAATGAGACATCTTAGGGCATTTCCATTATAGCCACTTCAATATATGGTGTTGGCAAGGATAGTATAAGTGGAAGCGCATTGTGTTAGAGTTCGTTTGTTTTGGTAATTCATACTTTCAGGGAAAAAATTTTTTTATGGATAAAGGTGTAAATTTCATGATACCAAGGGTTATCATGACCAACTATTTCACATATCATAGTGGACTCAGGAAAATCATAAGTTGGAATCAGAAGATGTTCTACAAGAAACTCATTGTGTGGTTAATTTAGACCAAACTCAAGAAGGGACCAACAGGTTGCCATGGCATCTGCTGACTTTTTAGTATGTGAGGAACTTGTTGAAATGTGATAATTTGAAAGTAACATGTGATACTATCAACCATGAGCTTGTAGGGGATCAATTTGTCATCTTTTACTTGATATTCACTGTTGACTTGATTAATGACCAAGAGGGAATCTCTGCAAACCATGAATTCTTTGAGATTACACAAAATAAAGAACTTCAAACCAGCTACAAAATATTCATATTTAACAATGTCGTTGGTACAAGGGAAACCAATGTGGAAATATTTTGGAATGACATCACCATCTAGAGTGAGTAGTGGAATTCCTACTCCTGACCCATGGATATTGCAAGATTCGTAAAAATATAGTCCAAGAGGGAATTGTATCAAGATACAAGATGTATTCATTCCAAAACTCAAAGTGAAGAGGTTATGAACTGGTAGGGGTGTTGCAACAAGCTTATTGTAAGGGCTTGTCCCTTGATGGCCTTTTAATTGAAAAATTTGATGTCAAATTCACTCGATCAAAACAACCCAGCTAAATATTGTTCTAGTTAAATAGGTTTAGATAGTTAGTGAAATAATTTGTCGTATGGAAAATTATGGGTTTCCATCAACACTCAAGGGTTACGCCCCTCCTTCTTGTGTATGGGGAGGCTCTCATTATTGAATGTAAACTAGTCTAATCCTATCTATGTTTTTTTGGTGTCCAAATAGGTGGGGATCATACAGAACTCTTCATTGAACCTATGACAAAGTACTTATACGAGGTACAATGGAGGCAATTATAGCGGTGAGGGATGAAGGAGATAAATTAGACAAAGGAAGGTTAACGTTCGAGTAGGCACATGCAGAATTCACACCCAATAACTGGAGTAGTTCAAAATTCAATTAGAAGAAAGAAACAATGAATCCATCAGTGAGACAAAAAAACCACACATACACATAGTTCTCTAGGGCCTATTCATCGAAGATACAAAGCTCTTTTTATTCACTATACTTACAAAGTGAAAATAAGAGATAAAATAGAGGAATACATAGGAAAAGGTAAATGGAAAAAAATTAACTTTTATTTCTTGTGCATTGATGATACAAAGTTCAACAAAAATCCAGACAATCGCTACAAAAGAGGTAGAATTCATGATTTTCAGGACCCTTTGAATGGAGAAGTCATCCCAATTTATAGCAATTTGAAATGACTCTTTGCCTACCCCCACATGAATCTTCATGATCTCATTCACATGTGAATTTTCATCTTCCTAGGAAATGAGAAATAATTTCCCTTTTTATAAATTAAAGGGACTTTTACAATTCAACTTTAGAAATTCACTTAAGTGAATGAGACAAAATATAATGATTATGCTCAATGAAGAATCAAAAGAGGGAGAGAAGAAAGATGGGAAAGAGAGAAGAGGGAAGAAACTTCCATATCAAATGAAAAAACTCCTTGCGATGAATAATTTTTCCAATTCATGCTTCTTGACAATGAGTCTCTGGAGTGTTTTATTGTTCCTTGTTGAACCGAGTTATCATAGTTGTCAACTTATGTCTCGCCTTCGGGGATGAAAACAAATCCCAACACCTTGATCCATGTCCCAGGGATATCATTAATCTTCTTTCATTAACCGAGCCATTCTTCATGATCCATTGTAATTGCAGCAATGCAACTTTTGATATTGGCCAGGGACTCTAATTTATCTTCATTGAAGGAAAGAGAGTCACCTACCTCTTTCTTGACCAGCTCCTGGAAGGAAGCAACATGAGTTCTTATGATGATGAATCCTTAATGAGCGAAGGGAACTCAATTATCTGAACACAATTATAGACATCATTCAAGATATCGAAAGCATGTTTTCCGCAAGATTCCAACCTAGATATGGCATGTTTTAGCATTACATATTTCATGTCCATGATGCAAATCCAAACTTGAGACAAGTTCTCTCGTAGTGATGCAAACACGTTCTTACTCATGAGGGTGTGAGATTCAAAGGAGCTCATCTTGGATACTAGTGGAAACATCTCATCCAAATGAATCACCTCTTTTACAAACTCCTCCTTCACTTTTTTCACTTCTAACAATGTTTCAAGAACATACTTGATGAGAGAAATGATGTCCGAAACAATGCCTTGCCTTGATTAATGATTTTATCAATCCATTTCTTGTTGGCCTTCCCCTGCACCATATATCCTTGTGCTTTCTTGACTGCCTTAGGATTAACACTGTTGATTGGAGGAATGTCTTTAATAGGAAGATAAGTTGTTGAGTCAAGGTCTAAGAAGGGTTGAATATGAGAACCGGAACCTTTTCTTGTTCCTCCAATTGCACAATTATTTGTCAAGTATTATTTATTCGAGTGAGGAGGCAGGAAGTGTATTCCTTGAATGGATTAGAGTCACTCTCATGTGAATATTGTACCAATGATATGTGGATTAACTCATAGAACTTTGACTGAGTCATGTCTTTAATGGGATTTTCATTCTTAGGCCTAGAAACTTTAACATACCGATTTCCGATATGCCTTTGAAGAAGTGGGATTTTGTTTGATATTTATTTCTTTGTTTGTACTTTATTTTCCTTGATATTTCTTTCGAGACTAGGCATGATTGTAATTTGCGTTGTCCTGGCTTAGTCTCGAGCGTTTCTTGAATCCATGGAAAAGGCTCTTCAGGATTTTTCATGATGTTTTTCACTGAAGTATTTCTAAGAGCTTGTTGTGGAACCAACTCTTTACCATCATGGGAAAAAATTTCCATAATGAATCACTCTTTCTTGTCATGAGTAATATAATCCAACCAATTCTCCTCGACTCACCAAACCAGCTCTCTCGGCTCAAGCAAGCTTGCTCAACCTACTTAACAAGGAGAGCGAGATGGATTCAACCCGATTGACAAGTTATGATGACCTCTAGAGCTCTTGAACCTTTTTTTTATATCTTATCAGACACACAATTTCTCTTGTTTTTAACTTTTGTTCCTCGTGATGTTTGGATTTACCCTCATTTATAATCGTGACTAGAAATGATTCCTCAAGACTTTTGTGAAAGATAAATTGTCATTTTTCAGTTATGTAATTGTCGTAAAACCCGTGAAGATGTTTAAAAACATAGAGATGAGTGAAATTATATCCAAATGTAACTTTCTGCACCCAAAAAAGAGACTTTCTATTTTTAGCAAGTTAAATCAAGGTCTATTATTTTGAGATATTTTGCTTATTTTTCTCAAATTTGGAATTCTCATTCATCTGGAACTCATATGGAATATTCAATTAAATTTTTTTGGATTTTATCTTCTATTTTTAGACAATTGTCCTTTCTTTTTGCTTTTTCATGTTTTTTTGCTTTATTAGTATGAAATGCCTAGTATGTTATCTTTGTTGTTTTTGAGTTCACTGTCTTGAAAGTATTTTCTATTTTGGGAAAGTTTCTATTTATAGTTAGCTAGGGCACCAGAGACTTAATATTTTTAGAAACTACCCTTTCACACCTCATATTGAAGTTGAATCAGCTTCACCATAATAGGTTTTCATTTGGACTTTGTGTTCAAATTTTTAACTCGATCCGTCCACCGAAATGATGGGAATTTGAAAAAGCATAAACTAGGGCACAAAATGAGGGTTTTTTTCCATTAACAATCCATGGAATATTTGATTTTTATTCCACTTTCTTCTTGAAGGCACCTGGGAAATAGGAAGGCTATGAAAATTTCATTCGGTTATGTCTAGTGGTTTGAGAGATATGAATTTTTCTCGTTCTAGGGCATGGAGTCATTCTAGAAAAATTTCAGCATGGTGTCTAGATAAATCAATTTTCTTGTTTATTTCTCATCTATTATCATGGAGGAATGGAGGAAAAATTCTGGATAGATCAGCAATAATGGTTTCTAGAAAAAAATCGGCCACACCTCTCACGCACGCACAAGGAGGGAAGCAACACGACAGTTAAAAAATTTACAAATTTTGTTTTTTAAAATTCATTTGGAGGAGCACACTTTTTTTTCCAACTATCCCAAATGGAAGAGATGGTTGGTGAAGAAAAAATCCCTCACCACAAAGCATGACAAGTTTCACATGGTGACCGCCAGCAGAGGAGAGAGAAAAAGCATGCAAAAAGCTCTTGGGGGCTGAGACTAGGTCACATGGGGGACCTGGAAAAGGGTTGGGGTTTGGTGGATATTTTTTTCCTAACTATCCCAAAGGGATGGAAAATTTGGTACAAAAACGTGTGCTTCTACCTCATGCGACACATGTCCACCTATTGAAATGACTAAGTCCCAAAACTTCCCTTGATGAGAAGCTTGAAAATGGAGTTTTGGAGCTCCCTGTGAGGAATTTTTGATGAACCATTATATGATTTTGAATCCCAAGATAATTATTAAGACAATGGGATGTGTTTCAAGATATAATTCTTCCTGCAAATGAAAAATATATTTCTTTCTCAAGATCACATGGTTTATCTCGTAAGAATGAGATTTGGAAAGAAGCACACTTGTGTCTTGGGACAAATCTTAAAATACCATTATTTATAGGATTTAATCATATTTAACATGGTATCTTATTGTAATTATAACTCATTCTATACATCCCATAATCATATTTTAAAGCTTATGTGTTTTTTTAACTACAAGCTCCTTCACCTTTAAAAACCCACTTTCACTAAAATTATCCCTAAAACTTCAAATCTTCCCTAAAATTTCCTAAATCACTTTCAATATTATATTAGATATTTAATACCCATTCTTGATTAATTTTATCCTTTAACTCTACTTTGGAGGATGCACACCTTCCCTAGAAAGGCTAAAAATAGACATTTCTAAGTCTACTGAAAAATCGGCCTTGAGAAACATCGAATCAAAAGAACTTCATGATCTTTTTTTATTTTTAAAACACATGGGTAAGGTTATTACAACACATATGAGCACTTGGAGGATTGGGATAGGCATGTCACAGGGAAAAATTGGTCTAGAGGGGTTCTTGGGAGGGTTTAAAAGAAATAGTTTTGACACTAGGGTATAGTTGTTATGTTTTTACCTTGAATTTTTCCAATGCAAAAACACATGACAACAATAGTAGATACTTGAGTGGATATAATTTCATGATAAACTTAGTCGTATGACTGAGAAAATAGTGGTGTAGCTTGTGAATTGTGAAATTCACATCTAAGCATGCCTTATTAACCGTGAATATTTGAGTTCACGACCAATCAAGGTCCTACTGAGATAATAAATAGCTTGTTCTTTCCTTGATCATTGTGTTGAGCTAAAGAACGCACCTATTGAATTTTTTGGTAGACATATAAAGAAGAATTAATTTTTCTAAAACATGTGGCATGAATATCGAATGATTTGATAAATATTCTTTCATCTTGGAGAAAGAATCTTGACATTCTTGATTCTATTTTAATTGTACGTCCTTTTTGAGAAACTTATTTAAATGATGGCACTTGTCATCTAGTTGCAAGATGAAACATATGATTGATCGTGTTTTTCCTTAAAGACCTCATAATTTTCTAAGATTTTGTGGAGGAGGAATTTCCATGATATATTTTACCTTTAAAGGGTCAACTTCACTACCTCTTTATGAAATGATGAACCCCAAGAGTTTTCCCAAATTCACACCAAAAACACATTTTTTCGATTGAGTCAAACCTTTTATTCACGTAACATTTCAAAAATACACCTTAAAATTGTCGGATGATTATTTTTATTTTTTTTTACTGATATATCATCTACATAGTCTTTCATAATATCATGCAACATGTTGAATTACATCAAATTAGCACCAATTGAAGACTTCTTTCTATTTCTCTTCCTATGGCCAAGAAGGAATTGCACAAGGGAAGTCATTGGGTTTTGTTTTTATTTTATTTCATTGTTATTAATGTTTTTCTTTGGTGTTTTAATCCCTAAGGCAGGTCATCTTGGGTTATAATGATCCCAACATGAAATTAAAATATAAAGTGAAGATCACTAATAGGTTGGCAAGGTTGGGAAGATTCCCAACATGGAATTAGAAGATAAAGAAAGCTTAAGAGCTTGGTTTACACCTTATGGATCTTGGCAAAAAAAAGGGTATGAGAGGAGTCTTAGGGGCTCATTTTCACATAATATTTTGTCATATACACTTTATACTTAGTCTCTAGGGTTGATTTCTCTTATATTCCATTCCAATATTGAGCTACAATCCATTAGTGTGGCATCCAAGGAGTTAAAAACCATTCCTTGTGGGATATTAGAGGATGGAAACCATTAAATATGGTGGTGTTGAAGACTCTCATTGAAGACCATCTTGTTGGTTTTCATCTAGAGCATCAATGAGGAGTAATTTCAAGGGTTTTAATATTATTTGAATCTCCTCTTTGAGAGAGAGACTAGGGTAGAAGAGGATTTGGGTGCCTTCTAGGGTATAAAATTTTATTATTATTTGATATTCAGATTTATCATATTTTATACAAGCTGGAATATACAATTTGGTAATTTTGGAGGAGTTTATCTATCATTTTCAGCCCTTTTTGTGGATGCTCTGTTGTTTTCATAAAATTAATTGCAGCTAGGTATAATCTTTTGTTTTCTCCGTTTCTTTGATGTAATTTAGATGAGTAAATGTTTTCATGCTTGTAATAATTATTTAGAAGCATTTTAAGCTATTTTGCATGCATAGTCGTATGGTGAGTTGAAGTCCCTATATAGTTCACTCCTAGGTTTTTCTCGATATTTTTAGATCTGTTATAAAAATTAGAATTTACTTCACTTGGGGTTTGTGCATTTCCTTTATTTTCACTTTCAACCATAGAAAGGGGCATTACAATGGTATAAGAGATTTGTACTTCCCATCTTGAGGGTTTCATACAAGAAGGAAAAAAATAGTTTCAATTTCTATTAGAGGAGAGAATAAATCAGACTAGCCAAGATGAGAAAGCAGTATTTCTTTCCAAGATCCACAAAGCCAAGATCAACAAGATCATTGAAGGGAAAGTGAGATTGGAAAACACTATGGACTTACTATCCATAAACCTTAAAATATTTCATGAACCTAGGGTTCATATTGGAGAAGGAATCTTATCTAGATAAAATACTCCATAGAAACTCTTTGGATCATCTCACGGATCAGCCACTAGGCCTTCTTTCCTTCCAGGGAAGAAACTCTTTTGGAGGTGGGAACAAAGCTCTCTATGTGGAAAAACATTCGGTAAGCTATGAGGAATACATGGAACTTTGAAGGAGATACATGAGGAAATTTCACTTTCTAAGTTCATTGGGGTAAGAAAAGGAATGTCTAAGCCAAAGCCAAGACAAAGTGCACCACCAAAAGAGGTACAAAATGTGTTTGGCAAGATGTCTTTCTCTACATTTGATGGATCCAAAAATGGGACAACCGGACATGGATAAATATGGGGTTAAACCCTAGACCACATTAATTCACCAAGGATCTAAACCCAAAGGGGTTTCTCTTGAAAGAAGAAAAAGAAAAATCATATTTATAAGAGGGTTTAAGGTGGAGTCCCAAGAAGACCACATTGAAGGACATGGAAAGGTGTTGTTATATAAAGAACCAAAAAGGGTTTTTTTATGCAAAAAGTATTCAAATAAAGAGGAAGAGTTCATGGAGCATGAGCCGAGAAAAAATAAAATTTTCATTTGGAAAATTGTGGAGAGAATTTAGTGGTTAAAGCCAAATTTTTGGATTATATTGATGATAATCAGCTTGCTGGAATTTTTGGAACAACAATCAACAAGAGGCATATTGATGGTGTCCTTGACTTCAGCAGAACTATGATGATATCCCATACATGTTTCAATAAAATATGGAAGGATTCAAGGTGGAAATATATTCAATTGTTGAAGGAGCAAAGGAAAAGAAGGGTGAGATCCTTGTGGGAAGCCCAAGGTATGACCATGATGACCATATTTCTATTTTTTTCTCCTATGTCACTACCATGTTTTTTCATCATGGGAAATACACTAAACAACATGATAGATCCAACTATGGGCATTTTGTTTCTTCTATTCAAGGCCAATATTCTTTTAGCATGGGTAGTCTTTGGAAGATCAAGGTAACTATCATTTCTTCCACTTGTATTAAAAGGAAACTTATGAGCAATCATGGAGGGTGTTTTGTGCATTCTAGCCACATGGTGAAGGATCAATGTTTCTTGTTAATACAACACTCTTGGGAACTTAGTAACACACATGGATACAATATTGTAGGGAATGGAAAAAAGAATATACTTCCATCTAAATACCTAAGGTGTAATGATGGTGAGAAAACTAGACGTTATTTTCAAGATTGTATGAAACATCTTTATGTGGTTTTGTGGGACTCAAGTTACTTTCAAGCTTCCCACTTTTGGATATATGTGAAGGTGATGGATAATGCATCCACTGAATATATATATTCAGCTTGTTATAAGGCATATAATAATTCAGTTTTCATGAACCAAGATGGAGTAATAAATCATATTATTGTTTGGGAATGGATCTCTAAAACACACCTAGAAAGAAGGCTTAATGAGACATGGATTTCATGGGAGCTTTGGGAGTGTGAGTAATCTTCCTAACATGAATGAGATGAGTTTTGAAAATGTTTATCATGAACTCTAAATCATTATGGGAGTTTTTTTAGATCTTTTGGTTGTTATTTCCATCTAGTTTCACATTCTATTTACAACCATCAAGTGGATTTCGATCACAAGGAAGTGGTGATCTTCTTCTAGTGACATTGAAAAGATAAGGGTAACTCTCACAAGATGTTTGTTTCCCACTAAAATTCTAAATTTGAGTAATAAAATTTAGTACTATAGCTGTGATGAGATGTTTTCCCAATTTCATTTATTATTTTGTGCATATCTTCTTAGGACAACAATAGAGGGGCAGGTTTGAAGACATTCTTTTCATTTGAAATTGTGTGTAAGAGGGTTCACTCATTAAAAACAATTAAGCCCAATGTTCCAACATATTTTTATTGTTTGTGATGAAATTCGGAAAAAGTATGGTTGTTATACTTGCATGCCAACACTCATAAGTTCTGTCTCCAAATCCAAATCAGTAAGGTAACAACCATCCCAAAAGATGTGAGTATAAGTATTGGTATGTGTTGTTTACATCTTATTTTAAATGCAACGATAAAGGGAAGAAGGAAATGTTTCAAGCATGGATATCATGAAGAAGGAATATGCCTATCTTCAAGGAACTCAATGCATAGAGGCTAGCAAAGGTCTACCCTTGGGTAAGGTGCTTCATAGTGATGATTTTCGGTTATTTTCGGGCATGCAAAGTGTTACCTCCTTGTAAGGAACACTTTAATAATTAAGAGAAAATTGGAGCTTTCTTGTTGAAAGCCATCTTTTATGTAAATTTGGAACAAGGATGGGTTGCAAGAATCTTGAGTTAAGGGCCAATATGTTTGTTGATTTCAACCATAGACTTGTTGATCTCCATATTCCAACTTATGTAAGACAATTTTCAATCCCTACGCTACTCAAGAAATTTCCTTTTCCATAATATTTCAGTTTGATAAATGTTACATCATTGTCTTAAGGTTGAACATGCAAGAATCATATTTGGGAATGCCATTAACATTCATGAACAACTATGAAATTTTATTTTCAAAGGATATTCCATCATGGGTTGATGTGGGAGGAAGGATACATCTAAAAGAAATAAACAACTTTGATTTCATAGCATGGAAATAGATAAGATTCCATGATATTTATGGATGTGGTGAAATTTTTCTATCCCATCCACTATTTAATTTGAGGCTTGTGATAAGAATAATATCTATTCCAATGTACTATTCATATGTTCCTTTCTCTAGGATAAAAATTACAATAGTTTGGAAGGATTTTGACACACTTGGGCATGCCAAAGAAGGAGATGTCATTGCTTTTTTTTTTAAAAGGAGATAAAGATGATTTTAATGAAGAGGGAGGCAACATGGGTGTGATTTTTTTCGGTTTAACCTCCTTCATTTGACAAGCATGGGATCCATATTATGGGAGCACTACAACATGTTCATTCACCTTGATATGATGATAGTTATATCTATAAGCTTGTAATTACTTTGAGGACGAAATTTTTTGGGAAAGGAGGATTGTAATGTCCCCCTTTTCAAATTAGCACCAATTGAAGAACTTTTTCCATTTATCTTCCCGTGGCCAAGAAGGAATTGCACAAGGGAAGTCCTTGGGTTTCATTTTTTTATTTTATTTATTAATGTTTTTCTTTGGTGTTTTACTCCCTAAGGTAGGTCGGCTGGGATTATAATGATCCCAACATGAAATTAAAAGATAAAGTGAAGATCATTAAGAGGTCGGAAAGGTTGGGAAGATTCCCAACATGGAATTAGAAGATAAAGCAAGCTTAAGAGGTTGGTCTACACCTTATGGCTCTTGGCGCCAACCAAAGGGTATAAGAGGAGTCTTAGGGGCTCATTTGCACATCATCTTTTGGCATATACACTTTATACTTGGTCTCTAGGGCTGATTTCTCTTAGTCCATTCCACTATTGGGCGACAATCCATTAGTGTGGCATCCAAGGAGGATGAAATCCTTCCTTGTGGGAGATTGGAGGACGAAACCCTTCAATATGGTGGTGTTGAAGACCATCTTGTTGGTTTTCATCTAGGGCATCAAGGAGGAGTGATATAAAGGGTTTTAATATTATTTAAATCCCCTCTCCTAGGGAGTGACTAGGGTACAAGAGGATTTTGTGCCTTCTAGGGCACAAAACTTTATTATTCTTTGATATTCATATTTATCATATTTTATAAGGTTGGAATCTTCAATTTGCTAATTTTTAGAGGAGTTTACCTATCATTTTAAGTCATTGCTTGTGGTTTCCATATTGTTGTCATAAAATTAATTACGCTTGGGTATAATTTCTTGTTTTCTCTATTTCTTTCATGTAATTTGGATGAATAAATGTTTTGTGCTTGAAATAATTATTTAGAAGAATTTTCAGTTATTTTGCAAGGTCATATGGTGAGTTGAAGTCCCTATAGAGTTCACTCCTAGGTTTTTTTAATATTTTTAGATCTCGTTGTTATAAAAATCAGAATTTACTTCACTTTGGTTTTGTGTCATTTCCTTGATTTTTAGTTTCATCCCTAGAAAGGGACATTATAGTGGTATCAGAGCTTCATTCTTCCCATCATGAGGGTTTCATGCAAGAAGGAAACAAGGGTTTCAATGCTATGAGGAGAGAAAATAAATTAGACCAGCCAAGAGAAGAAGAGAGTATGGCTCACCAAGATCCACAGGAAGACAAAATCGACAAGCTTATTAGAGGGAAAGTGAGATTAGCGCACACTATTGAATTGCTAGCTCAAACCTTTATATATTTAATGAACATATGGTTCATAATGGAGAACGAATCTCATCCAAATTAAATACTTCATCATAGCCCTTTGGATCAACTCATGGATTAACCACTAGGCCTTCTTTCCTTCCAAAGGAAAAACCCCTTCCAGAGGTGGGAACAAGGCCCTCTACGGGGAAAAGCATTGTGGAAATATATGAGGAATACATGGAATTTACAAGGGAGATATGAACGAAAATTTAACTTGTTGAGTTCCTTGGGATAAGCAAAGGAAGGTCTAAGGAGGAACCAAGACAAAATGTGCCAGAAAAGATGTACAAAATGTGTTGGGAAATATGTCTTTCTCTACATTTGATGGCTCCAACATAGGGAAAACAAAAACATGGATGGATATGATAAGGTTTGTTGAACCCATAAAATAACTAAGTACCTAAGGCATGAAGCCTTGTGGCACATGGAATCGGGCGAGGGCACGCGAAGTAATTCTTGGGGATGCGTGAAGGCTCGCACCCAAGTAGGATGGATTTGGACTTAGTGAGTTTTTTTATAATAGGTAAGGACGTGTTTAGGGAACAAATGGAAAAGTGACCAAATACAGATGTGGATAAGTTATGGATACTTTCAGCTCAAGAAAATGATATTCCAGGAATCAATATGGTTATCATGAAAGGATAAGGAGATGAGTTTGTTATGGATTAGCTAGCACATGCATGCTAATGACACTTGATTGGGGAAATGTGTGATGACATTTGGCATGTTCTTGGGTAGTGGTAGGGAAATCATGAATGATTCCTTTAGGCTTTCCCTATGTAATGATAATTAAGAGGATATTCCTTCAAGTTCCTCTTATGGATGGTTTTGGGAGACATTAGGTAAGTATGTGTGTGTGAGTATGAGAGAAAGGGAGAGAGATATAGTGAAAATAAGTAATGTGTGGTTGCAAGCTCTATAATAAAAGGAAATATAGAGGGCATGATAAAGCTTTGCTACTATAAATATCTTCGCATACATGGAACTCTTTTGATGTAATCTTGGCTATTGTACTTTGATTAATGAATATAATGGAATGATTATGGAACACTTATGTGATGGATCTTGATCTTTGCATTTCTTTTTATGTTCATGGGCATATTACTAGTTTTCTTGATGTTAATCATGGTTTAGTTTTACTTCCATTGTAGTATGATCATGCTATTATATGTTTTGGTGCATTAGACTAGGAGTTAATGCTTAAATCTTGATTTCAAGAATAGGTGTGTTCATTCTCTATTTGTGCAAACACTCCCCCCCCGTGTAAGGGAGAAAATTCTCATGAATCTCACATAAAGGAGGGCCTCATAAATTACACGTGGCTTGAGTGAGCTTCCAGATCATTCTGGATGATGTGTTGATGCACTTGGGGTTGATTGATGAAGCAAGAGGTAAATAGAGACTACATTTTGGTTCCGTTTTCAGGACCTCTTTTTGAATTTGTTGTGAGAATGGTACATGATGACGGAGTGTTTGACCTTTGATAGTGTCGAAGCTTGGCTTAAAATCATGGAGGATGAGTTTTCTTAGAGATGTAATCTGGATCAAGGTTTGATGCATGGAGATGGGTATAAGAACACCGTATCATGAGTTGTATGAGACCTTATTTTTTTCGAGTGGATTTATATGAATGGATTTTAGTATATGCATCTATGTCAAGTTGGTACTATAGACCTCGTGTATGGACCCAAAATGCACATCAAAAGCTACATGATGCCAATTTGACTTGGACCCGTGTTGTTGATCATAGGTGGAGTAGAGTACTAATTAGTTATACCTTCAAATATGTTGTGTCTATGTATTCTTGTTTAGAGATTTGCGAGTTTGAGTTCTTGAGGGAGCCTAATCATTCTTGCATGATATCCCTTTAGCTATCAAGATCCTAGTCATTACTTTGAGTTTGGAATCTTTTCCTATGGATAGCTAAATTCCTACTAGGTGTGGGGTGTGGAAGCCAGTGTGGTGAAAGATGGTGGATCCTATGGCGAGAGAAGGAGAGAGAAGAGAGGTGACTCAAGTATGATGAAGCATGAGAGAGGGATTTGGCAAGATGACACGAGGTTGATGGAGTAATGGAGATACGAAGATAGACATCACAGAAGGATTTGAGGTCTACGCCAAAGGCATGAGATCCTAGAAGTTTATACTACCCCATCTTGGCAAGCACGGAGAGTTACACCTTATCTTTTGGTGAAATTTCATTGTGTGAAGAAAGGAGAGTCATAGGCACACATCTTGGCCCACCTGGTGACCAAACCCTAAAGACTTAGCCTTCCAGTTCCTGAGGAAAATTTTCTCATTCGGTTATTAGAGGTGTTGATATAAGTGGTCAAACAACACCTAGGAGGTATAAATTTTCATTCCCATCTATGGCCATATAGTCTTTTCATGTGTTTGGAGGTATTTTTTCTGGCACAAAATTTGGGCAAGGTCTAAGTTCACAAGGTTTTCGTATTACATCCGGATTTGGCCTGGGAAACACACCTGGGAGTGGTTCGATATCATAAACCATGGGTGCGTAGTTTGGCATGACGGTGGAGAAGTAGGGTGCCAAAGTGATTTAGGCCCTTTTCCTGCTATGGGAGGAGGATCTGGTGGATCCAGAGGAATAAGAGCTAGTGGGTCTAGTGGATCTGGTGGTAGAGGCAATATGAGAGGAAATCAAGGCCCTAGAGCCAGAGGGAAAGGACCTCAACCACCTTAGCAGGTGTTTTACGAGATGTCCCTACACTTTCCTGATTACAAGGGTGTGGAAGATGTTGCAGAGCATGTGCATAAGTGTGAGCTACTATGGCGCAAAGGGTATCATTTCCCGAGCATAACGCAAGTTATTTTGTAACTTTTGCAAGGGCACACATAGTTGGTACCAAAAATATGATCCACACCAGATGATGGTGGATTACACTACAACTTGCGTGATGCATTTTTGGTAGAGTTCCACATTCCTGAGTTTGAACAGAAGAGCATCAAGCATGTTGAAAGAAATTAAGCAAGGGATGGAAGAGAGTGTGTAGGAGTATGACGCATGTTTTAACACTCTCTTATCAAAATTTTCTTATGATATTCATCCTTCTCAACATGCTTAGTGGTTCATCAGTGGGTTAATCACACCTTTTAGGAGGGAACTTTCACATAAGACATTCTGAGACCCTGCAAGGCCTTGGAGGTTGCCTTACGTGCTTTGCCGAGGTCAGTAGGAAGCATGGACATCGATTCATTCCAATTCTTGAAGCTCAAATATTTGTCATGGAAAAAGTTGAGAAACTATTTGTGAACTCAACACATGATGCTCGAGTGGGCTATGGTGCATGGACTATGAAGTAGAGGGACACATACAAAATACATTTGTCGCGCGAAGATCGATATGCGCTATGAAGGTGGACTATGAAATCTGCCACAGAGATCATGATGCAAGTAGGTGTCTCGCTACTACAATGTACAATCCATAAGAATGTGTCTTGATATTATAGGATTTACACTTCCACTACTCATGACACCAAGGATTATAGATTGATTGACTAGATATATGATGCCATTGATATTGGCATTCACCAAACTAGTATTACAAGCAATTCCAAGGATGATGACCATGATTATGAAGGGCACACGGATGGAAGATGATTTATAGGCCTTGGTAACTACAAAGGTGGAAGAAGTGAGTTCCCATGTGGAACTTGTTACAATTGTGTGTCTACAGAACACTATAAGTGTGAATGTCTTGATTTTTTATAGTGCTCTTGGTGTGGAAAGAAGCACGAGTATGAGGATTTCCTAGAATTATTTGAACACATGAGCCAACAACAATGAAGGATAAAGGCGTTGGGATGGTAAGCGTGAATAAATTTGACTTGCATTTGATGCCAAGGGTGGCGCGTGAGTCGATTTAGAAAGCGTAATGGTAACAACCTAAGTTGATGCTACGCGCACCAAAGAGATACCAAAGCGTATACTCGCTAGTTATTAGGGAAGAGGTGGTACATGGGAAGTATCTAGACCCCGCTCATCATAAAGAAGTATATCAAGAAACTATGGATGTGATTTGAATCCTATAAGGATATATCTTGTGTTTAAAGGATAAATCACGGTAGTTAGAGAAAAAGAAGAGTGTTGAGGCTCCACATAAGGATCTAGATGAATTCAAGGACATATGCAAAATGTTGAGGAAATATAATATCATCCCTCTTCTAGGAAAATTTCTACAAGAGAAATAATTACATGCGTTGGAGGAGAGTGCGAGTGACAGGTCTTGCATGATGCTAACCTACCTCCTCACAAAGATTAACTATGAGAAGGATATTACCTTGAATGCAATAGTTGATGGATGGCTCCTAAGTAATATTCTAATTGACATGGGAGTAGAAGTTGATGTTCTAACCTTAGACACATGGAATCGGATGGGAAGGCCCCTATTACACCATCCTCAAACGTGTTGTATATGGATAACAAGACAAAGGAAATTCCCATTGGTGTTTTAAAGGATCACTATCCAAGGGGTGAAATTCACTAGGGACTTTGAAGTCTTAGCACTTGCTAAGGTGGACAACTTTCCAACATTACTTGGGCACCCATGGTGCTATAAGAACAATGTTGAATTACATTTCAATAAGGGATATATAAGTTTTGAGAACAAGGAGGAATTTTTATCATCCCTTTGACAGATGGAAAGTCAACACTCTATACGGAGCCCTTAGGAGAAGAATACCTAGACAAAATCTATGTGCACACTATCGAGACCCGAGGTTATGCATCCAATGAAGGATTTATTAGTGGGAAGACGCTTAATCTATAAGTGATACCACTAGTGTGGCATGTTATAATTGGGTGTACGAGACATATGAGTTAATCAGAAGGAAATTAAGAGGATCTGTTACAAGAGTGACAAAGGCATGCCCACTTAGGTGCTTGGGAGGAAATTCATTTCCAAGTTACACTAGGGAAGGCAACCTTGATTTTCGTGAGAAATGGAGACCCAATAGAGATGCGAGATCGAAAGGAGAAGCATGCTTATCTACACTTTGCATGGGACCACAACACGTTGGTTGGTGGAGCATCAGGACAATATTCTAGAGTGGTGTGAGGTGAGGATTGTCTCTCTGTTAGATTCCTCTAGAGAAATGCGCCTACTAAAATATGTGGCTATGATGGAAGGGCATCTACCTCAGAGCATGTTCAGAAATGTGAAAATATGTGGATGGGAGGCATGAAAGCTTTACCCCCTTCCCTATGGGTACACAAGTTTTATTCCACACTACAAAGTGTGCACACGTGCATGGTACATTCATTCGGAACTATGCCATCAGATAGGAAACTAGTGGGAGTTGATAGATGACTTGATTCAAACCTTTGAGTATTGAATTCGTAAACCATTGGTGAACAAGGTGTTGCAGGATGTTAAGCACCTAACTATGGGAGATAGTGCCATGGTGGAGGATAGAACTCTAGAGTTATTGGGAGAACCGACTTGAAAGATCATTTGATGGGAAATAGCCAGAGGAAGTACAACTTGAGTGTTTGCATGAGAGAAAGAGAAAGGAAAGTTAGTATATGTGATATGGTGTAGAATTGGAGAGCTTAGATGTTAACCATATTGTGGGTACGTGCGAGGTGATGGATAGTGTTGATGATAAAGCGCGCGCCTACCATAAACCCCTAAAAACTAAGAAGGTTAACATTGGCTCAAATTTGGAACCTAAGGAGGCTACTATTGGGGATTATTGGTCAGAAAGGAAGGTTTAAAATATCATTGACACGTTGCACAAATTTCAATATTTATTTCTAGGTGGGTAGGGTACCATGAGCTTAAGGGATTTCACCACTCTTTAGGAGAGATGTGGATCAAACTAAAGGAAGGAACGCACCCAATATAGAAGAGACCTTACCGAATGAATCTAAATCTATGCATCAGGGTCAAGGAGGAGATTGACAAGATGATCACATCCAACATCATTGAGGTTGTTAAGGAATCAAAATGGATAAGTCTAATGGTCATTAGCATTAAGAAGGATGGGAGGATATAAAAAGATTTGAATTTGATATGTTTTATTGGCCCTTTTCCAACCCCCTTCACTGAGGAGATCCTGGAAGGAGTAGTGGGCGTGAGATATATTCTTTCATAGATGGATTCTTATGATATCATTAGGTTAGAATTGCAAAGGAGGACCAAGAAAAGACAACTTTTACCACATAATGGGGAATTTTTTCCAACATAGTCATGCCTTTTGGAGTAAAGAACATGTCTTCTATGTTTCTAAGCATTGTGGTCAAGCATTTCAGGACTTCATCCATAAGTTTCTTCAAGTCTACCTTGATGATTGGACAGTGTATGGACTAGTAAAATACCATCGCAACAATTTGTAGTTGATGATTGAGAGATGCCGATAGTTGAGAATATCTCTCAACATCAAGAAATGTCTTTTCGTTACTCCATTTGGAACCCTATTGGGGCATATTATATGTAAGGAAGGCTTACTAGTGGATCCCGCCAAAGTTGTCGTTATTGTAGGATTGGGGGAACCTACCAGCCAGAGCGCGGTGCATGGATTCCTTGGGCATATGGGGTACTACCAAAAATTTATCAAGGGATATGCCAAGATCATCATGCCATTGGAGGGATTTGAAGCACATAAGTACATTTCATTAGGGAGAGGTGTAGCTAGATGGCATTTGATACATTGAAGAATAAGCTTATCATTGCACCCATATTACGCTTTCCTTCTTGGGATAATCCATTCCATGTACATGTTGATGCCTCAAGGATGGAAATTGGAGTAGTATTGGCACATCTGGTGAGGGGCTGTTGATCACCCTCTTTGTTTTGCAAGTAGGAAGTTGACACCAGCAGAGCAGAACTATACTACTACCGAGTGCGAGGCATTGTTGATGATCTACACACTACATAAATTCAGTAGTATATTAAAGAACACCCTTTATATTTTACATGGCCCACATGGCATTGAAGTAATTGGTAAATAAGCCTGTTTTACAAGGGTGCATATGTAGGTGGGTCCTATTATTTCAAGAGTTTGAGTTTACGGTTGTTGTGACTAGGTAAGAGTAACTTGGGACCTAACCATTTATAATGGATTGACTCAGGGGAGGACATGTAGAGAATTGAGGATACAATTCAGATGTAAAACTATTTAGATTGTGGCATGCTCCCTTTGACTTAGAGGATATTATTGTTTTTCTCAAAACGGGTATGGCACTTCGAAGGAATGAAGAATTTGGAAATAAAAGCAGATTAGCTATACGCGTCATGCCCTACATGTTAATTATTGGAGACTTATATAACTTAGGTCGTGATGAGATCTTACGCCAATGCGTATTAGAGGATGAGTGCATTGCAATCATGAAGGCAGCACATGGTAGAATTGTAGGAGGATACTATGTAGAAATTCCACGGCGTGGAAGATTTTACTAGCCTATCTTTGGTGGGAAAGCATTTATTGAGATTGTATTGAGTTTTTCAAGGCCTGTGATCATTTTCAATTCCTTGGCTAGCTATGAAGAAGAGATGAAATTCCTTGAGAAATGGGTGGTTGATTTTAGGGCCTATTTCACCTCGCCGCGTGAAGGACTTATTCATGATATATCATTACTTGTAGTGACTACTTAACACGATGACGCAGAGGAAGTGCCTACGAAGGATTCCACAACAAACACAACAACAAGATTCTTATGGGAAACTATAAGTAGTAAGTATGGGTGTCCTTTAGTTTAACTAGTGATAGGGGCACACATTATTTAAATGAGATAGTCAGGATTTTGTTGGTAGAGTTCATGGTGGCCCATCACAAGACTACCCCTTATCACCCTCAGGATAATGGAACCACCGAGGCATTTAACAAGATACTAAGTCACATGTTGACCAAGATTTGTGATGTTGGGAGACAAGATTGGGATGAAAAATTCTCATCCATACTATGGGCGTATAAGACAACCTACAAGAGATTGAATAAGGACACACCATTTCAATTGGTGTTTGGCGTGGAAGTTGTTTTACCAATAGAATTTATTCTTCCCTCTCTACGTATTTCCCATGCGGGAGGATCCGTCGACAAGAAATCATTACAAGAGCACATTGATAATTTAATGCAATTAGGAAAAATACAATCACTTTCTAGGTGGAGTCAAAATAATGAGAAGGCGCGACAAAAAGCATGACATGATCGTCATATTAAAAACAAAAATTTGAGGTTGGGCAGATGGTCTTACTTTATGACTCTAAGTTTTGAGCCATCCTGGGAAACTCAAAGTCCATTGGTTAGGGCCATACATCATCTCTTACATCCTTGATTCAAAGCGCATGTCATTTGTAAGCACTAGATAGACAAGGTTGTCGAGTTATATCAATGGGATTAAGATGAAGCCCTACTATAAATAAGGC
Organism: Taxus wallichiana var. yunnanensis; assembly: GCA_018340775.1. Lineage (NCBI taxonomy): Eukaryota > Viridiplantae > Streptophyta > Pinopsida > Cupressales > Taxaceae > Taxus > Taxus wallichiana. Next base: position 20,685,982 of record CM031235.1, on the reverse strand, counting down.
TTCTATGTGTTTAAAAATAAGGCAAGTATTGCCAATTAGATTAGATTTCCTTTAATGATGTTCCCTTTTGGTTTATTCCTTGTCGTCATTTTTGGTTTTGTGTTGTGCGTTGGTGTGCCAGTAGCTAATTACATTGTAAGAGATTCTATGCGTAGAGGACCATGCATACATTTTTGTGTGGGGTGAAGTAGCAGATATGTTGAATATGTTTGAAAAAATCCTTTGACAATGGACTGTTGGGAATGATTAGTTCAAAAGTAGAAGAGTGAGTGGTAGGATGGTTAAGATGTTTGAATTTTTATGATTATGAAGGTGTGTTGAGAAAAATTTAAAGACCACAAAAAGGGAAAGATCACACAGTATAACATAAGGTAGGTAGCACCATGGGGAACTACTTGGTGGATAGTGTAGAGGTTATGTACTTTGGCACGGTGAGGCACATGAAGGAGGTCTATGGTAGTGAAGTAGTGTTGGAGTGCCAAAAGGTTATAGTTGTGACGTGTGAGGGGAAGTCACGAAAGTTGATTTAAGTGAAATAAAGTGCTCTATTAAAAATATACATTAAGACATGTGGTCGGAGGAAATCTAAGGCATTGAAAAAGTATAAATAGGAGGTAAGAGTAGTCATTTGACTACTTTTCCTTAGAAAATTTATTTTGTGCTCCCAAGCTCGAAGTGCGATGAGGGTTTTGTGAAGAAGATCAAGCGAGGTACTTATCACAAACCAGTGGAATTGTGTAAGCTATAGTGTAATCTTGTGGCATAACAAGGAGGAAAGAAGACATCAGAGTAGGAAAGGGGTTACGTGAGAGAGAAATGGGGAAGTCATCGAGTCAGGCAGAAAAAGGAGAGGTTCAAAGCACCTAGGGCACAAGAAGAAAGAAGAAGAAAGAATATGGCACCCAGAAATCTTGAACAAAGATACCGGTGGTGGAGAAGGAGGATCTCGTGGAGATTTACTCAGAAATGTAGTACCCCTCAGGGGTTATCAAGGTAGAAAAGTGGAGTTTGAAGTTATACAAGTGCAAGATCAGCGAGTATAACCATAGAACAAGTGACAATGAAAAGATGATATGGGTGGACTTAGTTTCAGACACTCCAACAAAGTGGATGAGCTTAGAAACCCTAAGGTTGATGACTCAGTGCAACAAGAGCTACAAAAGACTATTTTTTTGCAACTATGGGAGTTTCTTTTTTTGTGAAACTCGCTCCTCTGTTTAGGTGGTTAATGTGTGGGTGTAATAGGACTTCTTCTACTTGGGAAGAAGGATGAGGATTACAAGCCAATTGATTAGGACAGTTATAGGTCTTTGGAACACCGGTGAAGACATGGCACTTGATTTATGTGGCATTGCAAAGATTTAAGAGCTAGCAAATAAATTGAACTATGAGAAGGGAGGAAGAGCACAAGTGATTGCGGATCTCCTAGACCCAACATTGAGATTCACTTCCCCCAGATCATTAGTATCAAATTGGGTGCATCAGAGAGGTGGAAAGACATCAATAGGAGGTTCTTGTACATATCCTACAAAGTGTCCAAGATGGCACATTACGTTTTGCAAAATTTATTTCAAATGGCATCGTTGAAGAGGTGCGAGTACAGAATGAGGCAAGAGAAAAAATCACATGGGGCTCCATACTTCTATTGATCGTATTATGGGAGATTAGTGTCCCAGATGGGCTAGATGTGAACATATAAGTTCACCCACCAGTGCACTCGCCCCTGTAATTCAATTTTTGAAGTTCACATGTGATGGGACCATCTCAAATGCATACAAGGATAGATGAACATGTAGTTTGAACGGTTGCACGAAGCATTTGAGAATGAGTGGCACATTCCCATGAGTTTACACAAGTTTTTGGGGATCAGGTGAAATTCAAAGTTACATAACATTTTCTCTAGCAAAGTTTATTATGGCCGAGGGAGAGATTGGGCCATGGTGCAAGCTCCCTTCGCGTTTACTACTAAATATATGAAGTGCGCCATCAACCAAATAAAGGATGCATAGACGTTGGTCTTTGATTGAGATAAATTGGATGTTGATGTCCCAACATTACACATGACATACAACTATGGCACTGACCTGCCTATGTCGAGGTTTTAGAGCCATATTTTCTAGACTTACACCCTCAAGTCAAGCGTTACCATCAAAGGGTACATCCATCGGGTGTTCATGCAGTGCATTACCTGAAAAAAAAGGGGGATTGAAGTGGAGGTTATAGAAATCCCCTTTCCTAAGCCACGAGGGAGGTGCTAATCCCACTCATGAAAGTGATATAGGTCGAAGGAGAGGAAGAAGAAGAAGAACAGAATGAATGTAAGTTAGATACTTCCCATAAGAGGAAATACTACATGCGCCACAATGGTAGAAAGGCGCCATCACTTCACAACAAGGTGGCACCAAGGCCTCATCACCGGAGCGTGAGGAAGAAGAGGAAGATCATGAAGAGAAGAAGCAAAAGACACACGATGCATAGAGCCCCGCAACAAGATCAGAGGAAGGGGAAGAAGAAGACCCCACCACCTTTAAGGCAAAGTTGGCAATGGGAGTGGAAGAGAAGGAAGTCGAGGTTGAAGCCACGGATGCGAGGCAAGGTGCGTAAAGAAGGAAAGGATAATTATGCGGGGCTTGAGAAGAGTCTAGGGCATGAGGCCTCCCAATGGGCACGTCGGCCCAAGGGGAGATAGGGAACTCCTTTACTATAAATGAGGATAAAGGATTCACCCCGCATAGCAAAGCAGAGAGAGGACGAAGCATAAAGCTATAAGGAAGAAGTGACACCGGTGTCCTTACATATGGAATTCATAGACTACCCCACGAAGGTATTGCTCGCGAGGTTCCAGGCCACCCTCTCACCAGAAAATCTACATGGATGGGATTTGATGGATCAAGAAGGGGTGTGCCTAGGACCAAGAAGATGCTTAGCTGGAACATGCATTGCCACTCGAAGAACCCGAGTTTGAGGTCAACGATCATGTTATCTAAACCATCCATCTAAAGAAGAAATGAGGAGAAACATATAAGGTGGTGGATCCTAACTACCTAACAGATGAGCAGGAATGCAATGCCCTCCAAAATATATCTTGGAGGTGATTGATCAAACTTAGATACGGGAGCCACTATTCAGACCTAGTCGCGAGAAAAGAAGGAAAAGGAAAAGGAGATAGATAAATTACACTAGGGATTAAGGGGCTAACATGCATAAACTAAGGAAGCATACGGCCGAGACGGCGCCCTCGTGATAAGAATTTTTAGACAATGTCCGGCATTAGTGAGCTAGGCAGGACAGACTATGGGGATGAGATGGAATATCTTGAAGACCTTGTGGGGATATTGCTAACAAAATTCAAGGGTGGTGTGGAGCCCATAGCTACAGATCTCGCTAAGGAGAAAGAGGTAAAAAAGTCGTGGTTGAAGCCTGGATCACTGAGTTGGAGGACTTGCTCACCCAACTCAAGGAAGAAAATATATTGGCAGATAGGGGCTTCAACAACTACATAAAATGTGATCCCATCATTGACATGGGGGTGATGGAAGAGGAGGCTTCCCTCAAGGATTTACAGGAGACTATCCCCACCAACAAAGTTAAGTGTGCGTAGTTTGGTTGTTAACACCACATCTCATAAGGATAAAATCAAAACGAAGTGCAAGAAGCTAGATTTTAGGATTAGCGAACTCTGAGAATCCATCACTAAGCGGATGGATGATTTCAAAGGTATATACATAGAGATGGTGGTAGTTATCAATGTGTTAAAGGGGAAGGTGGAGGAAATCACCCCCGGACCAAGTACCTAGCATTGTGGGAGAGTGCCGGGAAGGCCTTATTAGAATTGAAGTCCTGGGAGAATTTGAAGGACGAGATAGATGCGAAGTTCCTTGAACTCCTCGAATTGATCACGTAGCATATTATTCCATTCTTCAATTCTTTATTCACATTATTTCAAATCCAATATTCTTTATTCTTTAAAGGAGCAGTATTCTTTCCTTAGCAGATTTTGGTCATCAAGACTTTGTTTGGGAAGCACGAAGGATTGCCGAGGTGGCAATTAGATTAGTGTGGGGTGATGTTGGACCCCTTAAATAAATAAGTACCTAAGGCGTGAAACCTTGTGGTGCGTGGAAGTAGGGTGCGAAAGCACACATGAAATTAGTTCTTAGGGATGCGTGAAGGCTTGCACCCGAGATAGGATGGATTCAGGACTTAGTGAGTTTTGGACAATAGCTAAGGATGCGTTTAGGGAATGAATGAAAAAGTGACCAAATAAAAATATGGATAAGCTATGGAGACTTGCAGCTCAAGAAAAGGATATTCTAGGGCATCAATATGGTTATCATGAAAGGATAAGGAGCTGATTTTGTTATGGATTAGCTAGCACATGTATGCTAAGGACACTCGATTAGGGGAAATGCATGATGACATTTGGCATGTTCTTGGGTAGTGGTAGGCAATCATGAATGATTCATTTAGGATTTCCCATGTAATGATGAGCGGTTAAGAGGAGATTCCTTCATATTTCTTCTTATGTGTGGTTTTACGAGACATTAGGTAGGTATGTGTGTGGGAGTATGAGAGCAAGGGAGAGAGATATAATGAAAATATGTAATGTGTGGTGGTAAGCTATGTAATAAAGGAAACATAGAGAGCATGATGAAGCTTTGCTACTGTAAATATCTTCATACATGGAACTCTTTTGATGTAATCTTGGCTATTGTACTTTGACTAATGAATATAATGTAATGATTATGGAACACTTGTGTGATGGATCTTGATCTATGCATTTCCTTTTATGTTCATGGGCGTATCTTGGTTTTCTTGATGTTAATCGTGGTTTAGTTCTATTTCCATTGTAGTAAGATCATGTCATTCTATGTTTTCATGCATTAGACTAGGAGTTAATGCTTAAATATTGATTCAAGAATGGGTGTGTTCATTCTCTATTTGTGCAAACACCCCCTTGTTAAGGGAGAACATTCTCATAAAGCTCACATAAAGGAGAGGATCGGAACTTGCGTGTGCCTCGGGGTGAGCTTCTAGATCATCTAGATGATGTGTCGGCACACTTGGGGTTGATTGATGAAGTAAGAGGTAAATAGAGACTACAAGGTTAAACCGTAGAACACAATAATTTTCCAAGGAGCCAAACCCAAAGGGTTTCTCTTGAAAGAATAAAAAGAAAAATCAGATCTGCAAGAGGGCTTTATGGTGGAGACCTAAGAAAACCACATTGAAGGACATGGAAAGGTGTTTCTAGATGAAGAACCAAAAAGGGTTTTGATGCAACAAAATCTTTGAAGAAAGAGGAAGAATTCATGGAGTATGAGCCAAGGAAAAAGAAAATTTTGATTTGCAAAATTGTGGAGATAATTTGGTGGTTGAAGCCAAATTTTTGGTTGATATTGATGATAATCATCTTGCTTGATTTTTTCGAAAAGAAATCAAAAAGAGACACATTGACGGTGATCTTAAATTTAACGGGAACCATGATGATATTCCACACATTTATCAAGAAAATATGAAAAAATTCAAGGTGGAAAGATCTGCATTTTGTTGAAGGAGAAAAGAAAAATGAGGGTGAGCTCCTTGTGGGTAGCCCAAGGTATGACCGTGATGACCATATTTCAATTTTTTTTCCATCTATGTCACTGCCATATATTTTTGTTGTCATGGTAAATACACTAAAGAGAATCCTAGAGACAAATATGGGCATGTTATTTCTTCTATTCAAGGCCAAGATGCTTTTGGCATGGGTAGTCTTTGGAAGATCAAGGTAACTATCATTTCTAGCACTTGTATTAAAAGGAAACTACCGAGAAATCATAGAGGGTTTGTTGTGCATTCTAACCACATGGAGAAGGATCAATGTTTTTGGTTAATACAAAACTCTTGGGAAATTAGTAACACACTTGAAGACAAGATTGTAGGGAATAGACAAAAGAAGATACTTCCTTTTGAATACCTAAGGTGTAATGATGGTGAGAAAACTATATGTTATTTTCAAGATTGTATGAAACATCCTGTTATATGGTTTTTGGGACTCGAGCTCCTTTCAAGCTTGCCACTTTTGGATATATGTGAAGATGATGGATAGTGCATCCACCTTTGAAAATATAAATTGATCTTGCTACAAGGTATGCAATAATTTAGTTTTCATGAACCAAGGTGGAGTAATAAATCATGCTATTGTTTGGGAATGGATCTCTAAAACAACATAACAAGAAGGCTTAATAAGACATGGATTTCATGGGAGATTTGGGGTGTATGTCATCTTCTTAACATGAATGAGATGAGTTTGGAAAATGTGGATCATGAACCCCAAATAATTATGGGATTTATTTTAGACCTTTTGGTTGTTATTTCCATTGGTTCCACATTCTATTTGCAGCCACCAAGTGGCTTTTGATCACAAGAAAATGGTTCTCTTCATCTAGTAACATTGACAAGGTAAGGGTAACTCTCACAAGATGTTGAGCCACTACAATTCTGAATTCGAGTAATAAAATGAAATGCTACAACCATGATGAGATGTTTTTTCAAATTTCATTTGTTGGGTTGTGCAAATCTTCTTGGGACAACAATAGAGGGGTAGGTTTGAAGACATTGTTTTTATTTGAAAGTGTGTGTAAGAGGATTTACTCATTGAAAACAATTAAGGCCGATTCTCCAACATATTTGGTATTGTTTGGGATGAAATTACAGAAAAATATGGTTGTTATACTTACATACCAGCACTCATAAGTTCTGATCAAACCCAAATCAGCGAGGTAACAACCATCCAAAAGAGGTGATCATAAGTATTGGAATGCGTTGGTTACATATTATGTTAAAATGCAAGGATAAAGGAAGAAAGAAATGCTTCAAAGCATGGTTAGCATGAAGAAGGAAAAGGCCTATCTTCTAGGTCACTAAATGTATAGAGGATAGCCCTCGGATAAAGTGTGTTAGGAATTCATATTTGTTAGTGCTCCATTTTAATTAGTAAATAATTATGTTAATAGAGTTGTTAAAACCAACTCATGTATATACGTTAATTAGTGGTTGGGTTGTTGAACCAACCCAATATTTTGGTAGTCAAGTTGTTAAGTCTCCATGGAAATAGGAGCTCATACAACTCCTATAAAATTGTAATGTTCCTGAATGATTTTTTAATATACATAAATATAATATTGTTGTGTTAAGTCTGTTCAACTCTGTCATCTTATATTAGAGCATTTGATGATCTTGTGTATGTGAAAAATGAGATTGTGAGACTATTAGCGATCTTTCATTTGTGCACATCCACTCGCCTGATACACGTCTCTTATAGAGTCTGATTTCACTTCATATCTGCGCTATTCACGTTTACAATCATCAGTGTTTAGAATAATATGGTGCTTGGATGATTTTTTGGCTATGTTTTATCTTTGCATTCGCCACTCACTTGGAGGAATTCCATTGATGGAGGTTTTCATTTACAGTGTCATATTTGTCTGATCAACCACACTCTATGTATGCAAGTTATACGACCTCGAATGGTGTTATGTGCCTTCAACATTTTTGATTTACATTTGATGAATTTTCACTCTGGTCAGAGCTGTCAGATATTCTCAGTTTCATCTGGACTATGCATTTGTCAGAAATTTGTAACATTAGGCTCGGCTTATGATTGACTTGGCCCTAGTATTCAGAGATTTCCTCCCAGCATAGCGACTTCATCAGCATCTGCATCGATGAATACATATTGCTCTACTCCCTGGTCACGCAAGACTCCTCCTATGGGCTGCGAATCCACCACCAAGCAAATATTGGAACCAGGTCTGTCAAAGTTTCTAATTTGTTCTTTTTGAAAACTTTATACCTAGTCTATAGTTTTATCTTATTGACGTGTGTCTATAGTCGATGTCAAAACATCAATAAATGAATTGCACGTATCTATATGTTTAGGATATTAATGTCATAAGGGTTATTTGTTTGTTGAGTAAATATAGTTGATGTCAAATTGAGTCATATTCCTTTAGTAATGATGTACCAATAGTATATTATTTGTTAATTGGTTTTTTTATTAAGTTGTATTAAAAATTGGATTTTAAGTTGTAGTCTTTTTTATGGCTACTTTTGCTTGCATGTGGGGTGTGATCTTTTCCACCCGATTTTGTATGATTAGCATTGTACATTTCATCATTATTATATGGATAGACTTTTCAATCAAAAAACAAAAATGGATTTTAAATGTTTCATTATTAATGAGCCTTTTTTTGTCATTTTAGTGTCATTGTAAGAATCCAAATATTAATCCGTAATCAAAAGTTTTGTTATTGTTATTTCAGTGTGTCATTATCAAAGGTGAGATTCTAGAAGTCTTTTTGGGTCCATTGTAAAAATATAGAATTTTTTGTAAAAAATTCCTTTCGGATGCATTCTTAGTAGAAATAGATGTCTAGTGTCTTTGTGTTGGTCAAATGGACATCCCATTAGAAAAAATTATTGGTCTCAATTTTCACACAAGGAAAGTAAAAATTCAAATGCACTTGATGAATAAGAATATGTGGAGGATTGTAAATGGACAAGAAAAAGCACCAGCATATCCAACTAAACTAGCATAATAGGAGAGTAGGGATGATAAAGCCAAATTCATTATTGGCATGGCTCTTTCAAATTCTAAGTTGCATTATGTTGATCTCGAGAAATCATCTCATGAAATGTGGGAAAACTTAAATAAGTTATTTGGAGAAAAAATAGTTAATGCAAAGTTTTCTTTAAAACTCAAGTTGTTTAGATTCAAAATGAACAATGGGGTTACCATGTCTAGTCATATTGATGATTTTAGGTCTCTCACTAGAAAATTAGCATAAGTTAAATCTCTGGTTGATGATGAAGATACAAAATCCATATTGTTGAATAGCTTGGCTTCCAAATATAGAAATGTTGTTTTCACTTTAGGACAAATTCCTTCACAATCACTAGAAGATAAGATATCAGCTCTTCTAGTTGAGTAAAAAAAAACTAAAGAAGATTTAGAAGAAGAAACCGCATTGTACTTAAAAATAAGTACAAGAATTTCTCCAAAACGGGAGCAAATTGAATTTTTCTACTGTAAGAAAAAGGGGCATAAAGCTCCACATTGTAAAATTCAAGCCAATGATCTTCTAAAAGGAAAACTCAAAATGGATGAAGCAAATATGGGCATAGTGAGGAATTAGATTATGAAGAAGAAAAAATGGTTGAAGACAATAGTGATAATTCTAAATATTTTCTTTATCGAATAATTCAAGAATCAGAGGCGGGGAGGAATCGGAAGTTGGAGGTCGATCAGTGACCTCTCGTTAGTCGCCAACGACGGGGCTACATGAAGGTTTGGTGACATATTTTTCAAAGTGTGTTTAAATTTATTTCAGAGTGTGCTTGATTTATGTGTTCTGTTTGGTTTCGTTTGGTTTGCAGAATAAGTGGAAATTTCACATTGTGGGGGGGAACATGACATCAATGTTCCATTTCCAATTTCATTTTTAGTTTGTAATATGTGATCACAATTCCTGTATAATCCCCTAATGGAAGAATGTGATGAGAGTTGATGATAATACTACAACATCATGATATTATGGTTGTTGGTTATCCATTTTGAAAACCATCTTGAAGGTTTGTTGGTTATCCTAAAAACAAAACCATCTTTTTTGGTTGTTGGTTTACCACTTGAAAAAAGCATGTTAGAGGTTGTTGGCTACCTCGAAAACAAAACCATCCAGATCATTAGCAAACATCAAGGCGGAACTTTACAGTACAAGGCATGTTTTCACCATGTTTTCACTATATGGGGGAATGTTAGGAATTCATATTTGTTAGTGCTCAATTTTGACTAGTAAATAATTATGTTGTTGTCGTGTAAATGTGCAATAGGGAAATTGACAATTTCCGAGCACGACAACTATACTCCAATGTCAAATTTTTCAAGTTCTATCATTCCAAGATACCTCGGCTCTATCCAGTCAGTCCAAATGACCTCCCAAATAATGTTATATCATCCCCCTAGGTGATTTAGTAAAGTCCATTCATTCCCCTTAGGTGATTTTAGGAAATTTTGAAAAGATGCTATCTTCTCAGCGGTATTGGGAAGGGTCATCGTTGGCCTTCCCAGGACTGGATTAAACCCTTGGAGTAGAAAAGAAGTTCCAAATTAAACATGGAGGTGAATTGAAGACCTCGGAACATCATGGAAATAATTTTGGAATTTTTAGGGAAGTTTTGAAAGACTTGGAGCGATCTCGAGTGAAAACAGGTTCACAAGCTTAAAACAATTGTTGGGCTTTAGAAGAAGACTCTGGGAGCTCCGGATGGAGTTAGGAACAAAACAAAACATCCCTGGAAATAGGATTCTAATACCTACATTATGGTGAAATTATATTTCTCACAACACTTTGGCGCATTAGGTCTGCAGGTAGTTTTCTTAGGCACAAGTGGAGTACTACATCAAAAATCTGATTTTCAAGGGTTAAAATGGAAGAATCAAGACATGATACTCCCACCATTGGCTTCAAAAGGCCATTTACAGTCAGCAACATATAAAAAATTTCCACAAAATTCCATCAGGAGCTCAAGTTATCACCATCACAAGTTTAGGACTTAGCCAAATTTTGGGAGGACACGTGTCGATTCTAGGAGCCAGCGGCAAGATTTTATGTCCCCGACATCCTCAAGGTCAGGGACATCAAGGTTGGAAAAGTATTCCCATCCCCCTTGATACAATCTAAACCCACATATGACCTCCAGGATCGCCAGTTCAGCCCCCAAGTACTTGTGGGAGCTCACACCTTCATTGTTGATCGTTGCCACATGTCATCGCCTTGACCACCGTGGAAATTGATGTCCCTCATGTCCCTTTGAGGTGAGGGACACCAAACATGGAAAAATGCACCCAGCCCCTAAGGATACTTCTAGTCACTCATGTGACCTCTTCAAGAGTGAATTTCCAGCCCCATGTGCTTGTCAAGCCTTCATTCCCTGTCGTCGGATCTCCGCCACATGTCATCACCTTGACCACCATGGAAATTGATGTCCCTCACGTCCCTTTGAGGTGAGGGACATCAAGGACATAAAAATGTGCATAGCCCCTCCATGTGCAATTTTTGAATATTTAAATCGGCACTTAGCCGTTTATTCCCCCTCATTTCTCCTTCACAGCTTCATACCTTGCCATGGCTCCGTGCATGATTGTCCAAACACCCGGTCCACCATTGTTGCTCGAACCAGCTTTACCATGGCCACATAAACACCCAGTTCATGAAAATATACAGATTTTAGGGGAAGGAATGATCAAAAGTGCTGAAGAAATGAAGAACGAGAAGAAAATGAAGGTTTTTTGCTAGATAACCATGAAGTCACCCAATCGAGAAATCTTCATATCTCATAACATACACATCAGATCGAGGTGTTGTCTTCTGCAGACTTCCACATTTTCAAGATGATCACGATGCAACAAATGGGAGGTCAAATGGTGCTCTGAATCATTTGCTCCAACAAAAATCCCACTTCATGCATCGGCTCACATTCGTTGGATTTCCCATCATTTCAGCAATAGGAGTGAGCTAAAAACTTGCACATGAGCTCCAAATGAAAAACCTATCATAATGGAGTTTTTTTCGTTGTAAATGGAGACAAAAACTAGACCTACAAATTTCAAGCTCCATTAATGGCCGTCATGGTAGCTCCGTGCTCGAAAGCCACTGCTAGGTGAAAAATTTAAAATTTATTTCTAGGCATTATAGTGGGCAAAACTATGTGAAATTCAGAGGGTGTGATCATAACGACAAGATGAGTCCAAAAAAGTATGTTCCGTCGCAAATCGAGCACTGGAAATCCACTTTCCAAAAATAGTAAGTTTTCCTATACATACTCACTATGTTTGGAAAGTCATCATCAAAAGCATTTGAGACAAAGGCAAAGTGGATAGTGAAGATCACGACGGCGAGAATGAGTGTTCGAGCAAAAAATAGTGAAAATGACCACTTACTAAAAATCGTAAGTCCCTTATATGGGTGCTTACTAAAAATAGTAAGTCACCCTAAGAAGCGGCCGAGGAAAGGGTAGTGTGCATAAGATTGAATGAAGATTTTCATCACCCCAAGATGATCAAGAAGAAGCAAGAATCACCATTTGCTAAAAATAGAAAGTCACACTAAAAGAGCATTTTTGGCACAATGGGACATTTAGAACTTTGTCACATCAGATATTTCCATGAACGAGGACCATCGAACTTCATCGCGGGAAACATCTTCTCCTCCTCTCTCTCTTCCCTCTCCCCCAACTTTCTCTCTCTTCAAATGTTCTAATTCTTCATTGGGGTTTGCACTTTTTGATATGCCTTTAAGTCACTTAAAAGTGACTTTAGAAACATAATGTAAATTAAGTCGCCTTGATTTTATAAAAGGGACTTAAATATTTTGTAGGAATATGAATAGTCTAAAGTTAGAATTAAGGCATATGGAGGGTCATGAGGAAGACAATAAGTCACCTCTCATTCTATAAATTGTAACGCCATTCCCATTTCAAAGGGTTGGCGATTGATCTTGTAAACTCAAGAGTGCATTGTACCTAGAGAAAGAAAAGGAGATAGCCATTTTTCTTCTACTTTCCTCCACTCTCAAATTTCTTCCATTCTCACACTATGTACAACTTTTGTTTAAGCATCAATACAAGAAGAAGGAGTTTCTAGCTTTCTTTGACTAAGGGATTTCATGATACTTTTTGTTCATCAAATTCTATTTGGTCTTGTTGTCATTTGCAGGGTTGTTTCCTCTTAATTTAATGCATGTGGTGAAGTTTCTAACTAGTGTATGTGCAGGAATATAATTTTCTACCTACAGCATTAGTTCTCCTACCTCTTTTCTCACTCCCTTTCCCACTTTCAGACAAATTCTTCCCTAGCAAGATATTTCTAGCTTTGCCTTGCAAGGTCAGTGGAGTGCCCCTGTTGGATCCTCGGTCGAAAGGCCACCACAGAAATCCACATTTTCTCATGCATGCATATACAGCACACGGTTAAGTAAATGGACTTAGATTCCCGAGCGTTGGAAAGAAACACATAAGTTTTTCCACCTAAAAAATTTTCTCACCAACAATTTTGGCGCCCACCGTGGGGTAGATTTAGCAACATCTGCACCCAATATACGACCGCAAGGTCTGAAAATTCAAAAAAAATATTGAAAAAAAAAGAGAGTTCATGAAATTTCGTTGCCGAAAGATACACTGCTGATTTATGCACGTGACTTTTCACATTCCACAGTTTCCTTTCATGTTCCCCTTTGCTAAAATTTTTCCAAAAGTTGGTGAAGAAAGATACACCCAGATTGAGTTGGTCGAGAAGTGTTGTTGATTCTAATTTTGAGGCTTTGCAAAATCAGCAAGAACAAATTAGAGATAATCCATACTTCTTCTCTCAAGCCTCCTCTCCATCCAACTCTTCAAATAGTTCACCTGGAAATCCTATCAAGACTCCTATTGATACTCCCCTTCAAATTCTCCCATTTTTCAACCACCATTGGTCATTGAGTTCCCAGAAGAAGAAGAATTTGTAGAAACAAGAGAAGAAGAAGAAACAACAATGGAAGATGAAGAAGAAATACCTCAACCCATTGTTCCATGGGGAAGCAATACATGCCCGCTTGCTCTTGAACCCCCTCTTCATGACCTACTAGCTGGTTTCCGTAAGAACTTTCCAAAATTTAAAGGTAACAACGCACAACATCTTGAAGAACACATCGTTGCTTTCACAACATCATGTGGAATTCTTGGTGTCCAACATGAAGATGTTGCTGTAAGATTGTTCGTAGACTCCCTCCAAGAAAAAGCAGTAAAATGGTTCTACCTCTTACTTGCCTAGTCCATCACGGGTTGGAATGACATCAAGGATGCTTTTGAAGAGATATTTAAATCAATTGAAGACTATCAAGACCTCCTGGTGCAGTTGGATCAAATAGAGAAAGGAGAAAATGAAACCATGAGAGACTTCATGGCTCATTTCAAATGGTTGCTTCATAGGATACCTGAAGAGGATTCGCCATCTCAAAACAATGTCAAGAGATTCTTCATCAATGCTCAATCATCAAAAGTAGGATTTTTCTGTGAAGATCCCAACTAAGGAACATTGTAGAAGCACAAAGGATGGCCATTGAACTTGATGACGATCTCATCCTCTCTAGAAAGATCAAGAATCCATCAAAGGGAAAGACCCAACATCCTGGAGATGAGAGAACCAATCCATCGTTGCAAAATTTGGTGAATGAGATGGCATATTTTAAGAGGGAATTATTTGAATGAGTATCTTCTCAAAGAAGCAACACAAATCAAATTTCAGGAACACCCTAAAGGCTCGCCTTGGAAGCCCCACCCGTGAACGTAAATTACATATTTCAAGAAAGTGAAGAAGAGCTTGAACAAGAAAGTGAAGGTGGAAACTTCCTAGAGATTGATGAACTTGAGAACGATAGACAAATGATATTTTTGAGTATTCCAGAGGTGATGAAGAAGACAAAGAAGATGCACCCAGTTTCTCATGTGTGGTATTCACTCGTTCTCATTCCAAGAAAAGAGCATCTCCCTCCATTGTTGCAAAAGAAAAGAAGGTTGATGATCCTCCTATGGCGACTCCACAAAACAAAATAATCAATCGAGGATCCCCACTTCCATCTTCCATGAAGTCTACATTGTTGGATCCTAACCCTGTAGCAAGTAAGAAGATGCTCGCAATCCCAAGTAAGTCTTCTAATGTCTCTTCCAAGTCTAAATCTAAATTTGCTCTGTAAAATCTAGTACTTTGAAAGCTCCTAGTGTACCTTTAAAAATACCCTCTAGTCCCCAAAAATCTACTCCTTCTTCCAAACTCTGTCTTAAATCCAAAAGCGGTCCCTTCACCCCCTTTTCCACATTTTTTCCCTTTGACTTCATAAAATATTCAAACAAAGCCAAAGTGGAAATTACTTGAAACTGAATATTTGTAGACTCATCCTGAACAATTTGAGAGGTTCGTCTCGATAAATCAGAGTGGTAGTCTAACACCCAATGATGTAATTTCTAGTTCCAAAGGCATGCTACCAAATTCACCTACACCTCCCTCACAGAACATGCTTTCTTTGAGTCGTCAAAGATTGATAAAGTTGAACCTTTCTACATCTACCTTCTTGTTAGATAATATGTACTGAACAATTACATAATAGATTTTGGTGCCTCGAGACAACGTGATGCCTTTGAAGGTCGCCAAGGCTCTCAAACTTACCATGACTCCACCTAACGTCTCTTGTTACTCTTTGTAGTCAAAATATGTATCACTTGTAGAGAAGGTCAAACATGCACAGTGGCTCTCGCTAGATTTCTAGAAAAGAAAGTTTTAATGATGATTTTGGTAGTAGACATCACATCCTTGTTCGGAATGTTCTTTGAGTAATTTATGTCAAGACTTGGGAGGGAAAATTTAGATGAATTTGTCTTCTACAACCATACCTGTGAAGGGAGACATGGAGAAATTGCTTCCCGAGAAGAAGAAGATGAGGTACACGTGCACGAAATTCCATAAGCCTAGAAGTTAACATCTTGTATCAAGGTAGCAGGAAGATGAATCACTTTATAGCAACTAAGGAAGAAGAGGATATCCCCATCTTGATAGGTCCAGACATGCCTTCTGAAGAGATTTGGACTTTGAAGAAGCATTGAGGAGATTCAAGTTACAAGAGGGCAGCCCCAAATTTCTAGATGATGCAAACCATGAGGAAGAGGAGATGGTTCTCGATGATTTTCAAGAAGAAAAATCAGCTTATATGCTTTTCCAAGATGAGGAGTTATTCTCATTCCCATTTGGGGATGAAGATGATCTCAGTCAGGCCATCTATGGAGAGACAAAATCAGCTTGTGATGAGCCCATGAAAGGTTTGAAAGAAATGTTTGTACAGAAATGCTTAGAGCCACGAAGAAACTGAAGATCCTGAGCTCAGTCTCGAGCTCCTAATGCAAGCCACAAATTTGCAAGACAAGCATGAAGCTGATTTGGAAGCCTTAACCAATGTGAAGGTTGGCCATATTGAGATAAGGAAAGATGAAAAATATGATGCCACTCTTGAGCTAATGATTGATGGATGCAATAACGAAATGGAGATATTTTCTTTTCCATTTAAAGATGAAGAATCTTTCCATGATGAAGAAATTGAAGCAAGGAGTTTTGAGACCTCTAAAGATGAAGCTATTTTTTATGAAGGATTGGTAGAGTGCAGCGATTCTCGAGATGATGAGGTAATCCCTCCAGATAGTTTCCTTGAGCTACAACATAAAGATTCTTCAAAGGCGTACAAAGAGGAGTTACAGGAAATGATGAAGCATAACTCTGTGCAAGAAATCTTGGATGCAGTAGAAGTTGCGGAAGACCCCGAGTTGATTCTTGATCTCTTCACTCATGTCATGGACATACAAGACAAGTATGAGGTCGCGTCCAATCCTTCCGTTAGTACTCAAGAACTTCATAGTGGAGTAAAGGAAAATGATAAGTCTAAGGTTTCTCATGGAAAAGAGGTCAATGAGCATAGACCTAGGAAAGAAAAGAATCCATAATGTTCAAGAAATTTGAACGAAAAGAAGCCCTGGGGAAGCGATAGCGTGCTCAATGAAGAATCATCTATGTGGATAAACGTGGAATGCAAATTGGCACTATGAAACCAATTTCAAAGAGGATGAAGGCAATGGAATTTCAAAGCAAGTACATGAGCATCAAAAAGCTCACATGGACTCACTCCTACCAAGTACAGATAGTTTTGAAAGCACATGGCTTTCATAATTCAGTGAGGAGGGTAGGGTACTTTACGGAACCGTCGAATGACTTCACAAAACATCATCATTTGGTGTTGCCTCTTTAGGGGTAACTTTTGAGAAATGAAAAGTGCTTCACTTTGAAAGCGGCTTTTCCCCTTCCTTGTACCATAGGTGATTTATAGGTGTGTTTCCCCTTTTTTGTGTGTTTCTTTTCCGTTGGTTTGTGTGTGTGTGTGTGTGTGTGTGTGTGTGTGTGTGTGTGTGTGTGTGTGTGTGTGTGTGTGTTTGTTTCCTTCTACCAATCTTTCTTTCTAGAAGTTGTACATGACTCTACAAGGCCCAATGGATAAGGAAGGCTGTTCAATATGTTATGAATTGAGATTTCGGATTCCCATGTCATGTCTTCACTACACTCATTCCATGTCATGTACCCATGCTTAGAGCTAAATTTTTCGCAAGTGCAAATGTGCAACAGGAAATTGACAATTTCTGAGCACGACAACTATACCCCAGTGTCAAATTTTCAAGTTCTATCATTCCAAGATACCCCGACTCTATCCATTAAGTCCAAATGACCTCCTAAATAATGTTATATCATCCCCCTAGGTGATTTAGGAAATTCCATTCATTCCCCTTAGGTGATTTTAGGAAATTTTGAAAAGATGCTATCTTCTAGCAGTATTGGGAAGGGTTATCATTGGCCTTCCAGGACTGGATTAAACCCCTGGAGCATAGCAGAAGGTCCAAATTCAACATGGAGTTGAATTGAAGACCTTATAACATCATGTAAATAATTTTGGAATGTTTAGGGATGTTTTTAAAGACTTGGAGCAGTCTGAGTGAAAACAAGGTTCACAAGCCTAGGCAGTACACATGCCTAAAACAACTGATGGGCTTCAGAAGAAGATTTTGGTAGCTCTGGATGGAGTTAGGAAGAAAAAAAACCTCTCCGGAAAGAGGATTCCAAGACCTACAATATGGTGAAATTATATTTCTCACAAAACTTTGGTACATTAGGCCCGTAGGTAGTTTTTCTGAGCATGGTGGAGTACTAAATCAAAAATCTGATTTTAAGGGATCAAATGGAAGAATCAAGACATGAGACCCCCACCATTGGATTCGAAAGGCAATTTCAGATTAGGATCATTTATTTTTGTATTATAGAACCACTTAAATTCTATTACATATTTTTCTTCAGGAAGATCAACTAGATCCCATGTTTCATATTTCTCAATTGTATTTATCTCTTCATCCATGGATTTTTCCTAATGTTCATCATCATTTTATCAAATTCAAAATAGATAAGACCAATTCCTTGTGAAAACAAAGGATAAATCAAATCAACATTGTGTTCACCTACATTTTGATCTTATTAATCACTCATAATTCTTGTCTTGTGCCTTATAAAGTTGAGTTTGAGTTTTTGTTGGAGGTGTATCTTATAGAATTTGGACTTAAAGGTATCACATCTTGAATACTTATTGAAGGTGTTTCTTTTACTCTTCCTTGTGGCATGTTAGCTTGATTTGAGGGAGTGAATTATGGAATACATGAGGATATTCATAACATTGATGATAGTATCACTTGCTAACAACCTTGTTGAACTTGACCTAGTGTGGAAGGAGGTACCTAAGAGGGAATACCTAATGGATCCCACTATTCACTTTCTTCATGTGGTAATTCTAATACAATACTCATTACTTTCTCCACACTTACATCCAATTATTGTTCTATGAATTACTCATATATGTCGATAATCACCTTGAATTTGAGTGGATTATATAGCTTAAATGATTTTTTGTCCTCATTGTACCCTAAAAAGATACCAATTTCTCATTTATCATCTAGTTTTCTTCATAATGCATTTGGGTTGTATTCATAAGCTACACAACCAAACACTCTCGCATGTGAAAATTTGTGTTTTCTTCCATTCCATTCTCCATATAAAAGCACATTTTGGATGTTCTTGGTTGGACATATATCATTATGTAGAATGAAGTTATTATAACTTCTTCCCAATACTTATTTAATAAATGTCCGGCCTTTAACAATATTCTATCCATGTCCATGATGGTTATGTTATTTCTTTCTACCACATCATTTTGTTGTGGTGTATACCTAAAAGTGAATTTCTTGTGAATTCCATGTTACTTTCAAAATTTTATAAAATAATTTTAAATGTATTTTCACCTCTATCTATTCTAATAACCTTAATATAGTACCTTTTTTCTTCTCAACTAGGGATTTGAACTAGCGAGAAATAGATGAAATCTTATAATTTATGATTTAGAAGACACCCATG
This sequence comes from Taxus wallichiana var. yunnanensis, assembly GCA_018340775.1. Lineage (NCBI taxonomy): Eukaryota > Viridiplantae > Streptophyta > Pinopsida > Cupressales > Taxaceae > Taxus > Taxus wallichiana. The sequence continues at coordinate 20,666,916 of CM031235.1, read as the reverse complement.
TTTTTTACGAAGTCATCAATGAAGGTTAGAAAAATTGTTGAACCACCAATTAAGGCTTTCTACATTTTTCCACACATATCAAAGTGAACAATCTCCAATGTGCCTTTGCATGAATTGACTTTCTATTTGGGAATGATTCTTTGTGTTTCTTTACTATAATTTACCCGTAGTATACTTTATCTAGATTTTCTATAAATGGTAAGCCTTTGACCATATTTTTCTTACTCAAAAAATTTAATCCCTAAAATTTAAGTGACCAAATCGGAGATGTCAAAGCCAATTTTCATCTTTTCCCTGTGACTAAGTACTCACTATGGTGGTATCTTAAAGTACTAAAAATGAGTTGGTGTGTCATGAACCAAAACTATAATTTCATTTATTGTTGATAACACAATAATCAAGAATAATAATTGGGTTGGTTATTAGATTTCTATATGGGTAGTTAATATCATAAACTGTGGATGTAATTTAGGATAAACTTGATGGATTAATTTTTAGAGAAAATACATGGATGATTGTTTTCATATTTACAACATTTAAAGATTGATTTCAAGTATTTAATTTATTTAATTTAATTATGTTGATTTAATTTAGTTCTTAATTATATGGTCATATGGATATAGAGGCCTAATCAATTTCATGTTTTCATGAGTTGTGATGCAAGAGAACAGTACCCTCACTAAAAATTGGATACCTATAGGTAGAATATCATCAGGGAGATGGGAAGTAGATAGAATGTAGATGGGAAGTAGATAGAATGCAAATATTGCAAAATATAAAGGTAAATTGTGAACCAACACACACATGTAGTTACACTTGTATTGTTAGTTTGCATTAGTGTGTGTGTGTGTGTTATTAATTGTTGGCATTTTGACTATATTTTGGTAATTTATTGTGGTTGATTGATTTCATATGCTTGGATATTTTTAGTTTTTTAGAGAGGTGGCATTTTTTCACATTGGTAAAACCATTTCAAGTGATGATGAGTCACTAGGTATTATTAGTTTGCATTAATGTGTGTGTGTGTGTGTGTGTGTGTGTGTGTGTGTGTTATTAATCGTTGGCATCTTGACTATGTTTTGGTAATTTATTGTGGTTGATTGATTTCACATGCTTGGATATTTTTAGTTTTTTAGAGAGGCGGTAGTGTTTCACATTGGTAAAACCATTTCAAGTGATTGTGAGTCACTCGGTACAACCCGAGGAGCATGCAACGATATTCAAAACATTGTCGATTTGTGGAGCTCAATTGCTTCACAATAGCATGTTTTTGTAAACTTATAGGAAAACACGATGAATCGGCATAAGTCGGGTGACCGTCATCACTCACGAGGGATGGCATTGGTCAAGCAAGCAGGAACCGGTATCAGTTAGGGTAATTAACATCGGTTACCTGTGCATGATTGCTTTTATTTAAGTCATGGGAATTAGATCTAACCTTTGGTTAAAAGGTGATCGAATGATTGTAATTGCATAGCTAAGTTTCCCTAAGTATGTATATGCTTATATAAGCTTGAAAGCTAGGGTTAGAAAGATTAGATTGTGAAAGATTGATCATAATTGTAAGAAGGAATTCTTGGAGAAGCTGAGAGAAGGAAAAGTATTGTACATCCAAAGAAGGTGTGGAAGATTGCATATCTTCATTGTATTTCCTCTGTAAAGAAAAGATTAATAGATTGGTTGTTTCTTAGTGGACGTAGCCCACACTGGGTGAACCACGTTATATCTTGTGTATTTATCTTCTAGTATATTTTCGTGTTTTATTGCTTGTTTGCTTAATTTTGATTATAGATTTGTACAACAAGTGTGTGCTAACCCCCAACAACTGGTATCAGAGATTTTTGTTTGAGGGTTTTGTGTGTTGACAGAGTTACTCACAGAGGGATTTCTGATTGAGTGGGAGCTACAACAATGGAAGAAGATGGAAAATACAAAGTTGAGAAATTTGATGGTCGTAATTATCAAGTATGGAAGATATAGGTGGAAGATTATTTATATTAGAAAGATTTATATATATCGTTGGATGAGAAGGCAAGGCCTACAAAGATCACTGATGAGGAATGGAAGATTCTTAACAGAAAGGCTCGGGGATCTATAAAATTGAGCCCGATAGCATCTCGTGGCTTTGAATATTCTTGCAGCAAACTATGGTAGATTTGATGAAATCTTTAGCTAATTTATATGAAAAACTTAGTGCTTTAAATAAAGTTTATTTGATGAAGAAAGTATTTAATTGAAAGATGCAAGAAGGTGAATCTGCATCAAGTCATTTGAATGATTTATGTTCTATTGTAAATCAATTAAAATAAGTTAATATTTCATTTGATGATAAAGTGAAAACACTTTTATTCTTATGCTCTTTGCAGATAGTTGGGATAACTTGGTCATGGTTGTTAGTAATATAGCGACTACTACTAATATTTTGAAGTTTGATGATGTGGTTAGTATAATCTGAATGAAGAAATACACGGGAAAAGTATAGAAGAATCATCATTTGGTAATGCTTTGAATGTAGAAAGCACTAGAAGGAAGGAGAGATCCAAGAACAATAATAATGGGAAATAAAAGTTTAAGAATGGTAGATCTAAACATGGACGAAGAGGAAAAACAAAGAGAATGCTAGAAAGTTAAAGAAGCAAATGTTGCATCTTATGAGGTAATGCAAGATTCCCGTTTTCTCTCCTTGGATAATAAAATAGAATCATGGGTTTTAGATGCAAAATCTTCTTTCCATGCTACCCCTAATAAGGGTTATTTCGAAACTATGTCCATGGTAATTTTAGGCATGTTTATTTAGGAGATGATGAGTTATGTAATATTATTGGTAAAGGGGAATTTCATCTTAAATTGTAGAATGGAAATACATGTCTATAGAAAGATGTGAGGCATGTGCCAAGTCTCGGGAGAAATCTAATTTTTTGCAGGACAACTAGGTGAATTTGGTTGTATGGTTACATTCACAACCAACTCTTAGAAATTTACCAAGGGATCTCTTGTTGTAGAAGAGACAACAAGGTAGGAACATTTTATTTCCTACCTGTATTACTGATTCCTTTTCTATGCTATCTACTTTAGATTCATATGCAAACATGTGGCATAATCGGCTAGGCCATATGAGTCAAAAAGGAATGTAGATCTTAAAGGCTAAGGGTAAGTTATCAGATTTGAAAGATGTAGATATTGATTTTCGTGAGCATTGTATATTTGGAAAGTAAAAGAGAGTGAGATTTATCAAATTTGGGTCACAAATGAAGGGGCAAAAATTGGAGTTTGTTCACTCAGATGTGTGGGAACTAGCCCAGGTAGTTTCTCATGGAGGATGTCAATATTATGTGACTTTCATTGATGATGCTACAAGAAAGGTATGGGTTTATTGTTTTAAACATAAATATGATGTTTTTGAGAGTTTTAAAAGATGGAAATCGCTTGTGTAAAATGAATCAAATTCAAAGTTAAAATTTCTTAGATCTAACAATAGTGGTGAGTATTGCGAGTAAAGAATTTCAATTATTATTGTTTAGTGAATCAAATACACGAGAGAAAGAACGGTTCCTAGAACACCACAGGAGAATGGTGATGCTAAAATAATGAACGGTACAATCATGTAACATGTAGGAAGCATGAGGATACATGTTGTATTACCCTTGAATTTTTGGGCGAAAGCAGTAGACATGGTGGTTTATTTGATTAATCAAATGGGCCTTCAAGTGCACTTTGGATGGTGGAATACCATAATAATATTAGATTGGAAAAGAGGAAGATATTTCTTTTCTTGGAGTATTTGGTTTAGAAGCTTTTGTGCATGTTGATAAAGAAAATACAAAAAAATTGGATATTAAATCCAAGAGATGCACTTTTATTAGTTATGGCTCTAGTGATTTCAAATTTTATTTTGGGATTTAAAAGATTCTAAGATTGTACATTGAATGGAATGAAAAGAGAATGTACAGGGATCAAGTTTTGGTACCCAAAGATGAACCGGTTGGAAATTTTGTGGAAGAAAACTCATTCTTGGATTTAGAAAAGACATCTACAGTGCCTTTGGTCATCCTGAACCGGTATCGGTTGAACAAAATCGGTGTCGACCGTCAAGACCGACGTTGGCTCTATGAAGAACACGACCAAGACGGTTAGTTGAACCAAAGATTGACAAGAGGTGACAAGCGTCGGTCACTATTAGAGGTGGATACTAATGTACAAGACGTACATATTGAGCCTCTGACACCCCAGATCTCAGTTAGAAGGTCACAAAGGGTAAGTAGACCTCCAAAAATATTTACACCTTCTTTATCTTATTTATTATTGGTGATAGGGGTGAACCAATGAGTTTTGATTAAACAATGCAAGAGGATGAAACCCACAAGAAGTGGGAGCATGGCATGGATGAGGAGATGGACTACTTAGAACAAAACTAGACATGGGATTTGGTCAAGTTGCAGTAGGTAAAAGGACATTGTAGGACAAATGGGTTTACAGGATCAAGGAAGAAGAGGGTGGACAGAAAATATACAAGGCAAGGCTTGTGGTAAAAGGATTTGCATAGAAATCAGGTATTGAATTTAGTGAGATATTTTCTCCTGTAGTAAAAATGACTTCCATATGTACTATTTTGAGTTTAGTTGTAGTAGAATATTTGCACTTAGAACAACTTGATGTTAAGACGACTTTCCTTCACGATGATTTGGAGGAAGAGGTATATATGTAGCAATTGATTGGTTATGAAGTCAAGGTAAGGAGAAACTTGTGTGTAGGTTGAAAAATATCTTGTATGGGCTTAAGAAATCTCCAAGGTAATGGTATATGAGGTTTGACATTTTTATGCATGAGCATAGTTATATGAGATGTGAATCGATTATTTTTTTATTTCAAGAAGCTTGAAAATGGAAGCTATATTATTTTGTTATTGTATGTAGATGATATGCTTATTGCAAGATCTAGTATGTAGGACATTGTTGAGCTTAAAGAAAAATTAGCTCATACATTTGTAATGAAGGATTTAGGATCTGCAAAGAAAATCCTTGGCATGCAAATTCATAGAGATAAGAAGAACATGAAATTGTATTTGTCTCAGGAACATTATATCAATAAGGTGTTAGAAAGGTTTAATATGTAGAATTCAAAATCTGTAAGTACACCTATGGATGGACACTTCAAATTATGCAAAGATCAGTGTCCTACATCACATGAGGAGGTCAAGTACATGGCACGGGTTCCATATGCTTCAACAGTTGGAAGTCTTATGTATGTAATGGTTTGTACTAGACCAGACATTACACAGGTAGTGGGAGTTGTGAGCATATTTATGGCCAATCAGGTAAAGAGAATTAGAAAGTATCCAATGGATACTCAGATATTTGAGAGGGACATCCAGGATCGATTATGTTATGGAGGGTCAGATACTTCTTTATGTGGCTATGTTGATTCGATATGGCTGGAGATTTAGATGGTAGGAGAAGCACCATTGGATATGTATTCACAGTAGGTGGCATGATAGTTAGTTGGATTTCAAGATTACAAAAGGTTGTGGCCTTGTCTACTATAGAGGTCGAATATGTTGTAGCTACAAAGGCTAGAAAAGAGATGATATGGATGAGAAGTTCATGTAAGAATTGGGAAAGGAGCAAGAGGATTGCAGATTGTGCAATGATAGTCAAAGTGCATTTCATCTAACAATAACTCGGTGTTTCATTCAAGAATGAAACACATTCAATTGAGATATCACTTCATACTCTAGGTCTTGGAGGATGGGCAATTGAAACTAGAGAAAATTCATACAAATAAGAATCATGTGGATATGCTAACAAAGCCATTGGTAAAGAATAAACTAGAGCTACAATCCACTTCTATTGGTCTTCAAATTTGAGACTTGAAGAGGAAGAATCGAGCCAAGGAAAGGATCCAAGGATGGAGCTTTACAATACGCAGTGCAGAAATTTATCTCCAAGTGGGAGATTATTGAGTTGTGGAGCTCAATTGCTTCACAATAGCATGCTTTTATAAACTTAGGAAAACACAAGAATCGGCATCGGTTGAGTGACCGTCGTTGGTCACCCTGGGGACCGGCATTGGTCAAGCACGTAGGAACCAATATCGGTTAGGGTAACCGACATCGGTTACCTGTGCGTGATTGTTTTTATTTAAGTCACGGGAATTGGATATAACCTTTGGTTAAAAGGTGATCTAATGGTTGTAATTACATAACTAAGTTGCCTTAAGTATGTGTATGCTTATATAAGCTAGAAATCTAGGGTTAGAAAGGTTAGATTGTGAAAGATTGATCATAATTATAAGAAGGAATTCTTAGAGAATGCGAGAGAAGGAAAAGTATTGTACATCAAAGAAGGTGTGGAAGATTGCGGATATTCATTGTATGTCCTCTATAAAGCAAAGGATAATATATTGGTTGTTTCTTGGTGGATGTAGCCCACCCGAGTGAACCATGTTATATCTTGTGTATTTATCTTCTAATAAATTTTTGTATTTTATTGTTTGTTTGCTTATTTCTTATTATAGATTTGTACAACAAATGTGTGTTAAGCCCCAACAAACATCTATATAACAATTTAATTAAATGGTGTTTGTCGTTGAATAATCTAATCTTAATTAATTTACTTGATTATAATTAATCACTTTGATTTAGGACGTCAATTTGATTTCATGGTTTCTTATGTTTCCTTATGGATATTAAACACATTGGTAGTGTATGAGCACTCAACCGATGTTATGGGTCGACTATATTTTGCACAATTTAATAACAACGAATTACAATGTGAATCTCTTGTTTAAATATTGAACTTGTCATTAGTCAATTAATATAAAATGCATAGCATTTAGGCACAATGCCATAATAATGGCATAAATAATTCTCGTTGATATCTACTTGACATACTTCACCTTTGATAAGGTGGAAGTGAAAATTGATTATTTTGTGACTATTTACATTTCATGTGATCATGATCTCGTCATGATAACATTCACATTTTGATAATAATCATGAAACCAAGAATAGTGGTGGTGGCATAAAATTGGATTTATTTCTTCTTGATCAAATTGATAAACCACATTAATGGATAATAGTAATTAAAACAAATTTTCTAAACCATGTGTAGTAAGTGGTGCAAGGTTTTGGTTTTCTAAACATATAAGGGAGATTGCAAAGTGGTATATTATTGCTTAATCTTGGAAATAATCCATTGCAAGTAGGATAATACTAGGTTGAGTGATAAGGCCACTACATAGTAGGAAACTAATTGTTAATATATTTTTATTTCAATGCATTAGAATGACCATAAGTTGGCGGCTGGAAAATAATTAAATAATAATAATAAGCAACTTGAAGTTGTATTTATGGTAATCAATGTTGCATGATAGTCCTCCTTGGAAGAGCTTTCCATTTTCTTGTTCTTCGATTGCAACTTTGAGTTCCATGATTTATGATCTAAATTGTTTTGATGCTCTAAAACCACCTCCACGTAGGGGGAAGAGTTATTATGGTTTTATGGCAGTGATATAGTATTTGCATGGAGATTTATATGGTGATACACCTCAACCATTTTAGGGAGAAATAGTTTTTAATTTATATACTCCATTATTTTGGACAAAGATTAAAAAATATAGTGGATTGTTAATTTTATTAGAGAGCTTAATCTTGGAAAAGGGGGATGACTATTATTGGTGGGTATTTTTCTAACCTTGGGAGTCTTATTTTTGTCTAGGAATCACCTATACGGAAGGACATGAAGTATAGAATGAGGGCATTGGATTTGGGGAATGTTTTTGTGTTATTTTTCCTTCTTCAATCTTCACACAAGATCAAAAGATATTATAGGAAATATTGGATAGAGAGATGGAATTGGATTATCGCATTGTAGAAACAAATTTCTCCTCTTTAACTATTAAAACCATTGGGTAAGTGGTTAACTTCGTAATATATCTTTTCTTCATTCAATTGAATAATGGGTAAAATATTTTCTTTTCTGCCATCCTCAAATAAATTTAAGGGGTTTACTAGATAGGAATATGGGTACAAACCTCGTGATTAGAGTAAGCTTGTAATGTATTTATTTTCTTGAACAATATTGGTTTAAGGATGATTCGATGGAGCTGATATATACATACTCATATAGCTTAGTCACTACACTTGGTCTAGGGTTTCCATTCATCGGTTTCATTATAGAAAACATATTGCAAACACTAAGAGTTGTATGTTTGTCATACAAAGAGGTTTTGGAAACTATGTTTTAGTTGATTTCATGACTTCTCGAGTGGTTTTTATTTATTATTGAATGTTTAATGATCCTTTAGGACCAACTAAGCCACGAGATAAACTATTGATGAAATTAACAAGTGTAAACTTGTGTATGGTTTGTAAACTTTAGGTATAATAAAAGATTATTCCCTTGACCATGTTAAAACAATGAAACTCACTTGTGGTTGTATGGATACGGGGAGGATAGACGAGATAATTTAAAATTTGTTTTACTTAATAATATTTGGTTTGTATGATAACATTCTATCCTAAGAGACTATTAAATTGATAAGGAACACTCATAAGAGTTAAGGTGTAATGGCAAACCATTTCGAGGCCATTATAGTGTACGATAACACTTTGTAACATTGTGCAATCATCTAAAGTTATACAAATAATGGATTAACATTGATTTATAATTATTGAATCTATTGAAATCATGAATTATAAACCTTGAACAAAATTTGTTAAGGTGATAAAAAGAGTGTGTTAAACATGAACTACCTTCAAATAGTTTGTTTAAATTAAGTCTTCATTCAAACACATGCTTTTGAATTCTAATCAAGAGTAGGTTTTTATAAACCCTTGGATAGTGAGAGTGGGTTGCAAGGAAATAATAAGGCCCTTCCATTTCCACTTACAAATGTACCCACTAAGCAGGGCTCAAAATAGAATTTTAAATTTGAAATGGCCCTAAAATCATGCTACATTCAAGTTCGTACATCAAAAATGGTATGGAAATAAATTTTCCATTTCCATACCTTCTTATACATAAACACGCGACATTTATGTCCCATCTTCAGCAAAAATGTCAATTTAAAACGCAAAAAAATCAAAATTAAAAAAAATTAAAACAAGTCAAACATTAATCCAATAATAGTCAATATGTATATAAAATAAGTTTACATTTAGATATAAATATTTACTATATATATATATATATATATATATATATATATATATATATATATATATATATATATATATATATATATATATATATATATATATATATATATATATATATATATTATGCCATGATGTTTGAGAGTGGTTTCAAACATCTAAGAGCTACAATGCAGATTTTAGGTTTTGGAGCATCCAATAAGAATGTTCATCTTTTCAAAGGGAAGGGTACACATATGAATCTTTTCCTACATATTTTTCCACTGAATACAAAAAGGCTATGCATGGTAGAACTCCAAAATAGTTAAGTTTTGGAGCCATTAATCAGATAATCAATGAGACGAATGCTCATCTCTGTCAAGAAAAACAAGATAGAAAAGAAGTTGTAAAAGCCTTAGGAGCTAAGATATGTCAGATAATGGATAATGATCCATTTGGGTGTAAACCATCTCATACTTCTCCTCACAAGAAAAATCCCTGCAAATAATGTTCATCTTTTTCAAAGGGAAGGGTAGATATAAGTCAAAAAAGAAATATTTCAAGAAGAGATTTTCTTCGAGTTTACTTAAGAACAATGCACTAAAGAAGAGATTTCTCTTAGAAGAAAGAAATATTTTAGGAAAAAGAAATACCTTGGTAAAAGAAAAAAATTGCCTACATGTTTTATCTCGCAAAGGAAAACATTATGCCTCTGAATGTCTAAAAAAGGATACTGATAAGGCTAAATCTAAAATCAATATGCTTGAATCTAAAGGCATAAATGATCAAGAATACCACCTAGTCACGATTCATACTACTATTCTTCATATATATCTTATGTGTCATATGAAGATATAGGAGTTAATGTTGTGGAGCAATCAAATTCAAATTCTAATAAAGACAAAATCAAGTTATGATTCATTTCCTTCATTTGTAAATATGATTGTCAGTTTTCCTCATCCTCTTATTCCTCCATCTACAGAAGTATTACAGAAACAACTTGAACTCAAGAAAAGTGAATATGAAATATGTCCCCCATGGGATATCTGAAGAATATATATCTTCAGAGAAATTCATAGAACTAGAAGATAAATATCAATCCCAAATACGTATGCGAACTTGATGCACGAAAAGAAGAAGAAATAAAGAAGTTAGCAAATCAACAACAAAGCCACAAAGCATCTTCTTCATCATCCAAACCCATCATACAAAGGCAAGTACGACAAAGACAACCAATTGTGAGAGGTCATGGATGAGGAAGAGGAAGGAATTTCCCTAAGAGAAATTTCCCTTTTCTATTTCTAGAAGAACAAGGTACTGAAGAAGAATTCCAAGTTGTTGATCAAAATCAGAATTTGTGCTCCCGAGTCAAAATACAAAAGAACATCGTGAAGGAACATAATATATTTTCTCCGTAAAGTGATAGAAAAGGCAACATAAGAATACGAAAGTTTCTAAGAAGAAGAATCTCTTGACGTAAGGAGAGAAGAAACATAAAAGTTCCTAGAAAAATCTTATCATGAGATTCTACATCAAGAAGCGAACAAGAAGTTCCGACATAAGAGATAAATATTATCAAATGAGCTCAAAATCATTTGATCTCAATCAATATTTTTATTCCAAACATCAAGCCATATTCTATATATACTATGATAGATAGTGGAGTAGATATAAGCCTACTTAGGACTAGAGCCTTTCCTCCAGATTGTTGAACGGAAACCTACCTCAAGATTAATTTTGATAAAAAAATTCATATCCAGATATACAGCCTATGTCCCTATCTAGATAGAAGGTTACCAGAGAACATTGCAGTTCTACCAACATGACATGTTCTCCTATGATTGTCTGCTAGGAGTAGATACCCTACAACAATGTGGAACCTTCAGCCTAAACAAAGATTTCATATCTTTATTTAACCATGATGTCCAGATCCCTAGAAAATATTCATTCAGAACCATAATTCCTTTACCTAATCAAAATAAGGAACCTAATCATGAATGGATTCATAAATCCATAGCCCTTTGTAAAGGAAACATTGATGACATTGTTGAAAAAATAAAAAGGGATCTATGTTCAAAAATCCTCATACTTTCATAAACAAAAGTAAAAAACATTACAGTCACTTGATTTACTGGTTTGCAAGGATGCAAATGGGAATAATATTATTCCTAAGTTCAAGGCCCATCATAAAGGAATGATTCCAGAAGACAGAAAAGAGTGTCATGAAGAGATAAAAAAACTACTACAAGGTGGTTTTATTCAACAGTCTAATTCTCATTGGGCTTGTGCAAAGCATTTTATGTTAACAAAAGAAGTGAGCAGCTAAGGTAAAAGAAAAGGCTTGTAGTTGACTACAAACCTCTGAATAAATATGTCCAATTTGTACAACATCCAATACCAACAAAGGATGATTTGTTGTCTAGAATCAAAGGATCAAAGGTCTACAACAAGTTTGATCTTAAAAGTAGTTTTTGGAAAATTTCGAGACACGAAGATCACTATAAGACAACATGTGTTGTACCTGAGGAGGACATGTATGAATGGAATGTACTTCCATTTGGCCTCGAAGACAATTCCATGTCAATTTTTCAAAAAATCATGGATAATATTTTTGATGAGTTTTTTGATTTCTTGATTATATATATAGATGATATTCTAATTTTCTCAAAATTTCTGAAAGAGCATACTAAGCATCTACAAAACGTTAATGATATAGTTTACTGAGAATGGTTTGTGTTTATCTCCAACAAAATGGAGGTATTTAAAGAAGAGATAAATTTTCTTGTTATTACTGTAAAATATGGCTCAATTGAAATGTAATCTCATATTGTATCTAAAATCCAAGAATTTCCTAATAATATGATTGATAAGATGCAGTTATAGAGATTTCTTGGATGTATTAACTATATTGCAAGATTCTACGAGAGGAATGGTTCTTAACATATTTCTTCTCAATAAAAGGCTAAGGAAGAATGTCCTAGTTGGTTGTATGAAATGACCGAGGTGTGAAAAGAATTAAAACGAGAATTTCAGAATCTTCCATCCATGTCCTTGCAGAAAAGGTGGAAGATTGTGGAAACTGATGCCATGAAGAATTGCGGGAGTTGTCTTGAAAGAAAAATTAGAGACTGGAAAAGAAAAAATTTGCAAATATGCGGATGGATCTTTTCAAGGATCGAACTAAAATACCATTCAATTCATAAAGAGATTCTTGTAGCAAAGAAATCCATTAAAGATTTCTTATTCTTCCCTAAACCGAACACTTGATTTTGAGATCTCGATATCAATGACTTGAGCTCGACTTAATAATGGTGACCCTCTCGACAAAACAACTTTGGTAGACTACAAAGATGGGGAATGTGATTCGATAATTATAGATTTAAAGTTGAATATATTAAAGGAAAAGATAATTCTTTGGCAGATTTTGCAAGCAGAGAATTGAACTAGTCCAAGGAAATTAATATTACCCAGGTAATTCATGAATTTGTTAGCCATGTTTGGTCATGTCGAATTATCAAAGATATATTGATGTGCTAAGAAGAAATGATAATCAAATTTCATTTGAAGCACAAAAAATCCTACTTAGTCGGGATATTATTTATGTTTCTCCATACTCCATGAATGAAGTTGCAACCATATTTGTAGATCTAAAAATAACAGTTGAAGATTTTCATTCTCTTCAAGAACCCCATGGTATTTTGCACCTTAAGATGGAAATGGAGACATTATAGGTTTGTGGAGCCACCTCCAAATGATATTCCTATAGAAGGAATTCACTTTAGATATCTTATCCCAAGATCAGGAATGTTGTGGAGGTTTGAATTCTCTCAAATGTGGCCTAAAGGTCATCCACTAGAGACCGATATTTAGAACAGACCTAATAGAGCATAAAATCAAGGATATATTGTTAATCATTTCAAATATTTTCTCTTCAGATATCTTCCTACCAAAATTTCTGATCATTCTCTTCTTCAGATACATCCATGATATTGCTAGGAATATTTTGATAAATTGTAAAATTCCTTGGTATGTAAAAGAGACATATTATGTTAAGTCTAATCATGCATGAGCATATCACCAACATCCAAATGGACAGCTTTGGCAAAAAAATATCTTGTACTCTTTATATGCGGTTGGCACTTCATCCAAACAATCCAGGAAGCTCACCGAAGCACGCACAACCACCAGTTCCCTCCCTTGCTTTTCCTATCAGAATGTTAGCATGCATGTTCATCATATTTATAACTAAATCAACCATTCATGCACAAAGAATCATCATAATCATGGCAATTCGAAACACATATAATAAGGAAACTCAATCAACATAAAGAATGATTAACAAGATCTGAATTCCCATAATTCCATACTCAAACATAGTCAATTTAGCAACCCAAACACAGTTATCCATTGCAAACCATAATCAATTACATAACAGAGAAGTTGAATACTTCATATTTCCAATACATCATTACACATGCCCTATGTGCTCTCATATAGACTCTAAAACCCTAAGATTACATAACACCAAAACTATCGAGCCTCTTCTTCTCGAGCTAGTACTACCTATATATAAGAGTGGGGACTTTCCCTTCACCGCTTTCATGGAATCTCCCAATAATAAGTGTGCATACAAAATAACTTGTATGATTTTTACAATGTGCTAATAATAGGTTAAACGAAATATACAATATGCTTTAAACCTATTATTAAAATTCTCCATGTGTATTCTTTGTCTTGATATGCATGTGATTTTCCCAATTATAGTCGTTGCTTGGAAGCCAAGTCATCTAGATTTTTCTATTTTCGGATCTTTACTTGAGTGGCACTTGAACTCTTATTTTCTGTTTTTATCCTTGTCTCTGGAAAACTAGCTAAGTCCTTGATCTTCTATATGCATACTTGCAGCCTTACGTCTTGACTGTTTCACTTTTACACATGCCCTTTGTGTGCTACTTTGATCTCCTGCGCGTGTGTATCTTTACACGTTAGCCTTTTACTTCACTAATACTTAGTCAATTTTCTCTAACCAACATTACCCCACACTAGGTATATTGTTTGTCCTTGGCAATATTGACTCAAAAATGCTTCTCAAGAATAGAAGAATAAAGAGTGTATAAGATGAAAGAATAGTAGATATATACCCAATGAATCAAAGATCGACACATTTCCACAAATCAGCACACTTGACTTTATTCTTGGGGTGGCTAGAGTAGTTTAAGGAACTATGTCTTTCTATTATTCTCCGGCTTCTCCCACTCTGTAATTTCCTTGGCATCCGCACCCGGTACCACACGGCAATATTCGGCACCCGCTCAAGGGTCATTTCTTTGCCCTTCTCCTTCAACTCTCTAATAACTCCAGCAAGTATTTATGTCACTCCTTCCAAGGAATCCATTTTGCGTGCAACCAATGATTCAAGCTCATTAACCCTTGTCTCAAAGGTATCTCTTACAATTTTCAACATATTTTTTTGTGCCACTTCGCCGAGGATCTCTTCACGACCAACTCTACTATTCTTCTTAGTGGTTGATGTTTACTTGAGTTCGGCCTCCTCCTGAGTAGTGTGTGCCTTGAGGATGGGATCAAGGTATTGAAAAATTTCAAGCATGCATCCTTCCTTTTCAGCGCATCCTTAATCATGCTTTGCTTGCCCAACACCTCATACTCCATTATTTTACGTGCCATAGATGCCTTATTCCTTTCCCATGTTAGAGCCAACTCTTCTTTTGTTGACCCTTGCACATACTCCTTCTCATGTAATAACATCCTTATAAGGTCTTCCAAGTAATCTAGTGTCGAATGGTATTCTGTTTAGCCTTCTCTTCTAGGTTGAGGTGTGATGTTGTTATTGCATCTTAACGCAATATGAAAACCTTGTTCAAGGCATATTTTACGTGCTTTTCTACCTTCCTCAACTCATCCGTAATCCATTTGACTTCATGTTCCTTATCCTTCTTATCTTCTAGTAGGGCTCGATAGTAGCCCTCATATCCAAATTTTTGTGCGCTACTTCCGTTACCATCTTTATCATAGCATTGCTAGCCTACTCATCTGTCATCTTTGTGCATTTGATGGTAGTGAGGATTGTGCTTGGTACTTTCTTCATCTTGCATCTAGCATATGCCTCATTATTAAGCTTGAACTCAAGCTCCTCCATGTGAGTTTTCATATTCCACAAAAGCATTTTCCTTGTGCACATGGTTTCTCATTCTCGGATTGATTACCTCCCAACCATAGAGGTATTTATTCTACATTGTGCTTTGGAATCTTGTGTGCAACACCTTTGATTGATCATCAATATAATTCACTGTGGTGTTCATAAGATATATTATTTCTTCTTCCTTCCTCCATCATGCTTTCTTGTTGGTGTCTGTTTTTACTGCACTCGGGTGTGCACTACCCCATCTCCACCTATAGCTCATATATCTTCTCTAAATGGATCACCATCACTTTTGTTATCTTCTTCTTCCCTAGAATCTTCCCTCGCACGCATTGTGTACCTCGCATCATGCTACACAGTTTCATCCTTAATCTCTTCTTCATCCTCATCCAAATTATAGATGGTGGGATTCCTCATCATGTGCAACCTCTTCCTCGAAATTATCCTCATCACTATCTTCAATTTTCACCAACCTTCTCCTTATTATTTTTAGAGGGATATTCTTCTCTGCACTCGGCTTGGTTGGAGTAACCCTTGGGGACTTCTTGGTTACCTCTAAAGTCCCCGTGTCGTTGCCTTGTCCTTTGTGCCCTCTCTGCAACTATTTCTGTGAATGTGGTTAAATACAGTGTCGTCATCTTCTTCCGCCTCCTCCTCCTCATATTTTTCCTTTACTTATTCTTATTCTTGTGCAGGAGGGTCTCTCGCGCATTCTTTTAGTTCCCATAGTTTTTTTACCCCTTGGCAGTTTTGGGAGATTAAGGTCTTCTCCTCAACATACTTCCCATTCATTACTCTAGGCCTCAAATAGATTAAGGTCTAGTTACTAATCTACAAAGCGCATACTGCGACTCTTGTGCCTAGGTAACTTATATTTACAATGTCCATTACGCGTCCTCCCCTCTGATAGTTAAATGCATTGGTAGTGTCCTCTACTCGTAAATCACCCTCAAGTCGGGCTCTATCTCGAGGCCCGAACTGCGCAAACCTATAACTCTCCTAATCAATGATGCGGTTGTGCACATTCTCCTTCCCACAAAGTAGAAATAGTCCTCATGGACTGCGACATTAACCATTGATACAAGCACTCAAGTTTTCCAAAGAATAGAAATTCATATAATCTGGATAACTTACATTTTCTCCAAATCCTTTTGCATATTTTCATCATAAACAAAATTTCCATTTTCGGTCCTCGGTCCATCTTCTTCAACACTTCTATGTGTATCTCATCCTCGTGTGATTCTTGCACTTGATTAGTTGTGACTCACATGGCTGCCCCATAATGACATCATTAAGGTATTGCATCTCTGAAAATCACTCCTCTAGCACGTCCTCCACTTCGGGATTCCTATTTTTTCCCTTACCTTTTCCCTTGGGTGATATTGTGGGTGCTTTCTTCGGTGTCATTGTCTACTCTACACAACTTCACACTTTCATATTTGTAACAACTCTATTCCCTAGGTATTGGATGATCTTCCTCAACCACATGCACCAAGCATTCACTCGTCCACCTTCCTTGCTTCAAACCTTAGTCTTTCCAAACAACTTTGTGCCTAGCTTAGTTTTTCATGACTGTGTGCCCTAATTCCAACTCTATGCACTTTTGCTTCTACAAACCATAGCTTGATGAATGCAAACACTCGAATCTCAATGAATTCAAACCTCCACGCCTTCCCCACGCTTTGACTTCCACTAAAGGATATCCTAAACTAGGCCATGTGTTATCTTGCTCTAGTTTTCTTTAAATCTCCTTGGATCTTTGCAATTTTTCTCAAATTCACACTTCATCGCTCTTTAAATGCTCAAGCACTTCGCAAGTAAGGTAAGAATGAACTCACCACGCTCCTTTTATAGATTTCTAAATTTTTATCACATTTATTGCTCCCACACCTACCACCGATTTAGAACAACAAATATGCTTTTTATTTTTCCACACTTTTCTTGGCTTTCTTCCCACGACGACAATTGTAACCTTCGGCGTGCCACTACTTCCCAAGTTGCGAGACATCCTCGTGCATTTCCATGTGCCGCAACCCATCTTCCTTTATGCCACATACCAAATATTCTATTTTTTGATGCCTCCATCACGTTACACTACGCAGCCCTTTTCTCAAGTGGCTTTCCAATATGAGCAATTTATTTCAATTACCATCATTCCTAAGCACTGTAATACCTTCCTTTTTCCTTCGCATGTACTCAATCCATATCCACCAAGCACCTTTCATTTATATTTTCGTGCACACCTTTGAACAAACTCAAGGCAAGTACCATCATCCAAAGATTTCATATTCTTGCAATCACACCAACTTCCACCCCACACTAAAAGTATGTGCGGTCCTCGCGCGCATTAACTTAAGACGTAGTAGTCAGCTCCTGCACGTGAACGTGCTTATTACAACAAAACAAACAAAGAAAAAAAAAAAAAAATATGAAATGAAAATCTAATCTTAATGGCAATATTGTCTTATTACAAACAAAAAGGAAGCTTATTTATAGAAGGGCTTGACCTACTCCCATTCAAGTAAGCAGGGGCAACATGGTGTCATCCAATGCTTGCGAATTGACATGTGTCGATCTACTATCTTGGTCACTACAAAGGGTCCCAACCAATGGACTTTTAACTTCCCTAGGTGGCATGCAAACTTGGAGTCATACAGAAGTACCATCTTTCCAACTGTAAAAGACTTGTTCTTGATGTGTTTTTCATGTCAAGCCTTTTGTCGTGCCTTTTCATTTTCTATCTCCAATGCGTAATGGCACGCTGCTCATCCATTGCATCAGTTTGTCAATACATTCATCCATAGCTTACTCTCATCATCCAATCCACATGCTTGCAACAATACGCAGGAATGGTAACAAAAATTCCACAAGTAGTACAGCCTCCGCGCCAAACACCAATTGAAAGGGTGTGGCCTTGTTCAACCATTTATAGGTTGTTTTATATGCCCAAAGAATGGTTGATACCTTGTCATCCCAATCCTTTCTTCCAACATCACATATTTTAGTTAATGTCTATCCAAAAATCTTGTTGAAAGCTTCAATAGTGCCATTAGCCTGAGGGTGATAAGGAGCATTCTTATGGTGTGCCATCATAAACTATGCTAATAAGATTCTAATTGTCTCATTTAAGAAATGAGTTCCTCTATCACTGCTCAAACTCAACAAGCTTCCATACCTACTAATAATATTTTTCCAAAGGAACCTCGTTGTTGTCATGGCAATCCAATATTTTGTAGGCACATCCTCTCGCCCACCGTTTTAAATAATCAAGTACATGTAATAATGTAGCGCGCCTTTGATCTTGTGTATTAGTGGTGCAATAGGCTCTACAAAATCAATTTCCTATTTTTCTGAAGGTTTCGTGTTTTCTATAAGTCTCAAATGCATTTCATCTCTATTTATAAGATTTCCAATTTCTCGATAGTGGTCACATGCTTTGAAAAAAGCCTTGGTATTCATGTACAAGTGTCTCCCACCATAAACTAGCTAAAAGGATATTGTGTGCAGCCGCATCTCCTACATAATGACCTCCTTCTATCCCTCCATGAACCTCCTCCATGATGGCTTTGCGCTCATGTTCAAGTACACATATGTGCAAGACTTCATCTCTGCCCATCTTATACATGTCTGCTCCAATGAGCTGGTAAGGGGCAGTGTGTGAATAACAAACTCTTTCTTTTCCAATGTTTTCATTCTTTCTAGCGCTAGTATAGTGCACAAAAATATTTTTATGTCCTCCAAATCAGCTAGCATGCGATTCAATCAACAAGCGTGCATCATGCATTGTGTCTTCAATACTTTGTGCGTCCTCTCCAAAGTTTATCCGTGATAAGTGATCAGGGCCCAAGTTGCTCTTTCTTGGCTTTACCACAACAGTAAATCAAATTCCTAAAAAAGGAGTATCCACCTAAAGCAAATGCACCCTTGCAAAACAAGTTTGATGACCAAGCACTTCAATTCCATATGATCGTATCAAAAATAAATGGTGTGTCCAATAAGTACTGTTGAAATTTATGAAGTGCATAGATCATAGATAATGTCTCGTACTCTATGGTTTTGTAATCATGCTCTGTCAAGTGTCGATTTTCTCTTTGGAAAAACATATGAGATTATCCACATTACCCTCTCCTAGTTGCACCAAGATTGTGCCAATAGCCATGCTCAGAGGCATCAACATGTACATGAAAGGGTTTGTTCCATGAATGGACACACAAGATAGGTGCATTGGTAAGTTTCTCCTTCAATGTTTTGAATGTTTGTTGTTACGTCTCACCCCAATAAAACTTTCCTTTGGCTTTGAGAAATTCCTCAATAAGCAACAACCTTTGCATATCCCTTGATAAATTTCCTTTAATAACCAAAGTATTCCCAAGAAACTGCGTGCACTTCACTTTGATTAGTAGGTTCTTCAAGTCCCAAAATTACTGCAATCTTAGTTGGATCCACCAACAATCCATCCTTATAAATTATATGCCCTAGCAGGGTGCCAAAGGGGGTGGCAAAGATATACTTTTTAATGTTGAGAAAGATGCCTAACTATTTACATCTCTTAAACATCAACATCAATTTATCACATGATGGTTTTTACAAGCCCATAAACTTGATCTAATCATCCAGATAAACCTATAAGAACTTATTAATGAAGTCTTGAAATGTCTCGCACAATTATGCACGATAATATTGTTGGTGCATTCTTCAATCCAAAAGGATTCACATTATAAGGAAAACTTCCTCATTCAAAGGTGGCGAAGGTGGTCCTTTCTTGATCCTCACGCGCAATGCGCACTTGGTGATAGCCGTAAAATCCATCGTGAATGAATAGATTTTGCGCCCTATAACTCCTTCAAGGATCTCCTGTGAATGGCATTGGAAAAGGATCTATAACACATGAAGCGTTGAGTTCCCTGTAATCGACACGAGATCATAATCCGTCCATCCTTCTTGATGTTAATCACCATGGGGCTAACCCACTCAGATTCTTCAATTAGTTCAATGATTCTAGACTCAAGCATCTTATCAATTTCCTCCTTGACCTTCACGCGTAGGTTTGGATTCATCCTGTAAGGCCACTTCCGAACTAGAACACGTGCCTTCTTTTAGCTTAATCCTCATCTCTCCCAATGAGGGATGCACAACTTTCAACTCATGATGGCCTCTTAAAAATAGATCCTGGAAATCATGTAATAGTTCAAGTGGTCTTTGCAATCTTTGGTTCTAACCAATGATAGCCTCCTTAGACACATCCTCGGTGCTAATTTTAACCTTCTTAGTCTGCGCATAAGAGCATGGTATGTGCGCACCTTTTCATCTGTAGATTTCCTTACCTTGCACGCACCCTCTATATGGCTGATATCCAAGTTCTCTATTTCTTCATCATCAATGAGGTACACCATTTTCCCTTTTTCCTTCTATCTCCACGTGTGACCTAGCTGGATTTATTTTGTTTCCACTACATCTTCACACGCTTCAATATTGGGTTCTCCTAATAGTTGAACCATGAGTTCTTTGCGCTTGGAGCTATATCCGGGGTGGTGACGCACTTAATTATCTACAAGGCATCATGTGCGATGGCTTATTAGAAAAATAATCAAAGGTATGAACAATACCTTCAGACATCTCGTGCCAATTTGTAGTCTCTTGTTTCAACTCAGCATGGACATACCAAATGCGTGCGCATCCGCGCAGAGTAGAATAGAACTTATGCACCCAAAGAGATGGTGGTATAGCCTCACGGGATTGCACCCATTGTCTCTCATAGTTATGGACATGTACCAAAGCGAAGTCTTCCCATCATACTTGTGTATAAGTGAGGGAACACCAAATACCCGGATGCCCAAAATTGTTTTATTCGTGCGTCGGGATTTATCTGCGGGAAATTTGTATTTAATTATTTTGAGCCGTGTATGAGGCTATTTGCGCTCGTTTAACTCTATTATGAGCGAATATGTTATTATTCCTATGTGCGGAAGGGTTTTAACTTTGGAATAAGTTTTGGGCTTTATTTGTAACTTTTGGCAATTTTTCATGTTTTTGTGGTGTCCCGTTTTGTTTTACTGTGAAATTTCTCTGGAACAATTCCTTTTCGGGTAAGCCCGATTTTGGCCTGGGCATTTGGAAAACATATCGCACATTATGCCGGAGGAAGTCGCCATCGGAGTGCGGATCTTTGGGAAAAAGTGAAGTCGTGCACGAGAAAAGCCCCTGCGAGGATGGGCGCATTTTGGAAAACAAAGGATTTAAGCTGATGGGAAAAATATAAGCCGAGGCGGGGTGGGAATTTTATACACACTGTAGGGTACTTTTTCCGTGTTATAAAAGTCACTTAAGGCTGCGAGTGGGAAAAATAGAATTTGCGAGGCGGTGGGAATTTATTACTGCCTTGCAGGGTAAAAATTCCCATGATAAAATAAAAGGAAAGTGACTTAAGTGAAATCATGGGATTTTAGTGCCTGCCTTGCAGGGTAAATAATCCCATTGTCAAAGTCAAATCACTTAAGTGGATCATGGGATTTTGGTGCCTGCCTTGCAGGGTAAAGAATCCCATTGTGAAAAATTCTTAAAAATAGAATTACATGTGCAAAAAAGTGCGCCCCCTTTGGTGAGAGAATGGCAGCCTTAAATTGATTATTTTAATTAATCTATTCTCTCAAAAAGTGCGCCCAAGCTTGGAGGAAGTCAACAAGTCAAAGTTGGAATAAAAGAAAGGAATTAAATGCATTAAATTTAATTTATTTAGTGGCTGCCCTCTTCCTCTCAAAAAGTGCGCCCCATTTGGGAATTATTTAATGTTTTTTAAGGCATTAAAACATTAAATTAATTTCTATTTTCAGTGGCTATGGTCAAAGCACACTGTGAAGCTTAAGTGAAGTGATGTGTGAAGGATTAAATTGGATTAATTTAATTTATTGGATGGTTGTCCTTAAACATGCTATTTTTAAAAGAGAAAAGCATGATTTTTAATTAATTAATTGCCTTTAATTGTTAGGGCAATTATTAATTATAGAATTGTGAAGGTTATATAAGCATGGGCAGCCATATGGGTGAATTATTTGATTCACAGGTAAAGAATTGCAGCCAAGAGGAAAAGTGCGCCCCCATTAGAAGAAGGATTTTGCTCAGACAAGGTGACAACAAGGCTAAAAGCTTCCAGATTTGGCGCATGCTTTGAAGGAGGTTGATCTTTGTCTGCATAATTGTTTCCATAGGTGTTACAGGAGCTCAGGTGTTGATTGAAAGGATTCATGCTCTCTTTATGTGCAAATTAAACACCAATTTTTGGGGCAGCAGGCTTGAAAAGTGCAGATTTTTACAATTTAAATTCACTATTCATGCTCGGTGGCCATTTTTCTGAATAAATTGCAGGAATTCATTACGGGTGCTTTACAAAAGAAAAGGAGTTTTTATCGATGTCCATACATTGCAAATATCCTCGAATCGAAGAATTGTCGAGATCTGCACGGTATTGAAGAAATCGGCCAAGTAAGAAGAAAAAGAATTATTGAGACGAAGATAGACAAAGCCATGGCGAAAGGAGATGAAAAAAAGCACGATGGAGTCATGCATTGCTTCCGAACTTGCGAGACATAGGAGACACAGATCTAGGCCGGAACCTCTTGCCGATTTGATTGATAGATCAGAGCGGGAAAGACTTCACTCATGCGTGCGGTTAAAAGCGGTGGAATTATCAGAGCTGAGCTTTTCCATGTATAGCCCAATTGCGAGTTCGTGATGGAGTGTGCTAGATCTTATCATCCTTCATCGAGATCGGTGCGTGATGCTTCGGGAAAGACAATAATTCGTTTGGATGCTGAGTTCATCAATTATTGTTTGAAGATTCAGTCGAAAGGTGGTGACTTCCATTAGCATTCGGGATCTTTGACGGTAGATGGGAGAAGCATAGAGATTGATTGTGTGAGCATAATGAATAGCCGATTCATGAAGAAGCCTAGATCTCCTTGAAGTTCGAGAACTCTTCCACGGTCCAATTTGGTGCGGGAGCGTAGATGATGTTGTCAAATTGCTATGCGGGATTAATGGCGAAGCGAATGCTTACACTTTCCGTACATGGATGTATGCTTTCATCGGGACCATTGAAATCAACAAGGTTGATTCCATAATCAATTGGTCGGAAATTATTAGCAACAACATCGGTGAGAAACTCCGGAGCGTGAAGCGTACTTTCGCTTCAAGATGACTTCATACTTAGTGTATATGTTGCGGCTTCACAAGGCGTCTTTTCAATTTGGATAGATGTGGTGTTCTTTCGAGGACCCCATTTTTGAGTGCTACCCATGACTTTACTGCACTGCGTGAGAAAGACTTCAAAGTGATCGCGATGACTTCTTCTACGATTTCATCTGCAAGGCTAGACAAAGACTTGAAGGCCAACAGGGTAAGCAAGGAAGCGTGGGAAGCTGTGTCCAAGATTGGCAATCTATTCATTCAATTTGCAGATTTCACATACCTCAGGGTTACGGGCTTTTCTGGAGAACCAATAAAGATGCCCAGGTATCGAATGATAGATTGATCGCCATGGAGCTGAGCAGGCAACTTGTGGAGTTACACGACCTTCAGTCAAAGCGGCACAAGTCTACGGGCTTCTTCCCAATCACTGTGGGATATTACAGCTGCATTAGCATTCATAGAGCTCGAGGGATGGAGGCGCAAATGTTATCGAGTATGAGCAAGAGTTCTTCCTGCACGGCTGAACTTCGATCCATTTGGAGTAGCAGGAAGACGATCTCGTGAGTACGCACATGTGCCTTCGTTAGAAGATTTCTGGATGAAGTGCAAAAGTGAGTACGAGGTTAGAAAGAGAGATTTCAGCAGGCTATCAGCAAAGCAAGTGTTCGACTTTGGACTAGCGCGGATACCTGCGGATCTTAAAGATGATGGGAATGTGGTACTTGACACTTACCATCAAATGGGAGGAGATAAAGCTATCTTTGAGAATAACATAGGAGAAGTGCCATACATTGAAGAAAGATCGGAAATTTGTGTTGGTGAATACTTCAAACTAGTTTCTTTGTGAAGGGATATTGCCTTGATGAAGCATTGATGAATCAAGTCACGGGAAACTTCGGCGTAGGAGATTCCCTCAAGCGAAAGCATGAAGGAGAAAGCAGCGAGAAGGTCGAGAAGTTGAAAGTACGAGAAGATCTCAGAGAAGAGAAGATCACTTCTACGACCATGAGCTTTGACTCGGCTTCTCAGGCCCGATACTTCACCAACTATTGCCTGCAGCAGAGACACTTCCATGCCTCATTGAATCCGGTGACATTCGTCTTCTCTCCTCGGCCACTTCGTTCATCACCCATGCCAGGAGGATATGTTGAAGCTGCGAGATGGCGAGTTTGAAAGAGCTTTGTCCTTGGATGATTCAGAGGATGGCAGCCATAACATTGTGGCACTTTCTGACGGAGAGGATGCAGAGCGGGAGATGGTAGTGCACTCAGTGACTTCTCACTCTCAGAAGTAATTTCTCGGAATGGTTGGCTTTGTAGTTGGTTCCAGAAGCGAGAATGGAGATGAACTTAGAGGAGCACGACTTGCAGCTACTCTGGGATCTGAGCGAAGAGACAGAAGGCCTAAAGTTGCTAAAGCAACTTCTAGGTTGATCATCGAGAATTCGGGAGAGAAGTTTGCTGAGATATCAATTCCAGCAGAAGGAAAGATAGAGGAGGAGCTCACGGCAGAAGATGTGACAGTGACCAAAGTACCCCTCGGTCAAGCCACCACTGAAGGATTGAAGCAGGACACGTAGACATTGATAGATGCTTTATTCCTTAGGCTTGACAGTGAGAAGGCGGAGAAAGAAGAGCTGCAGAAGCAAGTATCTCAATTATGTGAGATCATAGCCAAGGTTGTTAAACCTTCCATTCAGCCCATTTCAGAGCAGGTGAGTGATCATCTTATGCAGGAAATGGAGGATGCAAGCAATCAAGTAAAGGCTATTGATGAATGGAAGGATTTGATTATTCGTCAAGCTTCTATACAACTTGGAGAAGTGCCAACCCGCCTAAAGGTTATGGATGATGCAGCAAATCAACTAAAGCAACTGATGGCAAACATAGAAGGCATGAATACAGTTGTAGAGAGTAACCTGAGTATTTTGGCCGAGATCAACAAGCTGCCGGGAGATGTATTGATTGCGGAGCAGATTGTACCGGATGGATCAGTTGAGAAGGGGAAGCAGTTAGAATTTGCAGTATCTTTCCGTTTGGAAATCTGCAGAGTTTTGTTGAAAAGGATGCAGGCACTTGAAAGTAGGACATCATCCTTACCCGACAGTATCATTTCTTTCACTGAGGAGGATGTGGTCGGAGGCGTTACTTCTTACGTGCGGATTGTTTCTAACGAGGTGCCTAATTCCCTGGAAGGGTCTCTCCTGATGGTACAAAAGAGAATTGATAAAGCTACCAAGCCTTTCACGATGAATTCTATCGGTAGGTGGTGGTGGCTGTGGGTGGACATTGCGAGGTTTGGGCGAGCTTGGAAGATGTGGAAGCGTGCATCAAAGTGTTGAATGAAGGGTTGCTGCGATTCGGGACGAGAGAAGGAGCGATGGCTAAAGCAGATGGAAGGATGCTTTGAATTATATGTTCGACAAGTATATCAGATATCAGAACAAGAAGAAGATGTAGACATTACAGCTGGCATGACTTCTTCTATTCTTTCTTCTTCTATTTTCTATGTTCCGGATGAAATTGTAAAACTTCTAAGTTATTGGTTTTCTGACCATTACTTGAAGTCATGTGGAACCATTCTATTAGTTAAGTGATACATGTGTCACTTAAGAAGAAGTTAGTTGAGGATGATTGCCAAATGTCATCTTTACTTGTTGTTTATGCTTTAGTTCAGTTAGACTTCCCATTTGTACTTTCCCTCCTACATTCTATAAGTAGGAGAAGAACCTCGGGTTAATGATCGATCAGAATTTGTAAGTAGCAATCTTGTGTTCTAGACTTTGTGTTGAACCCTTGAGAGCAACTTGGAGCAAAGGAATACAAAGGAGCAGGTTTCCGGAGAACTTTGTGTCACGGTGTACTGTGTTTCTTGCTTTTAAATCTTAGATCTCTTAAGTAAACTTTGTGTTATTTTAGATCTGGATCTAGAGCTGCCTTTGTTTTATAATTCTGTGTGTTCATATCTATTAAGTTTCTTCTATGTGCATGCAATTAGCTCTGCTATCTACTAATTGGGATGCACATCTTCCCCATTTCTTCTCTGTATTTCCTTTACTTCCTTCTTCTATAAAATACTTCCTTTCTTAAACAGTTGCTTACTTGCTGCAGAACTTCTTAGTTATGGTTCATGAACTAAGTGGTTAAAGTAAAACCCCTGATAGATAATAACACATTTTTATTGACAAATCTGACACGGGAGCCTCACCGGTTAAATGAGGGAGATTTATCTCATGATTACCTAGGTTTGATCTTATGCGAGAAAATCTAGCCAATATTGATTTTTGGCGACTCATTTGGGGAAACAACTATCTTTGCAGATCAAGGTTTACCTATTGAAGATCGGAGTGTTTTCCATACAAATCTCAACTCTGGTTGAACGTCCATTCACCCGATCCGTGAAGGCGCAAGGAAGGACTGATCATTTCTTCCATTGCGGAGGAGCAATTCAATTTCAATCATCCTCCTCAAGTTAGAAGCCATAGATCTAGTCTCTCACCAGGAAGGAGAGTGCACACCCATCCAGATCGGATCGTATTCAGCATAATCCAGTGGCTGGAATTATCCATCAAGTCTATCAAGTCTACACAAGGAGGAGACGTGCTCAAGTCAACATGGCGCACCAGATTGTACCTGTTCCATGGGGAGCAGCTTTTGGACCTCTGAACTTGGCTCCACCTATGCACGAGCTGCCAAAGGGATCCAGAAAGAATTTTCCAAAATTCTTTGGAGATGGAAAGCAAAACCCGGATGATCATTTGGCGGCCTTCTTCATATCTTGTGGTGTGCTTGCAGTAGAGCATGAAGATGTCTCAGTCAGGCTCTTCATTGAGACTCTACATGACTTGGTTGGAGAATGGTTCTATCGGCTAGCTCCTGGCACCATAACCAACTAGGTGACTATGCGTGAGCAATTTTTGAAAAGATTCAACCCCGTAGAGGATGCTAGCACATTGATCACCCAATTGACGCAGTTGAAGAAAGAGCCAAGCGAGAACATGCGGGACTTTATTGCAAGGTTCCAAAGGATTTTGTATAAAATCCCCATACTACTGCGCATTGAAGCAACGAAAATCAAAAGGCGTTTTTATAAACGCTCTATTGCCTGAAGTTGGATATCAGCTAAGAAGGGCAAGACCTGTAAATCTACTTGAAGCACAAAATGCTGCCGTGGAGGTTGAGGACGACTTGATCATGGCTGGAAAACTCAAACAACCATCTCACAAAGGTGATGGCGCTTCTTCAAGTACTTCAGATCCTTTGTTGCAGAAATTGGCTAATGACATGCTGCAGATCAAGAAGCAGATCTCTCAAGCAGGGAATGCGACCCCCTCAAGATTAGCTCCTCCCGGACCTTGATGGTCAAAATCAAAATCAAAAACCGAAGCAGACTTGCTTTGCACCATAGTGTTGGCAATAGAAGTTGCTCGAGGAATAACTTGGAAACTAATGAAGAGGATCTCGGCATTGATGAATCATTCGATGATGAAGACTTTATAGATCCCGTTGGCGACTCCAATATTGGTTACCTGGACTACGAATCTGATGATGGCTATTATGAATCTTTTGAAGATTCGATGGTCACACTTTGCGGTGTTCTACAAGGTCTCGAGACGCGCCAAAATGCGAAGCATCCCAAGTGGCGGAAAGAGAAGATCTAGCGGATGTTACTATCTTGAAAAGAGGTAGCACTCTTCCTTCTTCTTTAGCACCTAAGGATAAATATTCAAATTCTTTCAATTCGCAGCAAAGAGCCAACGCACATCTTGCTGAAGCAAGTCAAGCTTTCGACATAATTGATCACATCGAGAGGAACAAGGTCGAATGTCGGAAGTGAGTATTTGAGAGCATTTCTGATCAATTTGAATAGATTGGTCAAATATGTGCAAAGTAATGGTCCCAATCCCAACAAATAATACTTCACGGGGTATCTTGTCAAATCAAAGAATACTCCCCCTTTAAATAATGTTGCTGCAAGTTCTTCTCCTTCTACCTCTTCTCTGCTTTACATCGAAAGGATCGAGCCATTCTATGTATCTTTGCTCATCAACGGACACAAACTTGAGCAATTGCATTTTGGATTCTGGAGCTTCTGATAATGTAATGCCTGCCAAAGTTGCTGATGCCTTGGGTCTCACATTGACAAAAACCATCGGAAGATGTTATTCAATGGAAAGGCAAGTCCCTCTTGTGGGGAAAATCAAAGATGCGTAGGCAGTGCTTGCTTCTTTTCCAGATAAAAGACTGAAAATGACTATCCTTGTAGTAGACATTCCAGTCTCTTATGGCATGTTGTTGAGTAGAAATTTCTGCAAAGAGCTGGGTGGAGAAGTCAAGATGGATTGGTCTTGTGTGCACATACCAATCAAAGGAGTAAATCAGAAGCTGGAACCTGAGAAGAAATCTAAGTACACAGTATCAAAGTCTGAGGATCCTAGATCTCAGATCTTGTTTCAGGAATCGGATCACGGAGTCTATTATCTAGAAATGGATAAAGAAGAAATTCAACCGGTGATTCAAGAATCACATCAAATTGATAACAAGATTTGGACTCTGGAATTTGATGGCAGCTGTTGTTCATTTGGATCCAGCGCAGGCGTTGTTCTTATCTCTCCTGAAGGGAAGGTGCATGCACACTCCTTCAAATTGATGTTCGAAAATACTAACAATACGCTGAGTATGAAGCGTTGTTGTTAGGCATGGAGCAAGCAAGAACAATGGGAATCAAATTATTACACGCAAAGGAGATCTTGAGCTGATGTGTGAAGTAGATAAGAGGCCTTTACCAAGTCAAAAAAAAGACAAAGCTACGACACTATAGAGATCGGGTCTACTCTGCTATCTGGATTTTTCAGCTTTCTCGGTATCTTACATTCCGAGAGAACAAAATTCAAGAGCTGATTCACTCTGCGATGCTTGCAGCCTTGTTGAATCGGATCAGCCTCCTGCATTCTTTGGAGGGGGACTACTGAGGTGGAGATGGTCTTTCGCCCAA
Organism: Taxus wallichiana var. yunnanensis; assembly: GCA_018340775.1. NCBI lineage: Eukaryota > Viridiplantae > Streptophyta > Pinopsida > Cupressales > Taxaceae > Taxus > Taxus wallichiana. Next base: position 20,637,445 of record CM031235.1, on the reverse strand, counting down.
AGGTTCTGACAACGTCCAGCAATGATGCGAGTTTTTGATGACACACAGATTGCTGCGTTTCTCCAACGAAGGACAACTTTGAAGAAATCTACTATGAGGAAGCAATTCACCTCCTAGGTAGACTCTTGTCGGAGAAATGGATGTGGACGTCTCGGGAAGTCGGGAGATTATAAACTAAAGGAAATAAAATTCCCAAAGGCTTGGTATCTCTTGAGGAAATGTTTGATAAGCATGATCGAATGCTTAAGAAAAATGAAGAAAATGAGGAAATTATTCCTCGACACACAATTACTAAATTTGGGAGCTGCAGTGATGATCCCAAATTAGTAAATCTGGGTAAGTGTTGTTCGAAGCGAAAAAGAAGCTTTTACTAAGCTTCTTAAGAAATATATGGATGTTTTGCTGGTCTTACCAGGATCTAAAAACATATCAGCTGTGGAAGTCAACACTACATCCCACTTAAGCAGAGAATAGAAGCCTTTCAAGCGAAGGCTGCGGCGGCACAACCCTACCATTTCGGGAACCATCTTTGCAGAAATCCGGAAGTTGTTAGACTCAAAGATTATCTATCCCATACATCATTCCGAATGGTTGGCCAACATAGTCCCTGTAAGAAAGAAGAGCGGTGAGATTAGGCTGTGCGTGGATTTCCATAACCTTAATCAAGCTTCATTGAAAGACAACTACCCCATCCCCATCATGGATCACACTCTGCAGGTGGTCACTGGATCTGAGATGCTTTCCATGCTTGATGGCTTCTCAGGCTACAATCAAGTCAAGGTGGCGAGGAAGATCAATACAAAATGGCGTTCATCACACCTTGGGGAACCTTTGCATACCAGAAAATGCCGTTCGGCCTGATTAATGTTGGTGCTACATTTCAAAGAGCTATGGATCTAGCCTTTGCTCATCTCAAAGATATAAGCATAGTGGTGTACCTGGATGATCTGACAGTCTTTTCCAAAGATAGAAGCACACATTTCAAACTTGGAAGAGGTTTTCATACAATTCCATAAGCATGGTATCTCCTTGAATCCTAAGAAATCCATCTTTGCTATAACGGAAGGAAACTATTGGGACACATTGTTTCTAAAGAAGGAACAAAGATAGATCCAGAACGCGTCAAATCCATTCAGACATTGCCTTTGCCCACATCCAAAAAAGGAGTTCACTCTTTCTTTGGAAAAGTGAATTTTCTCGGAGATTCATTCTGACTTTCTTTGAGCTAACCCGTCATATTTCGAATATGATGAAGAAGACACAAGATTTTAAATGGAGCAGCGAAGGAAGGAAGCTTTGAGAAAATTAAAGAGGCCCTGTCAAAAGCTCCAGTCTTGGTTTCACCCGACTTCAGTAAAGAATTTATTCTTTATTGTTATTCCTCTGAACACACCATGTCGGCAATCGATGCGAGAAAAATCAAAGAGGAGACAAGCTGAAGCTCTATTGCTTTCATGAGTACGCCTCTTAAAGCCTATGAGTTGAAATACACTCCCATGGAAAAGCACGCATATGCAGTGGTGAAGGCGTGTAAGGCATTCAGGTATTATATTCTTTCCTCACACACTGTGGTTTTGGTTCCAGATACTGCAGTTAAATCCATTCTTACTCAGCAAGAGTTAGGATTATTGAGAGGCACATGGGTGACAAAAGTTCAAGAATATGACCTGGATATTAAACCAACAAAGCTGGTTCGAGGAAGAGGTCTGTGTGAATTAATGACGGAGATGAAGACATCAAAGACAGAAGCAGATCAAGATGGGATAGATGAAGATTTGCCTGCAGTACTTTTTATAGATCTGGTAGAGGAGTGGTACAGTAACATTGCTTACTTTCTGACGTATGGAGAATGCTGAATCAACTTTCGAAAAAGAAAGCGAACAATCAAACTTAAATCCAAAGATTTTGTTCTTTGGGATAATGGTTTGTCAAAAGGGAATTGATGGCGTATTTCTCGGATGCGTGGATAAAGCTCAACGGGATCAGCTACTACAACGGTTTCATGACATGGCTTTGCGGTGGTCATTTCTCGGCTGAGTCACTTGCACATAAGATCCTCGAGCAAGGTATTCTTGGCCCACCCTTTTTCAAGATCTTGAGAATGGGTAGCTAAGTGTCAAAGCATGCCAACATTTTGTTGGGCGTGTGAAATTACTGCATTACCTCTAAAACCCATTGTGATTGAAGAACCTTTCCAACGGTGGGAATGGATTTTATTGGAATGCTTAACCCGGCTTCGAGTGCGGTCACCATTACATTCTAATGACTACGATTATTTGGTAAGTGGGTAGAAGCTATTCTGTGAAGAATGCCACTTCGCATTTGAGGTGTGCAATTTTATAAAAGAAAATATTATTGTCGGAGTTTGGCGTGCCCAACAAAATTATAGCAGACAACGCTCGAATCTTCTTACGAGGAGTTGGTGGAATTTTGCTACACTTATGGGATCATTGGTTCATTCCTCAAACTACTATCCTGAGGAATGGTCAAGCTGAATCTAGTAATAAAAACTTAGTAACTATCGTGCATGAAGCTTGTAATGGAAAATCAAAGGACTTGGCATAAAAAGTTGTTTGATGCATTATGGGCGATAGAATCACACCAAAAAGGCGATAGGCATGTCCCATTTCATTTCAGTTGTTATATGGTAGAGACACGGAGTTGCCTCTTACCTTGGGCTGCCTGCCTACGACTTTAAGGCCTGGAGGATTCCACATTCACGGATGTTATTGATAAAAGAATCATGTACTTGACTGAATTGAGAGAAGTACAAACTCAAGTTGCGGATAGGTTGACTGAGCATCAAAGGAAGGTCAAAGTCATCTTCGACAAAAATGCGCGGGAAAGAAAGTTTGAAGTTAATGAGTGGGTCCTTTTATGGGACAAAAGAAGAGAAAGCAAAAGGCATGCATGGAAAGTTTGATTCACTATGGAAAGGGCCTTTTGTGATCAAAAGGATGCCGGAGCAGATAGCTTCATTCTTGCTCATCAGGATGGAGTTGAATTGCCATTGCCTTTCGATGGGCAACACTTGAATTGTTAGGACATGAGAAGCAGGGTAAAACCTGTATGTACATAAATAAATCTTTGTTTGTTTTTCCTTGTTTTGTCTTGTTTTGGTGTTGTGTTGTGTTTGTTTGTTTGCCTGACCCCGTGCCCAAAGGACAAGATACGAAACCGAGAGATCTTTGGGATCTCATCTTTTCCCTTTGTCATTCAGCGAGAGAAAAAGATGTCCTGAGACAGAGCCAATGGTGTCACTCAGATTTCACCCTGAAATCTGTGACTACCCTATCCGAAAATTTTCGTACTTTTAAAATAATGGGTCGTTTTGTGTTTTTATTGCCTGAAAGTTCTTGTATTGCGTCAAGATAATCCCAAAGAGCCATATTAGCCTTTTTCGCCAAATACCCAGATGCCCAAAATTGTTTTATTTTGTCGTCGGGATTTGTCTGCGGGAAATTTGTATTTAATTATTTTGAGCCCCGTATGAGGCTATTTGCGCTCCGTTTTAACTCTATTATGAGCGAATATGTTATTATTCCTATGTGCCAGAAGGGTTTTAACTTGGATTAAGTTTTGGGCTTTATTTGTAACTTTTGGCAATTTTTCGTGTTTTTGTGGTGTCCCGTTTCGTTTTCTGTGAAATTTCTCTGGAACAATTCCTTTTGAAGTAAGCCCGATTTTTGGCCTGGAGCAGCTGGAAAACATATACGCACATTATGCCGGAGGAAGTCGCCATCGAGAGAGTGCGGATCTTTGGGAAAAAGTGAAGTCGTGCACAGAAAAGCCCCTGCGGGGATGGGCGCATTTTTGGAAAACAAAGGATTTAAGCTGCGATGGGAAAAATATAAGCCGCAGGCAGGGTGGGAATTTTATACACTAGCAGGTACTTTTCCCGTGTTATAAAAGTCACTTAAGGCTGCGAGTGGGAAAAATAGAAAGGCGCGAGGCGGTGGGAATTTATTGCCTGCCTTGCAGGGTAAAAATTCCCATGATAAAATAAAAGGAAAGTGACTTAAGTGAAATCATGGGATTTTAGTGCCTGCCTTGCAGGGTAAATAATCCCATTGTCAAAGTCAAATCACTTAAGTGGATCATGGGATTTTGGTGCCTGCCTTGCAGGGTAAAGAATCCCATTGTGAAAAATTCTTAAAAATAGAATTACATGTGCAAAAAAGTGCGCCCCCTTTGGTGAGAGAATGGCAGCCTTAAATTGATTATTTTAATTAATCTATTCTCTCAAAAAAGTGTGCCCAAGCTTGGAGGAAGTCAACAAGTCAAAGTTGGAATAAAAGAAAGGAATTAAATGCATTAAATTTAATTTATTTAGTGGCTGCCCTCTTCCTCTCAAAAAGTGCGCCCCATTTGGGAATTGTTTAATGTTTTTTAAGGCATTAAAACATTAAATTAATTTCTATTTTAAAGTGGCTATGGTCAAAGCACCTTTGTGAAGCTTAAGTGAAGTGATGTGTGAAGGATTAAATTGGATTAATTTAATTTATTGGATGGTTGTCCTTAAACATGCTATTTTTAAAGAGAAAAAGCATGATTTTTAATTAATTAATTGCCTTTAATTGTTAGGGCAATTATTAATTATAGAATTGTGAAGGTTATATAAGCATGGGCAGCCATATGGGTGAATTATTTGATTCACAGGTAAAGAATTGCAGCCAAGAGGAAAAGTGCGCCCCCATTAGAAGGAAGGATTTTGCTCGAGACAAAGGTGACAACAAGGCTAAAAGCTTCGATTTGGCGCATGCTTTGAAGGAGGTTGATCTTTATGCATAATTGTTTTCCACAGGTGTTACAGGAGCTCAGGTGTTGATTGAAAGGATTAATGCTCTCTTTATGTGCAAATTAAACACCAATTTTTGGGGCAGCAGGCTTGAAAAGTGCAGATTTTTACAATTTAAATTCACTATTCATGCTCGGTGGCCATTTTTGTCTGAATAAATTGCAGGAATTCATTACAGGTGCTTTACAAAAGAAAAGGAGTTTTTATCGATGTCGATACATTGCAAATATCCTCGAATCTGAAGAATTGTCGGATCTGCACGGTATTGAAGAAATCCGGCCAAGTAAGAAGAAAAGAATTATTGAGACGAAGATAGACAAAGCCATGGCGAAAAGGAGATGAAAAAGAAAGCACGATGGAGTCATGCATTGCTTCCAAACTTGCGAGACATAGGAGACACAGATCTAGGCCGGAACCTCTTGCGATTTGATTGATAGATCAGAGCGGGAAAGACTTCACTCATGTGTGCGGTTAAAAGCGGTGGAATTATCGAGCTGAGCTTTTCCATGTATAGCCCAATTGCGAGTTCGTGATGGAGTGTGCTAGATCTTATCATCCTTCATCAGATCGGTGCGTGATGCTTGGGAAAGACAATAATTCGTTTGGATGCGAGTTCATCAATTATTGTTTGAAGATTCGATCACGAAAGGTGGTGACTTCCATTAGCATTGAGGATCTTGCGGTAGATGGGAGAAACATAGAGCTGATTGCGTGAGCATAATGAATAATCGATTCATGAAGAAGCCTAGATCTCCTTGAAGTTCCGAGAACTCTTCCATGGTCCAATTTGGTGCGGGAGGCGAGATGATGTTGTCAAATTGCTATGCAGGATTAATGGCGAAGCGAATGCTTACACTTTCCGTACATGGATGTATGCTTTCATCAGGACCATTGAAATCAACAAGGTTGATTCCATAATCAATTGGTCGGAAATTATTAGCAACAACATCGGTGAGCAACTCCGGAGCGTGAAGCGTACTTTCAGCTTCAAGATGACTTCATACTTAGTGTATCTTTGCGGACTTCACAAGGTGTCTTTTCAATTTGGATAGATGTGGTGTTCTTTCTAAGGACCCCATTTTCGAGTGCTACCCACAGCTTACTGCACCTGCATGCGAGAAAGACTTCAAAGTGATCAACGATGACTTCTTCTACGATTTCATCTGCAGGCTAGACAAAGACTTGAAGGCCAACAGGGTAAGCAAGGAAGCGTGGGAAGCTGTGTCCAAGATTGGCAGTCTATTCATTCAATTTGCAGATTTCACATACCTCAGGGTTACGGGCTTTTCTGGAGAACCAATAAAGATGCCCAGGTATCCGAGTGATAGATTGATCGCCATGGAGCTCAGCAGGAAACTTGTGGAGTTACACGACCTTCAGTCAAAGCGGCACAAGTCTACGGGCTTCTTCCCCGATCACTTTGTGGGATATTACAGTGCATTAGCATCCATAGAGCTCGAGGATGGAGCGCAAATGTTATCGAGTATGAGCAAGAGTTCTTCCCTGCGGCTGAACTTCGATCCATTTGGAGTAGCCGGAAGACAATCTCTGGGGAGTACGCACATGTGCCTTCGTTAGAAGATTTGGATGAAGTGCAAAAGTGAGTACGAGGTTAGAAAAGAGATTTCAGCGAGGCTATCGGACAAAGCAAGTGTTCGACTTTGGACTAGCGCGGATACTGCGGATCTTAAAGATGATGGGAACGTGGTACTTGACACTTACCATCAAATGGGAGGAGATAAAGCCATCTTTGAGGATAACATAGGAGGCTGCCATACACTTGAAGAAAGATTGAGAGTTGTGTTGGTGAATACTTCAAACCTGATTTCTTGTGAAGGGATATTGCCTTGATGAAGCATTGATGAATCAAATCACGGGAAACTTCAGGCGCATGAGATTCCCCAAGCGAAAGCATGAAGGAGAAAGCAGCGAAAGGTCGAGAAGTTGAAAGTATAGAAGATCTCAGAGAAAGAGAAGATCACTTCTACGACCATGAGCTTTGACTCGGCTTCTCCAGTACCCGATACTTCACCAACTATTGCACCGCTGTGAAGTAGGACACTTCCATGCCTTCATTGAATCGGTGACATTCATCTTCTCTCCTCGGCCACCGTTCATCACCCATTGCCGGAGGATACGTTGAAGCTGAGATGGCGAGAGTTTGAAAGAGCTTTGTCCTTGGATGATTGAGAGGATGGCAGCCATAACTTGTGGCACTTTTGGCGGAGAGGATGAAGAGCGGGAGATGGTAGTGCACTCGGCGACTTCTCACTCTCCGAGAAGTAATTTCTCGGAATGGTTGGCTTTGCAGTTGGTTCCAGAAGCGAGAATGGAGATGAACTTAGAGGAGCACGACTTGCAGCTACTCCAGGATCTGAGGAGAAGAGACAGAAGGCCTAAAGTTGCTAAAGCAACTTCTAGGTTGATCATGAGAATTTGGGAGAGAAGTTTCTTTGAGATATCAATTCCGACAGAAGGAAAGATAGAGGAGGAGCTCACGGCGGAAGATGTGATAGTGACCAAAGTACCACTCGGTCAAGCCACCACTGAAGGATTGAAGCAGGACACGAGACATTGATAGATGCTTTATTCCTTAGGCAGCGGTGAGAAGGCGGAGAAAAGAAGCTACGAGAAGCAAGTATCTCAATTATGTGAGATCATAGCCAAGGTTGCTAAACCTTCCATTCAGCCCATTTCAGAGTAGGTGAGTGATCATCTTATGCGGGGAAATGGAGGATGCAAGCAATCAAGTAAAGGCTATTGTGAATGGAAGGATTTGATTATTCGTCAAAGCTTTGTACTGACTTGGAGAAGTGCCGACCCGCCTAAAGGTTATGGATGATGCAGCAAATCAGCTAAAGCAGCGATGGCGAACATAGAAGGCATGAATACGATTGCGAGAGAGTAACTGAGTATTTTGGCGAGATCAACAAGCTGCTTAGGAGATGTATTGATTGCGGAACAAATTGTACCGGATGGATCGATTGAAGAAGGGAAGCGGTTAGAATTTGTAGTATCTTTCCGTTTGGAAATCTCTGAGTTTTTCTTTAAAAAGGATGCAAGCACTTGAAAGTAGGACGTCATCCTTACCCGACAGTATCATTTCTTTCACTGAGGAGGATGTGGTCGGAGGTGTTACTTCTTACGTGCGGATTGTTTCTAACGAGGTGCCTAATTCCTGGAAGGTTCTCTCCGATGGTACAAAAGAGAATTGATAAAGCTACCAAGCCTTTCACGATGAATTCTATCAGTAGACTGGTGGCGCTGCAGGTAGACATTGCGAGGTTTGGGCCGAGCTTGGAAGATGTGGAAGCGTGCATCAAAGTGTTGAATGAAGGGTTCTTTGCGATTTCGGGACGAGAGAAGCGAAGTGGCTAAAACAGATGGAAGGATGTTGAATTATATGTTCGACAAGTATATCAGATATCAGAACAAGAAGATGTAGACATTACAGCTGGCATGACTTCTTCTATTCTTTCTTCTTCTATTTTCTATGTTCCCGGATGAAATTGTAAAACTTCTAAGTTATTGGTTTTGTAACCATTACTTGAAGTCATGTGGAACCATTCTATTAGTTAAGTGATACATGTGTCACTTAAGAAGAAGTTAGTTGAAGATGATTGCCAAATGTCATCTTTACTTGTTGTTTATGCTTTAGTTGAGTTAGACTTCCCATTTGTACTTTACCTCCTACATTCTATAAGTAGGAGAAGAACCTCCGGGTTATTGATCGATCAGAATTTGTAAGCAGCAATCTTGTGTTCTAGACTTTGTGCTGAACCCTTGAGAGCAACTTGGAGCAAAGGAATACAAAGGAGCAAGGTTTCCGGAGAACTTTGTGTCACGGTGTACTGTGTTTCTTGCTTTTAAATCTTAGATCTCTTAAGTAAACTTTGTGTTATTTTAGATGCGGATCTAGAGTTTGCCTTTGTTTTATAATTTGTGTGTTCATATCTATTAAGTTTCTTCTATGTGCATGCAATTAGCTCTGCTATCTACTAATTGGGATGCACATCTTCCCCATTTCTTCTCTGTATTTCCTTTACTTCCTTCTTCTATAAAATACTTCCTTTCTTAAACAGCTGCTTACTTGCTACAAAACTTCTTAGTTATGGTTCATGAACTAAGTGGTTAAAGTAAAACCCCTGATAGATAATAACACATTTTTATTGACAAATCTGACACGGGAGCCTCAGGTTAAATGAGGGAGATTTATCTCATGTTGCGCCTAGGTTTGATGCTATGCGAGACACCAAGGATGCCCAAGATCAAAGGGAAGTTATCCGCCTCTGCCCCCGAGAAGCCAAGTTCCAATACTTCAAAATCCCTGTGAACTTGGCTCATTGAATAGTAATTGAAGCATCCTTTAAAACCCCAATAAGCATGGCCCTTGTCTTATTTTTCATATACAACACATTAGAAGATGGTTGCAATGGTGGCCTTACCATCTGGTTCAGGCATCCAAAGTAAAGACATTCACTTATGGACATGTATCAATCAGAATATTACTCACCAAGCAACCGTTTATCACTGCATCTAGTATAATTTCCTTTTCATAGTCATGGTTCTATTTGCATGGAGGATTTGACCCTCGCGTTCAACTCCTGCACACGCGTACCTTCTCGCAGATCATTCCCCTATAACGGGATGATGTTCTCATGTCGCAGCATCCTGCATACCTCCTTCAGATCATCTATGTCCTTATGTGGGATCTCAATGTTCTTCGTGTGTTCCCTCTCGCGTGCATATTCCTTCAAGAACTCTATCTTGCCTTGAAAATATCTTATTACTCCCATGGTTTATTGATAAATCTCCTTCGATGAGTAAAGATCTAGGTACTTAACATGGCTAATCTCTTCACTCCTGATGAGAGGTTTTTCTTTAACAGGATATTGCATGCACACTTCTTCGCACGAGTAGTGACTAGCACGAGTTCAAGCTCTAGATTAGCCATCTTCTTAGGCATCCATTATTCATTCTTCACACGCTAGACCTTGATCATCCTCGCGCCTTTGTCCTTTTTGTTCTTACACATGCTCATAAAGATCAAGAAAGTCCTTAATATTATATTGCTTTCCACAATACGTGCATACACCGATTCTTGGGACACTCACACTGGGAATGATTTGGGGACCCACAAAAATAGCAAGTTTCGCATGTGAACCTTCCTCTACCACCACAACCTCTGCTGTTATATCCACCACGGAACCCACCATCTCCATTGTTGCGCCATTCATTAGGTTGCACCTCCCTGCATCCGAGGGATATTGGCCACCGTAGTCTCTCACAATCTAGTCTCGCATGCTTCATGAATTTGATCTATCAAAAAATGGTTAGTTTTATCATGGGTATGTGCATTGCAAATCTTGCAGTACATTGAGACATTCATCATTGTCATGCAATCGTAAGAGGTGGAAATTTTGGACTTCATGATTCTCGTGGAAAATCTCACGAGATTGTAATAGTGTGCGCACATTCTTCGCCATGAAACAACTATCCTTAATATGCCCTTCCACGTCACAATCGGTGCACCATAACCCACTATGTGTCTCATGCGTTGAATTGGAAGAAAGCTTCTCTAATTGTTTATCCATAGTTGTTATTTGTACCTCTAGAAAAGGGCTCACTCCAGTGTTTGCACTCCCAACTGCTTCAACGCACAGAGCTACTTCCAAAGCCTCGCACGTATCTGTGTATGTCTTATGTGATAAGGCCCTTCGAAATGGAGTTAGCAAGCCTCAACAAACCACTTTACATGTTGGCTTTGATGAATATCATAAGATAGCTTGAATAAGAGAGTTTTAAACCGCGCATCATACTCCCTTACACTTTTAGACAATCAACTCTGTTTGATGTCCTTTAGCGCACTAATACTCTGTTTCTCAAACTCATAAATATGAAATTCAGCCAAAAACAACGTGCAATGCATTATAATCCACCACAGTCTTGTGTGGATCATACTTTCTATACCAACTATGTGCGCATCCTTGAAATGTGGTGGAAAACTTTCATGCCTTTCTATCGGGGGTTGTAATTCCCTTAGCTCTTCGTAATAATTCACACTTGTGCACATGCTAAGCACCATCCTCTACACCTCTATACTTTGGAAAGTGAAGAGACATCTCAAAGAAGACTAGAGGTGTTTGTTTTTGTGGTTGTTGAGGTGGTATTTGTGATCGTTGATTTGGTGGTGGTTGGGGACCTTATCCTCGAGAGTAGGACCGGACACTGGAACTTGAACCTCCACTAGCATTTCCTCCACACGGTAGGTGACTTGAACCTTATGAGCCCCCACCGCAACTTGTGGTCCAATTGATGAACTTCCTTATGTCCCATTTGTTATGTTGAACTGGACACCCATCGCTTGTGTTGTAGAAGCACCTATAGGATCGCTTTCCAACCGATCTGCACCAACACTTTGCTCTAATCACACACCTATAAAAATACCTCTAAAAGTACTTTCAAACACTGGCACATGTTGGGTTGCCATATGTGTGTCCCTAATCTGTCGTGCTTCTGAGTCGTAACTAAAACATGTCTACCTATGTCTCCTACCCAACATGGAGATTCCGCTTGCTCGCCTTTGCTATGATACTCTTCAACAACTACCTCTAGATTTGGAACACCTTGCGTAAGGGCTAGGTAGCCAGGTTGGGTGAAATGCACACCCGTGGTTCTCATTCTTTCCTCATACTCACTCTCATCAGAAGCCGATGGGGTCTCTCTATTGCGTTTTCCCAATGTCTGGGAGGACATAATATTGTGGTCCCTCGCCTTCTCTCGGGGTTCCCATCACTTCCGCCATGAGTCATCATTCCCTTGAGCTCAACATGTCATCAACTACCCGTCACACCTCGTTATACTTGAGTGCGTCTTTCCTTCTCTGTCTTTCTTCCGTTGGGGCCACTGCCATCCTTTCCAAACCTGCTCCTGTCCCTACGCGCGGTGGGGTTTTATCTCGCCATAGGTAATTTATCCATTCCCAATTCTACCATCAGGATCTTGATAGCTAAGGGTATCGTGCAAAAATAGGATTCTCTTGGCTCATGCAAAACCCAAAATTTTGCTTCCTCAGGGTAAGAATACGTCGAAAGTGCGCACTCCAAAGTATAACTATGCAGTACACCTTCCCACCAACGATATATAGCTTTAGTCCACATATCGATCGAATCAAAGAGTGTCTAATAGTCTTCCCACGTCCAACCTCTCTTTCGTGGTTGGACATCTTTGTTTGTCGCATAAGCTACCAACTACTTGTACAACTCTACTAGGAAGAAACTGAAGAACGTCTCATACAAGTAGTCATATAGATTGTCTTCGCCCACTTTCGCAAATTAAAATCGTGCCCAAGTGTTATTTCTCTATGCAAAAGCGTCTTGGTCGTCTTTTATGCAACTTTCAATATTCTCCAAAGACAAATAAATGCCATCTCGCATGCAACATCCTGGTAGACAAATTGAAAACAGTCTCGGCAACGGAACCAAAATGTAGTCTTTATTTTACACAAACTAGAGCTATGTGTGTTGGCACTTCATCAAGACAAGTCTGGAAGCTCACCCGAAGCACACAAATACCAAGTCCCTCCCTTATTTTGCTGTCATAACGTTAGCATGCATGTTCACCATATTCATAACCAAATCAATCGTTCATGCACAGAGAATCATCATAATCATGGTTGTTCAGAAGCACATATAATAAGGAATCTCAATCAACATAAAGAACGGTTAACAAGATCTGGATTCCCATAATTCCGTACTCAAACATAGTCAATTTAGCAACCCAAACACAGTTATCCATTGCAAACCATAATCAATTACATAACATAGAAGTTGAATACTTCATAGTTCCAATACATCATTGCATAGGACTTGTGCGCTCTCATATAGACTCTAAAATCCTAAGACTACATAACACCAAAAACTATCGAGTCTCTTCTTCTCAAGCTAGTACTACCTATATATAAGGGTGGGGACTTGCCCTTCACCGCTTTCATGCACTCACCCTAATAATAGGTGTGCGTACAAAATAGCTTGCATGCTTTTTACACTGTGCTAATAATAGGCTAAGCTAAATATACAATATGCTTTAATCTTATTATTAGACTTCTCCATGTGTATTCTTTGTACTACTCTGCATGTGTTTTTCCCAATTATAGCCCTTGCTTGGAAGCCAAGTCATCTCGCTTTTGTCTATTTTGGATCTTTACTTGAGCAAAGACTCCAACTCTACTTTTCTATTTTTAGCCTTGTCTATGGAAAATTGGCTAAGTCATTGATCTTCTATATGCATGCGCATGAGACTTACACATTGACATGTTTCACCGTTATGTGCACCCATTGCACGTACTTTGATCACATGCGCGTGCGTGTATCCTGCGCGTAAGCCTTTGTGCTTCACTGATACTTAGTCAATTTTCTTTGACTAACATATCTCCACCATATGATGAATCTACATCCTCCAGACATGGTCATTTCTTACGGATACTAGACCAATATTTTTTTCTAACAAGAAGACACGTAGCCATATACAATGATGGTACTTCTTCCATTTCAAGACTCGGGTATGAGTCCAATACAAGGGACCTATACTGCCGAAAGAGAGGAATCATCCAGCTCATTTGATGATGAAAATAGTCCTAGGGTCCATTACAATCCTTAGGAATATTATAAAGAAAAAGCTATGATGGCAGGCTTGTTGCCATCTATCTTAGTGGTCCTTTAAGAATCAAATAAAGTCTTGGTGTGACATATTTTATGTCACATTAAAGCATGGTGGACCTCCCCACTTTCTAAAGGCATCAGGATGAGTGGTATGTACTCATCATTATTGTCTTCCATTATCTCCTAGCGAAATCTTTTGGGTAACCCGAGTTTTTCGGTTCCCGATCTCTAAGTTATCTAGTGAAAAGCCTCTCACTCTCCTATAAATGGAAGTTTGGGATTCATTCACTACATCGAGGAATGAAGGAGAAAGAGTATCTTGTGTATCTAGGATTTGTGAGTCTTTAGTCTGTTATAAGCCTAATCCCTTGATCGGGGGTACTGTGGTCTTATTATCAACTAGCCTTCTTGGTTAAGAGATCTATGTTTATGTTAAGTTTTTGTTCTCATTTTGGGGTTTCAAGGTTTCAAACTTATCCATATTTTAAGATTTTGGGATTCCAAGAAGCTTAATCCCTTGATCAGGGTACTTTGGTCCTTTTATTAATGCTAGCCTCCTTGGTTAATAGATCTATGTTTATGTTAAGTTCTATGTTCTCATTTTGGGGTTTCAAGGTTCCAAACTTATCAATATTTTAAGATTTTGGGATTTCAAGGCGACATCTTAGGAGGTATGAAGATAATATGATTTGAATAGATAGGCATAACAAAAAATCACACAAACGTCTCCTAAAATATCACAAATTGACCCCACTCATTTCCCATACACTCCTTACAACGTGCACTCAAAGAGATTGATGCATTGATGAATCCTAAAAGAGAGATCGTCGGTAATTTAAAAATATAGGTGTAAACCTAACTAGTAAACATATCTTAAATAAATCTAAAATGTCGAGAGCTATCAATGTCAAAGCCTTTATTTTGGAATTTTCGCATACCATATTTATCAACAAATTCAATTTCTTCTCAAAATGTTTTTCATGACAATTGACAAATGATGTCAATCTAGATACACTAAAGTGCGAGACTCGAAAAATATTTGTGCCAAAAAAATGGGCTCCAAAATCCACCGAATGGCCAAGATATTATTTATGATTTTTCAATTGGCACTCTTAACAAAAGGACTTGGACATAATAAACACACTAAATCCAATGGCAAAACACACTCTCATTTATATCACGACTAGTGAATGTGTAAAAGTTAAGCATGTTAAATGTTTTGAACTTCTATGAACTCACAATATTTTTGAGTGTTTTATCTTTTATAGACTACAGATGCGTATTTTAATATATATTTATATTTTTTATGATATATTATATAGACATTTACGTGTCCTTTCATTCCTAAAGGCAGCGTTATAACAATTTCCGCGTTCGGACCGTCCCGTACCCATTTCCGTTTCCTTGCAACATAGACTGGATAGATTCTTTGCTTAGGCATTGGCAGAGTTTCTCTGGCTCAATCTGGTGGAACCGGTTAATCACTCTAAATGACCTCGTCCTAGCCTTTGTAAAGTCTTACAAGGGTTCAAGCTTTTCACTAAAGGAATTTTAAGACCTTTGGAGCTCGCTGATGGAGTGGTCTCCTTGGCCTGCTATCAAAAACTCTTTCCGCCTTACGGAAAGAGATAAACACATCATTGACTTTGTTATTTCACTGGACCATAACAGTCTGCTTCTTAATATGGCTTTGCAGACTCCCTGTAACTTTATTAAGGACTAGAGATCATCAAATGGAGTGAGATCTAACCAATTTCCTCTTAAAGCAACTTATCTCAAGCTGGTACTTGAGGTGTTAATTCATAAAAGATCAGAAACGGAATTGCAAACTTTTTGAACATAATTGGCTCCAACTTTGTTCCAATATCTAGAAATCATAAGCAGACACTAATGCTCAGCTCCTCGCTTGGAGGGTGATTCAATGCAAGTTACCTCCCTCTGATAGATTGAGTTCATTTGAAATATCAAGATTGCTTACCTCTTACAATGTGATATCTGAAGTTTTTAGACATTACTTTCAAACAGATTGGAAAAATAGATGTCATGCTTGCTTCTTTAACAGCATTATTTCAGAGGGAGTTGTTATACATAGACTTTACTCTGATTATCTTCTACAATGTGCTGCCTTGAATCAAGGGACATGTATCACTCTCCAATGTAATGAAAGCTTGGCCAAACAACTGGGTGAAGTACAGCATCAGATTTTACAGATCATTGAAAATAATTTTTAAATGTGTAACAAGGTGAAAGAGCTCCATAATATGGCGTTGAAATGTATTACTCGACTCTTTCTTGTTTCTTTGGTTTTGTTTGGCTTGTAAACTGTTTCTCTTTTGGGGTCTATTTGTGACAGCCATGGCTTTTTTAAGTTCAATCATTGTTGTTTTGCAGCATCTTCAATATTAAAATAACTCAAATTGTGATTCCATGTTTGTAGGGAGTTCTGTAAACAAAATAACGTTGCATAGTCTGTAACAGTTGGTTGTTGATATTCTTCTGGTGTTGCAGCAAAATTGTACGTAAAACAAATCAGTGCACGTCATTTGATTCGTAGCCCATTTGAAAATTTAGAGAAGAAGATGAACATGATAAGGAACTACAAATACATTCAAGTGTAAATTTGTGAAAAGGACGAGCAATAATATCTGTTTTAATTCTAATCTGGAACAAAATGTAACTATAACTTCAAATATTTATACAAAGTGCATTTCTAAAATAAGCATTTAAGAGGGACTAAAAAGACTGCAATCTCTTCCCCAGACAAACAGTGATACTATGCTCGCCTATACTCATCTCCACAATCTCCGATGACTTTAAGCAGGTCCTTTCCTTCTGAATTACTGTCAATATTTTGTCTCTGTCTTCTTCATCCAAAGCAAGAGAAAATATAGCCTTTGAATCATGGATGTGTTCAGATAAACCAAGCCTCACACCTATCATGGAGCCTGCTACTGATGGCTGCAGCATAGATTCATTCATGGCATGTTACATACTTTCAGGTCCAAACAATTTAATTGCAGCAACCAGAGCACATAAAAATTATGATTTGAAGAATCTGTACATCTTACTCTCATGGACAGGTAGATTTAAGAAGATAAGATGACAGATTTTAATATCTGTGTTAACTAAACCCAAACTTACTTGATCAAGTATGTACCGCACAGCAACAGCTGGAATGGAAGTGCCATGCTTCGATGCAACACTTTTGAGTGTCTGCAATAGCTTTTGAAAAAGACTCCATCCTCCCCATGCATCAACCATCTACTTATCCCATGTTTCAAGAGAATTCTATATTATGCAGAACTAAAATCCAATTGTGATAATCTCTTTTGTACTTCAAGTAATAGCTTTTCAATTTTAAATATTTTTGTATAAAAACTACATTAAAGGGCACAACTTGTATGGGCAAAACTATAAATGCAAATTTGATTAGAGGCATGGGATGGAGATGTATACTCGCTTATACTTCTGAAGGGAAGGAGTGTTCAATGGAGGACCGGCAAAAGGGATTGATACGTTAGTATCCAAAAATTTCTCGGACAGCAGCCCTCCCATTACAGTTCCATACCTGATATAAACAATAATGCCAGATGAATAGACATCCCAAAATAGTAGTGAATGATGTTAAGTCCACAGACAAAATAATCAAGAAATGTGTAGATGTTTTCCAACATTGGTAGACTCTGTGTGTGTGTGTGTGTGTGTGTGTGTCAGAGAGAGGGAGAGAGTACGTTATTAGTTTCACGCCGAGATTTGGCAAAGCTCTGTCATTTTCTTTTGAGGCCGCATATCCACAACAGAATGCTGTACCTGTTAATACTACAACATGACGATGTTATCAGAGCATAGTTTGTTTGACCAAAAGGATTAAATAACAAACGTGTCCTCTAAAAATACAGCTAAAAATCAAAATCCAAACATAGTCTTCCAATCTACCAGAAAATGAGGAAAAACTGTTGCAAACCATTGCAAAATAGAGTATGCTCAGTTTTGGATTAGAAACAAAAGTAGTATACTGAAAGTAGAGCTCACTTGATTACTGACGATGGGAATACCATTCTCCAAAATTATTTGTAATCTCTGACTATCGAAATTGGTCAAAGCCAATGTCTTGATTCTACCTGCATGAGATTTGATATGAAAGCCTCATTAATGGCAGGATTTTCTTTATCTGCAGCAGGGCTGTGTAATAAACTATTAAGCCCATCCCTGTGAAGAAACTTTCAGTCAATTATCTATGAAGAAAATCAGTACTGCTTCAACAAACAAAAAAATTAGAAAAGCCCTCTAAAAGTACAAACATTAATATTTTATCCAAAGTAGTTCAAATTAAAGATCATGCAGACCTTCTTCCTTTAAATCAGCCAGGAATTTCAAGGCATCCAGATATTCTGGGTTAGAATACTCCCACCTGATCATGAATCGTCATATGAAAATATCAGGAAACAGTCAACGAACCTACTGTTTTCCTTTCAAGCAACTTTAACATTTACTTTTAATAAGCTATGGCATCTAATAGTTTAACATGTCGAAAAAATATTCCAAAACTGGGAAATCTTTCAAAACAATTCTGTAATATCATGTAGAAGAAGAAAGAAAATGCTTCCACAAAACAATAGACAGCTGAAAGTCTTTTTCTATACAGAGTAATAAATTGCTTTTTTTGCAGTTTATGGATTGCCTTTTTGAGATATGATAGCAAGAAAAGACATGCAAAAATAGCCTAGTGGTCAATATCATGAACATTTTACCTCAAAAAAAGCCTATACAGAAAAAGAAGAAACAAAATTAGCAAGTCACATAAATGGCAATTGTGCTTACCAATGAAATTGAAGCATGTCCAGAGATTTGACATCCATTCGCTATGCGAGAAATGTCTATGTTATCCCTGACATAAGCTCCTGTCATTTTACCAGGAGGTGGTACCACTTTGTGAGCCTGATTAATCAAAACAAGTAGATCCATCAGCTTTGATATTATGCAGGCAACCTTAGATGCCATTTTAAAGGAATAACAGAAGATAAACTTATGCATAAAAGTACTCCGATTTAGTATTCTTTGGATGATAAGATGTCCTGTCTATGGGCATTTCCATGAAATGGCATCGGCATCCCAGTTTATGTCATTATTCCTACATGTTGTTGTACTTCCTACGCCATTGGTTAGTATGCTCCAAACTAGAATGCATTGTTGATTATTTTATTACAGCCTGTGATCAATAGTTATATCGTATTTGCAAAGGCTCATTCTTACAACTTACAGGTCGCTAGAAAAGGCACAAATCAGAAGCATACCCTTTGATATTTTCCAGCATCTCAGATGGGCGTTCCCTCCTAACCCTATTGATAAAAATTCCATATAAGTCCTCTGCTGGGCCATCTGCACAACACGAAGAAAGTTATTGAAAACATGTGACCAAACAGGAGGCCGGGGTTGCATGGGCTGTTGAGAGCAGTTTTACTCAAGTGATAATGAGTTTGGGAGGACGTGGAAGCTGAGACTTGGTGAGACACAGCAGACCTGACTCCTCGAGATTCAGCTAAGACTTGGCCGGCATTTTACATGAGGAGCAAACAAAATGCATATTTTTCTCGATCTTTCTTTTCCAACAAATGAAATGCACAGCAGGCATGAGTTTTCAGCCAAATAAAACTGATTTTTCAACACAAATTACAAGTTTTTGATTGAGAATTTACAATTGCAAAAGGTTTTTCGGATGCAGATTTCAGCATGGACATTCTTATATAGTCTTTCACATAAGCAAGGAAAAATAGATTTGAATGTGATCTCCGATATTTTTGAATTTTCAATTTTCCCAGTCTTAGGGTTGATGCCAACTCAGTCTTGCCCGGCCCGCACTGAATCACAGTCTGCCTGCCATGATCTTAAGTTTTTAAATGTGTCATGTTCTTGGGAATTAAGCTACTTTATCTTCTCAAATTCTTCTAAATTCCTTTAGTAGTAATCATCATAAACAACAAAACTTAACTCTGTTGATTTTATTCTTGAAAATTGATATATTTCCATGCAAATTTCAATACTTTATTTTTTGAATGTTCAATTTGCCCAGTCTATTGTTGAGTCTTAGGGTTGATGCCGACTCAGTCTTGCCTGGCCCACACTGAGTCACAATCTGACTACCATGATTTTAAGTTTTTAAGCATGTCATGTTCTTGAGAATTAAGCTTATTTATCTTCTACTTAATCAGAGTCTATGTTGCCAGGATACGGGTACGAGTACCGGTTCGGGTACGGGTTCGATACACGGATACGTCAATTTTAAAAAACCCTTGGGTACGATATGTCTTGGATACGTCCATACATATATATTAAAAAATTTGTGTGTATGTGTGTGTGTGTGTGTGTGTGTGTGTGTGTATTTTATGTACATATACTCATTTTACTCATTTTTTAGTCCATAAAAAACTGAAATAGTAATACAAAACTTGAATCAATGTTCAAAACATTCAATAGTAATACACTTAAGACTTTGCATTTTCATTGATCATGTGGCTGCCATACATATGATATAGTTATACGAATATCATGTCAACATGAATACGAACAAAACTTGAAATTTGAAAAATATACTAGGATCAATGTTCAAATTTTCAAAACATACAATATACTTAAGATTTCATGTGGCTGCCATACATATGATATAGGAATATCAAGTCAACTTTTTGAGGTGATTAGGGTGTAATATTTTATTCATTTTAATATTAGGGTTCGGTTTTATGCATTGACTAAGTCAAAAATTAAAAAAAGGTTTTAATGCTTTAAATGACGTTTTTTGACGCAGGAAATGCGTGGGGATACCTCTACCGAGTACATCTAGACGCATTACCCGTGGCGTACCGTGGACATATCCAAGGCAAACCCGAACCCGTACCCTCACGTATCCGTACCGGATACGTATCAAGTAGGGTTCGAGGGGAAGTGGGGCGAACCACGGCATGCATCACAAGTGGACTGCATCCAACGCAAACGATGGCTTTCCTTTGGACGACTTCTTGGTGGAGTGTGTATAGGGTCTCGGGGTGGAGATGGGTCCCTCCATGGCTGCTCCTTCTACTCTGTTGTTCTTGCAAGCCGTGCCTCCCCCTCCTCCATTGATGTTGGTTGGGGTTTGCATTTTGTCCTTCCACTCCATGATAGAGGCCATGAGGGTTTTGCTGGTGAAGAAACTAATCGGTGGATTGTTGGAGCTAAGGCGCTCCCCTTGTCTGGACTCTTTGTCGCCCTATGGAGGCGAGGAATGGTTCGTCGCTACAAGCTTGCTTTGTGATAGGTGTCATGAGATACTGGGCTTTGGTTGGAGAGACGTGTTTGACAAAATGTCAGTTGATTATGCTTCAAGTTCAGTGTCAGCTTTTAGCTTGTGTAGATGGGGGTGGAGGAGTCTATTTCTACATACTGGTTGGATAGGCACAGCGTTGGTATCCCTCTTCATCTTTCTTTCTCGGGATGCCTGCAAAATGTTTGACAAATTGCATGGTTGCACTACTTTGGTCAAGCGGACTTTAGAATGGGCTTGTTGTATCCTCTCACGCTTCGGGCTCGGGATATGGCACGAACACTACCCAGTTATGTTCAAACTGCGATCGACAAATTGCTCGACGTGAGCATTATTTGACAAAATGCCTATCAAAAGTTGGAAGAACTCTCCCGAGCTCTACTTCTTCAAGAAGATCTGAGACTCACCCAGTTTTAGTTCGTACTCTATGTGGAAATACCCTTTGATCCATCTCAACTTCTGGCAGTGCTCAAGCGAAGGACCTTAAATTGGTTTTTTCTCATAAATTGGAAGTTTGCAGTAGGACTTATAGGCCTCATTTTTGCTAGAAAACCTAAAGAAGGATGATTCCTGGCTTATCTCCTACGGGATTGGATGTGTTTCCACGATTTGTATGGTGATCTTTTATTAGGTGGAGCCAAAGAGCAAGCTATGCACCTTTAAAAGAGGCACTCTTTAAAAATGCCACTTCCTCAAAAGCTCCTCAACTCCTCCCGTCTACATTGTGGAACAAGCATCAGAATCCCCTACTTTGGAGATCAATGAAGAAGCTTTGGCCTTTAGACAAAAGTTGGAAACTAAGGCCCTTATCTGCAGATTTAATGGTGCTTGGCCATCGTCTAATGCTCGATTTAGTGGATTCATTCCTCGTGGACAAAAAATTGTGAATACTTCTTATGTGCCCGAGGCTTCTTCATAGTCTACTTCTATGACCAGGAGGATTATCAAAGGGCTATTGATGAGGGTCCTTGGTTTTGGGGATCGAGTGGGTCTTTTCACTACCCCATGGTTTCTCAATTTGATCTAAGTTCCTTCTCCATCTCGTGTGTTCTGTTTGGGTGAGATTGCCTAATCTTCCCCTTCACTTTTTCTTGCTACGGAGGAAATCGGCAATCTTCTAGGGAGGTTCATCAAATAGGATAACAAGAGAATACGAAGTGGCCTTCATACTTTTGTCAGGATTTGTGTAGAAGTGGATCTTAGTAAAGGATTGCCGGATAAAATGACTCTCAAGATGGGAGATGCGACTCACATCCAGACTCTTGACTATGAAAACACGGCTTTCAAATGTCGGAATTGCAGGACTCCGGGCACCTCCAGGCTGCCTGCCCTCATAAGAAAGCCCAAGCTCCAAAGAAAAAAGGATTCATTCCCAAACGATGGAGCCCTCCAGATCTTGAGGACAACGACATTTGTGAACCATAAGTTCAAATAGCATATTTGAGAGATACGGCTCCATCGGCCACAACACATTCTCGCCAAATTTGCATCTAATGAGATGGGGCAGCCAAAGGATCGCCTCCCTCTTTGGAGAGACCTACTCTAGGATCAAGTGGCCCCATGAATCCGATCACTCTGACTCGGATAAGGATGGTCCCCATCCTCTGGATAAGGAGTTACAGATCTACACTCCTTGGATTTGTCTGAATCCAATCCTCTTGGTTCAGAGGAGCATTCGCTTGGAAATTGGCAGATAGTGCATTCGAAGAAGGGAAAGAAGGGAAAGCATTGATCTCTTGATCTCCTTTTCTTTCCTCTCCTTCTTCTTTCCGTCCTCGTTCTCCCTCTTGGTCGGCTTCACTTGTTGATGCCTTCATTGCGTTGCATCCACCTCTTTGTCTTGCAGCTTATTTTGGGCTGCATCTCCTCTCTCCCTCCTTGTTGTTCCCCTTTGCTGCATCTTCTTCTTGCAGCTGTGCATGGGGCTGCTTCTTCTCTTTCTCTCGTGGTTGTTTCGTTGCTGCAACTGTGGAAGCAGCAGCTTCTCCTTGTTCTCTCTTGTGGTTCTTTGCTCTTTTCTTCTTTGTTCAAGGATGTGGGTTCTTTCAAAACCCTCCTTTTACGACTCCAGTCACTTAGGCTGCTTCATTCGGGTTCCTCGATTGGTTCCTCTCCTTTGTAACTAGGTTGTGGATCCTCTCTAAAATCCTCATTTTTGTACAAGGATGTGGGTCCTTTCAAAACCTTAATTTCACCCTCCTTCCAAAAAAAGCTTCTTTATCTTCTCAAATTCTTCTAAATTCCTTTAGCAGTAATCATCATAAACAACAAAACTTAACTCTATTGATTTTATTCTTGAAAATTGATATACTTCCATGCAAATTTCAATACTTTATAGATAAACTACTTTTCTTAGGTAACTGACTCCTCTTGAAAAGATAAAATTAAAACCATTCCACAGAAACACGTTAGAGAAAACAGAATTGAAAACGACATGACACTGCATCCAATTAAAACTTCTAGTAAAGATAACTTTTCAAACAGATTTGCTTAAGATTCATTCATGTACCAAAAGAATTATTACAAAATTTTTAAAAAATCAAAATTATCCTTGAGCTTTTAATTTATTTCCATGCGAAATTTTATAAAATTATGAAATGCATGTTTATAAATTTAATTGCTTGACTTAGAAGCTACCTCTTCTCAGAACTATATATCTTACAGCCATTTCACACTCACAGTTAAGATATATATAAAAACACCATAATCAAAGATAAAATTTCAAACATTTTTCTTAAATATGGCATAACAGCTTAAATAGCTGGACTCTGCAAATCTTGCAATCACATTAAGACATATAACTTACCTCAAAATTAAGTTCTGATGTCTCCAAGAATTTCTTGAAGTTCCTTAAGAAATAAAATTGAAAAGAACTTTCTGAAATTTATCTTCAACCAGTTTTGAAAAAAACAGCCAGAAAAAACTAAGAAAGCTTATTTTCAATTTCATTGCTGACCTTGCCATACTACCTCTAATTAAAACCTATGAAATGCCGTGGGGCTATTTCATATCTACAGTTTAGTTAAGTAAAATTAATGAAAAATGACAAATGCACTACACTCTGTAGATTTCAGGATTGTCAAAGACATTTTTCAAACACTTTAGCTGAAATCAGCCACGACCTGCTGAAAAATTAATATTTATTTCTATTCTATAAAGCCAACCTTAAGTTAGTTCAGAAGAGTTCTATCGCATTGTAATTAATTAAAGAGAAGGTTATAGATATAACAAAGTGCTTGAAAACCATATACAAGTTTGAGTCATACATTAACGCCAATATTTTGCAGCTACAGAACTTAATAATTTTCTTTTTGAAAAATGAATCTTTATTTACATGAACAAGCCAATGAATTGTGAATATTCCATCAGCTGAGCAATCAAGATTTTAGGGAAAATCTGTCTATGACAAGTCCCAAAACCAAAATACTAAGTCATATAACAACTGGAATCTGTAACTGCAAAATTCAGCCTCATCTTGCATGCAAATAACAGACCCACAATATATAGCCTTTAATCCTCAGGCCAAGTCTTGACTCATCAAAGCCAACTATCCTAAAGCCTAGTATATTTCTCCAATATTTTCATAACTATGAAATTCTTTCTTTTGTTAATTTAAGTTACTTACTATGAAGTGTCTCTACTGAAATGATAACAGTCATTTGAGAAAACAAATTAATTAAGATAAATGTAAATATGGTAACGCATCCTTTTGAGAAGTCTTTAGTTCTCACGTAGTTACCATGTTTGAAAAGCCTTGATAGTTGAAAGGGTAAAAAAGTTCAGAAGTTCAGAATTTTCAAAGGTTCGGTTCGATTCAGTTTAGAAAATTTACAAATTTAAAATATATATAAATAATACAATACTATACATGTTTATGATGATATTTGAAAAGAAAAACCAATTGCACAATCAAAAAATATATATTATCTATGGAGTTTTTCCTTTACATGCTTACATATTAGTGTTTCTTGTTTGAAGTTTTGTTTTGAGTTGAAAATTCTTTTAATTTAAATGCTTTAAGTCAGGTTTTTAATTAAAAAAAGAAAAATAATGTTTGACCTTGAACTTGTCAACAGTAAGTTCATAGAAGAGAAAAAGTACAGTTTGAACTGAATATTCACCAAGTTCGTAAGAACATGGTAACCTCTCCTTCCCCTTTCAGGCACATCATTCGTAAACTTTCAGTGAGACCAAAGAGCGTGAAAAGCTAACAAAGGTTTGGTGATGTAAAAGTGAGCAATCAGTATGCTTCGAAAGAGAAAAAGGGAAGCATTAAAGAAGCCTACGGAAGATGAGGATGGGTGGGAGATTGAAGCAAAGCTCCCGGGCAAGGAGCTGGCAGGCATCAATAATCCCTATTCTGCAGGAAGAAATGAGTTTTGATAAAAAAGTTGGTTGATGGACGACTCAGAATATAAAATTCAACATCATCCTAGATCCAGTTTCTTTTTTTAGGGTTAGCTTCTTTCAGTCAACTCCTCTTAATCCAAGAAAAAATAGCCTTGATGAGGTAGTGCAATTGCAAGGCCTAATTGGCCATTCAGCCCAAAACATTCAGAAGCTTGGCCAGGTACAGAGGTGCAGTTTGAGATCAGACTACCAAGAAAGACTTTCAGAAGATCATCATTGGACAGTGGTTTGTGTGCACAGATTGCTGAGCCATCATTTTGATTTAGGATCAACTGATAGATACTTTGGTGCACCTTTACAATGAAAAGTCATTAATTTGTAGATTTATCAGGCATCTCTTCGAAAAATGGATGGGAGCCAAGTGGTCCTTCTGTGCCAGACAAGAAATCAAACTCCTAGCTCAAGGATATTTACAGGTTACTTTTCAAAAGGGTGAAGACATAGAGTGGGTATTACGAAGCGGGTCACGGTTTTCTGAAATGCCAGCCTTTATTTATGGCATTGATTGCCTAATTTCAATCCCAAACAAGATTTAATTCAGGAAGTACCCATTTGGGTCCAGCTGTACAGACTCCCTCCAGAGTATTGGGATGAGGATGAGGACATACTCGAAAATGTGCAAAAGAGACTGGCAAGCTATTTGCTTGTCTGATGCCACAATGAACCATGGACTGAAATTATGCAATAATATGGTGCAACATTGAAGCCAACAACTTGTTCATTTGTAGAATTACGGGCATGGCCCAGCCTGATACTCTTCAACAATGGATGGGAATCAGAGTAGATCCTTTTATGCCAGACTAAATCAGACTCCTAGCTCATGGATATTTCCAGGTTATTTGTAAAAGGGTGAAGTACATGACTGAGAGCAGATATTAGAAGTGGGCCATATTTTCAGAAATGCTGGCCTTTATTTACAATTGGTCGCTACTAATTTCAATCCCACAAAGGAATTCAATTAATTCAGGAAGTACCCATTTTGGTCTGGCTGTACATGCTTCCCCACGAGTATTGGGATGAGGACATGCTCCAAAAATGTACAAAAGAGATTGGCAAGTTTGTTTGCTTGTCCGATGCCACAATGAACCATGAACTGAGTACTTACACAACAGTGTGTGCCATGGTTAACCTTGCTAAATCCATTCATCGTGCTATTCAATGTATAATGTCCCCTTCTCGGGACATTTCCCCTAACGTCGAAGATTTGAAACGTCAACCCAATGGGTTCGAGGAATTGAGCTTGAAAGTTATCCTAAGGTGTCTATTCTCTATTTGTAACCCAAGGAGGGCTCTTTAGTTAGTTAATGTGCACTTAGGCTAGTTATCTTTACTATCTAATTAAAATAATAAAGTGCACATAGTAGTGGTCATTAGATATTTTTAATTTAATTTTGTCTTAGGAGAAAACATTAAATGATTAGTCATTGGATATTGCACCTCTTCACTCTATAAAAGAGGGTTGCATTTCCTTGGAGGGTTATGTTAATGAATTATTGAAATTTACTCCTGAAAAAGTGGAGAAAGGGATGCATGCCCAAATTTGATACTCTTGTTCTCTCACTCTGTGGTATGAAGATATTTAAGTCTATATTGTTCTCTTCTTTGTGTTGAGTGTGTTCTTGCATGGTTTATCCATTCTAAGTGTTGGCAAATTGGATTGGGGATTATTTAATGCAATTTTGGTATCTCAAATATATTTATGTCAAATAGCAATTTATTTTCCCTAGCTCGAAAGTTTCCTATTTTGGCTATTTTGGGAGTTTAGCTACCGTTGTTTAATTTGGTTTGGTTCATCTTGTTCCTTCTTTATTTTTCCAAGTCCGCGCATATCTCATTTGACCAAATCGGAGTAGTTTTGAGAAGATATGAATTTTTAAAGATTAAAGAGGGGTCGGGTTTGATTATGCAATTGTTTTATTTGTATAATCAAATTTAAAAATCTGATTTATCTAAAAATTATTTCTGATGTTTAAGGGGAGTGATTTTAGAGTGTTTGGAAGCTTGGGGAAAAGGAAATAATTTATGCAAATATTCCTAACTCTAGCGATTTTCTTCATTGGGTCTGTTTGAGGTGGTTTTAGCTAAGTATGCCGCAAACGTTTTGGATACGGGAGCGGGTACGGAGTATCCGATACGCGGATACGGATAAAAAAATTGACCACGGATACGGCGTTGATACTGAAGATATAAAAATATATAAAATTAAAAATATATAAATTTGAGTAGCCTTTAAATAAGAATTAAGTTATTAACCAAACTTAATTTTATTTAGAATGTTTATAACACTACAACATTATACGACATTATAAATTAAAATAACGTTATATCATTATATTCCTATAAATATATTGCCTCACTTACTAACATAATAACATTATATGATTATTAATAATATCCGGTTTTGGACAATATAATGCACAATAATTATAAATATTAAAATGACATCATAAAGATATAATTATAATACTATCATAACACTATAATTAGAAATACTATTATAATATAAAATATTATATATAATATTAAGCAATTAAATAACCTTTTATATATATTATTGTATTTAATTTTATAAACTATTAATATTTTCTAGATTTGATTTTAAAATATATATAATATTAAAATCATTTACTATAGTATAGATCTATAATAAAATTATAAATTTAATTTTAAACTTGGATATATTCTTAAAGCAACGTAGTGATATATTCTTTAGAGGTGTTTGGAGAATAAGATTTTGGTTGAAATCAATGCGTATAGCTTAGAAATACATAATTTATGCAATGTATATTCCTATACCCTAAATCGTATCTTGTATGCAGATTTTGGGGGTCTGTTTGAGGTGGTTTCAGTCATCATAAAATTCAGATCTTTAGTTCTTTGGAAAGGTCTTGATTTATAGAATAATCTGCATTTTATTTGGTGGGAAAATATTGAGTTTGGAGCAAGTTATCAATTTTTGAAGTTTTCAGCTGTTCTGGGTATTTATTTAATTAATTATCTGCTGTTAAAAATCAGATCTGGAAAATATTAGCATTCTAATTAGTTTTCCCATCTAACCCACCACTTTGGCATACTCCAACCCCACTTTGGGTTGTATTATTGCCAACATTGGGTT
Organism: Taxus wallichiana var. yunnanensis; assembly: GCA_018340775.1. NCBI lineage: Eukaryota > Viridiplantae > Streptophyta > Pinopsida > Cupressales > Taxaceae > Taxus > Taxus wallichiana. The sequence goes on along the minus strand of CM031235.1, from coordinate 20,609,165 downwards.
ATTTGAGGTCAAACTAAGAAGATTTAATCTTCCTAGGATTGATTTGGATAATTAATTTTGCAGATTTAAATAATATCCTAAAAGGGGATATTATATGGTATCAGAGCTACTTTCCTCTACTCCTTGTGGGTGTTGTTTGCAGAGATTAGATCATGGGGCTTGCTAGTGATGGTGAATGGAAGGAATGGCTCAAGCATGACTTTGATACATATTGCAAAGAATACCGGGCACTAAGTCAAGAGGCCCAAGCTCTCTTATCTCTCAAGGGATTTTGTGACTTAAGAAGGAGAAGAAGTGGATCAAGAAGAAGGATAACTCTAGTTGATGTGCTCTTTGATGAGCTCATCCAAGAAGCTAATGGCAAGGTGGAGTCACCCGCATTTCCTCCCACAAGAACCTTCCATGCCAAACCCTTAGGGCAGGAAGAAGAGGAAGTGAAGGAAGAAGAACCACCGGATGGGAATAAGCAAGGTAAAGGTTCTTTGTTGATTGAAAAGGTTTCTTTGTCTTCTAATGTTTGCATGCATAGTGAAGTGACAGAAAAAGGAATCATGGAGGAAGAGCTAAAGGAGGAAGGATGGCTTGATTCACAACTTTGCATGGATGATAGCCTAAGAAAAGAAGAACAAAAGATTCAGATCTGCACATTGAAAAGACAAGTTTGGTGGGTGAAACACCAAAGGAGGATAGTGGTTTTCCACTTGTTGTGCATTCCGGATCAGCCACACATGAGAAGCATACAAGTGTGGTAAGTTTGTTGTTGTATGTCTTGCCATTTCAGATTTGTTTTCATGTGGGAAACAATGGTGACACAAAGAATGAGGATAGCAAAAATGGGCAAAGAGATTCCTTGGTTCAAAGTCCATCCATGGGCACCCTAAGGTATGGAATCCAGGTGATTTCCTACATTCTAAAAAAGGTGTCAATTCTGATTTTTATGATCATTATGACTGATTTTCTGAACATAAGTGCAAGCTTAGAGCTATTTTTGGAGGGCATGAGTATTGGATTGCATTTGGGAGATCCGGATTCCAAGCTAGAAGGCCAACACCTTCTAGATTTCAGTCCAAACAAAAGTAAGGGCAGCAAGTGCATGACTCCAAGTTGTGGTAAGCTACTTGAATTTGTTTCTACTCAATTCAGTTTTGATAGCATTATTGGGGCCAATTCATGTGAAGAGAAAATTGAAGTTGCATGGGAAAAAGGTTGGTTGCTAGAAATTACACATGATAGGGCAGCAATCTTCCACTTTCATATGTATCATGGTTCATTTGACAAGCATGTGTATGAAGGTTCATTCTCTTGTAAGCATTTTCAGATTTGCATTCTTCAATTAATGGCTGAGTTTGTGCATTCAATGTGGACACTTGGGGTACTTGAGCTCAATCTCACACTCCATGACAAAGAGGGTATGGTGGGAAATGATGCAAAGGCAGCTTTGGAAGGTAATGATTTTCAGTTATGCAAGTTACATACAATCAATTTTGAGTTGGGGTTTATTGATAACATTCCAAGTGTAAATAGGGTGAAGGACAATTGTTGGGATAACTTTACCATTGTTGATTACATGAGCATAATCGTGGGGGCTTCCACAAAAGTTTGGGAAGAAGAGGAAGGGGTTGGTATAAGGTTTCCTTATGGTAAGATTGATTCCATATTTTCAGCCTATGATGAGCTCTTACTTGACATATACTTTCAGATTTTAGGGTCTCTCTCTCGGTACACTTTCATGACATATTTTACATGGATCATGATGGCTAAGTTTGATAATGAGACAAGGAATGGAGTGGTATGTATTGTTGAATTTTTTGGGACAATCATGAGCATATTTTCCATGATTACATTGTTGTCCCTTTTATAACAGCCACCAGGTTGATCCTAGTGCATGCACATATTATGATGAAGGAAAGAAGGAAATTGATGTAAAGTGTCACATGTTGCATGATTCCAAGGTAGAAGGTGATGTTTGGTTTGAAAATTCTAAGGAGTATGAAGGTATTTCATGGCACAAAGGTATGATGGGCAGCCCCAAGCATTTTGTTTCAGATGTATTGCTTCCTTTCATAAGGGAAATCCATTGGCACAATGAATGGTATGAGATTCCTTGCATTTCTGATTTTCCTTTTCTTATGTGAATGATGGAGTAGAAATAAGGGGGTATCATCATGCACATGCTACCTCATGGTATGAAGGAGTAAGCAACAACTTCAAATTATTTGTATTAACACTTACATGTGCTTGTGAGATGATCAAGTTGGATATTCTATTGTTCTTATATCATGGTGAAATTCAGTTTTGGGTTGTTGGAATCATAAAAGGAAAGTATGAGCATTGTCTATTCATATATGAGTTTGCAACCAAGAAGAGTATGTGTATGCCTAATGTTTCCATTGATATTCACACTGCTAATTCATTTGCACATTTTCAGTAGGTTTGGGGACATTTAGCATGCCTACAAATGATTAGGTCACACAATATATGCTAATTTTCAGTTTGGAGCATCATTGGTACATGTTACAGCGGATCATTTTTTCGGGAGCCACTTAGCACTGCTATTGTGACATTGGGAGAAGCAACAAAGAAGGTATGGTGTTAAATTATCATGCTATGTTTTTCAAAAAAAGGTAAATATGATGACTATTCAGCTATGAAAGGAAGAAGTGCAAAGCTTGTCATGAAATTCACTTGGGATCAGCTCTACATTAGGTGTGTGAATGTGTTTCAACATTTTTTTTCATGGGAACAATGCATTGGGGGTGGTGAGTGTGAAGTGTTGGCCTTACCTAAGGTGAGTTGGGATACCTTAAGGTCAAATGTTTTTATTTATGTTGCAAAGAATTTATTTCAGCATAACTTATTTCATTCTTGTGGCCTTTAGAGCCATAAAGGCATGGGGATGGAGACATTTTCTTATTTTAAAATCCATTTTTGCATGGGTACTCACACATGAATTGAAGGATGAAATAGGACTCACATGGGGACAAATTTGGAGTTATCAAGTTACTGATTTATCATTTTTTTTATTTTATGACAACAATTGGTTTTTTGGGAGTTCCTAGGAAGTATGGGGCAACATTAATTTGACATTTGGGGGCAGCCCATACATCAAAAAAAGGAGACTTATGAGCCATTCACACCATGGAGACACAAGAAAAGTGTTTTTCAACACTTATTTTCCTAATGAGTTTGCTTCATGTGCAGGTTTGGAAAAAAGTTGTAGTTGAAGACACTCCCAAATTGCAAGAGAAAGAAGCAACACAAGTTGTTGCAAATGCTTCATCACTTGATTGGCATGGGAGCACGATTTCGGGAATGCTACATCATTGCATTTGGATGCACGAGTTTGATATTGCTTGAGGACAAACAATCTTGGGAAGGGAGGACTGTAATGTCCCCTTCTCAGGACATTTTCCACATCGAAGATTTGAAGACCCTCAACCCAATGGGTTCGAGGAATTGAGCTTGAAAGTTATCCTAAGGTGTCTATTATCTATTTGTAACCCCTTGGAGGGCTCTTTAGTTAGTTAATGTGCACTTAAGCTAGTTATCTTTATTATTTAATTAAAATAATAAAGTGCACATGGTAGTAGTCATTAAATATTTTTAATTTAATATTGTCTTAGGGAGAAAACATTAAATGATGGGTCATTGGATATTGCACCTCTTATTTCTATAAAAGAGGGGTCGCATTTCCTTTATTGGCATGTTGATGAATTATTGAAATTTACTCCCTGCGTGGAGAAAGGGATGTATGCCCAAATTTGATACTCTTGCTCTCTCATTGTTGAAGGATCTCTCTCTTGTGGTTGAAGATATTGAAGTCTCTATTGTTCTCTTCATTGTGTTGAGTGTGTTCTTGCATGGTTTATCCATTCTAAGTGTTGGACTTGGATTGGGGATTGTTTAAGCATATTTTGGTATCTCAAAATATATTTATGTTGCAGATCTGATTTAGCATAATTTTGTGAGTGTGTGTGACCAGATTTGAGGGTTTTGAGAGTAATACAAGTGCTGGAATTAATTTATGTGCAAACAACAATTTATTTTGCCCTAGGCGACTTGCTATTTTGGCTATTTTGGGAGTTTAACTACTATTGTTCTAATTTGGTTTGGTTCATCTTGTTCCTTGTATTTTTCCGAGTCCGGGCATATCTCATTTGCCCAAATCGGAGTAGTTTTGAGGAAGATATGAATTTTTAAAGATTGCAGCAGACTGGGGTTTGATTAGCAATTGTTTTCAGCTGTGTATAATCAGATTTAAAAATCTGATTTGTCTAAAAATTATTTTTGAGCAAGGGAGTGGTTTTGGAGTGTTTGGAAGCTTGGGGAAAGACTAGAAATAATTTATGCAAATATTTCTAACCCTAGCGACTTGTATTCAGATTTTGGGGGTCTGTTTGAGGTGGTTTCAGTCATCATAAAATTCAGATCTTTAATTCTTTGGAAAGGTCTTGATTTATAGAATAATCTGCATTTTATTTGGTGGGAAAATATTGAGTTTGGAGCAATTTATCAATTTTTGAAGTTTTCAGTTATTCTAGGTATTTATTTAATTAATTATCTTTGCTGTTAAAAATCAGATTTGGAAAATATTAGCATTCTAATTAGTTTTCTCATCTAACCCACCACTTTGGCATACTCAACCCCACTTTGGTTGTATTATTGCCAACATTGGGTTATTTGAGGTCAAACTAAGAAGATCTAATCTTCCTAGGATTGATTTGATAATTAATTTTGCATATTTAAATAATATCCTGTGGGGAAAAACCAGCAATGCAATGGAAACCGCCTCGGTTCTCGTTTTCCTTTTGGCCCAAGTATGAACATCACCCTCCTATTTATAATGTCTAGAACATCTCCCATGCCGGAGAATCCCAAGAGTCGACTAAAGGGGAAGAGACAATGATTTGAACTATTACTTATCTTTTCTCTTGTATACAATGGCCTGTCAAGATTCGGTGAAACGGTGGTTACACAACCACCACTCTGCAAGTGTTAAGTGACTAATTCTTCTTAAATTACTATGGGTTGTTATTAGTCATAAAGAAGAAATTATTTTAATTCCTAATGTAAAAGAGTGGGATAATGTTAGAAATATTAGTGTGTACATTAGAATATTATGTGAGTAGATATAATTATGTTGTTGTCATAGTTGTGAGGAATAATATGTGAGTTGTATTACAACCACTATATTGTTAGATTAGGTTATGCCGTTTCAACAACTCACATACATAGCTGATAGGAAAGATATTTGGAAATTGCTGGTAAGGAATAATTCCTTAGAAATTGGAGTCATATCTCCTACATATTTGTAATTGTCTCTTTGAATATTTGAACAAAGAATGAGAGTTTATTGTGTTAATGTTGTGCTAGCTCTTCACCAAATTAATCATTTGGTATCAAAGCTAAGCCCTTTATACCCCTCGCGGCTCATCAATTTCTTTCACCATTTGTTGCCAATATGGTGACCTCAACACATTGAAGGGCAGCCCACATGCATAAATGCATCGAGCCACCAATTCATCAGCAATGTCCCTCTTCTCCATGTTGAATGCTTGTTTTGAGGGTCTTTTTTTCTCTTTCTTAAGGTGGCTTCTTCATCCAAGGAGTTTCATAGGGCAATGGCAAAGTTTCAAATTGACTTTGAATGAAAGGATGATTTGAGTGTGTGGGTGGTTTTCCTAAACCCCTCCTTTGCAAAGGAATTGTTCTAGAGTGAGCTCTTGCAGATTGCAAGTTAGCTTCCTCTTGCTCTTTCATGTACGCCAATATTTGTGCCTTTTCAATCTTATCACACTTTTTAATCTCCGTTCCGTTAGCCTAGTTAAATGAGCTTTCGAGCAAGTATACGAGAACTTAAACAACATGTGCAATAGTTGCATACCCAACATCTAACGCCACCACCAACAATGTTCTCCAACACTTCTATATGCACGCATAAAGGAGAAGCAAGATCGTTTTTCACATTTATGGGACATGGAATGTTTGCTCGCGCCTCCCTCTCAACTTGCTTCCCCTTGCCCCCTTTGCCCTCCACCTAAAGTAGAGCTTGATGCCATTTATATTTTTGATCTCGGACCTCTGATGAAAAAGATAAACTTAAAAACACCAAAGAAAATTGGACATACATTGCATCTTTTTTTGTTTTGGATCACCAAATTCTACATGAAGGTGCGAGGTGAGAGCATATATAGAGTTCAGATTTCATTTTGTTTAAATAGCTAAATTAACTATAAAAACAGAAAACAAAACTAAACCCCAAGCATAATTTTATGTTTTGATCACCAAGTTCACCATAACAATGTGAGATGAGAGCATTCACGAGTTTGGATTTCAATTTTTAAATGACAAAATTTACTCTAAAAACAGCAAAGATAACTAAACTCTAGGCATCATTCTCTGTTTTTACCACCAAGTTGACCATAGAAGGTTAAAGGTGAGAGAATAATAAAACTCTAAAAAAAAAAAGACCCATAACTAGTTTAAAATTGTAAACTCTACAAAAAATTAAAAATACATACAAAACTTAAATTAAAAAAACATTACATAGATTCATAGAATTTAAAAATAAATATTGATCATGATCATTGATCGCATTAACAAATTTGTTGGAAAAAATGCAAAAGTGGTTGAATGGAGAGAAACATAATTTTATCCTTCAAATTGCTCCGCTTTTTCTTGCTCTTTGAAGCTCCTAACTTCCTCCTTCAAGATGCTCTTGATTCTTCCTCCTTCAAGCTCCTAAAATTGCAAAAACTAAAAATCGGAAAGTGTGTTTTGCAATAAAGCAAAGAGGTGCTTATGTAGCTTTTGGATGGCGTGATTAAGAGATTGGAATGGGTAGATTAGGGTTAGGTTTTTTATTGAGTGTGTTTTTTTTTTTGACATTTTAAATTTTCAAAACCCCAACACTACAGCAATTGTGTATGGTACGGCGAGTCGTACCGAGATTTACTGCATTTCAGTAACGAACCTAGGGCATTTGTATTCCCATACCCATACCAAGCATATCCCTACGTGGGTGCACAAGAACACCCTACACGTTTCTACATATTTGAGGTTTTATAGAGTAAGTTAGAAGAAAAGAAAAGATGAACTTGATATCATGGGATAAGGTTTGTATCCCCAGGATTGGGGGCCTTGGATTAAGGCGGATGGACAGGATGAATAAACTTTAGGGACCAAGCTCTTCTAGAGAATTTATACAAACAGGATAAGCTCTAGAGCGAATCCTTCAAAGACCACAAATACCTGGATACATGTTGCTCGGTTTCTATGAGGAACAAAATGAGGAAGAAGGTGAGGCAACACGGTTGAGTGCACATGACAAGCTTATCATCATGGACAAGTTTTATCCTCGGTAAACTTATAAATAGCAATGTAATATTTTCTTAAACTTTTTGAAGAAGGCTGCATAATTTGCCTCTTCTTCAACACCTAAAAACCTAAGCTTTCCTTGGGAAGTTGATCTCTTAATCCTCCTTTTGGATTTCCTCTCTTGATTGGATCTCAATTGTACTTTCTAGTTTATATATATATATATATATATATATATATATAGTTCGAATAGCTTATGGATGTCTTGGAATCAGTAATGTCCCCTTTTCCCATTTGAAGACCTTTGGCCCATTTTGTCAACCCGACGGCCAAAGGAAAAATATAAGGGTGACTTAAGTCACAATAAATTATTATAAAGTGCTATAAAAAAAAAAATTATTAAAGCACTTATATTAATTTATTTGGCTTAATAGAAATAAATTATAATCCCTATGGTAAATACGATTTGCCTTGAGGGGGCAAATATCATTGTAAAGGGATTTATTGTATTTTATTCTTCCTAGAGGGGATAATGGCGACTTGGGCCAAAAGTGAATAATGACATTTAGGAAGGATAATGTATTTCCCTAGGAAAATGTGACTTGCATTAGAGGGAAAAAGTGGTTGGGAAAAGCATTTAATATGGAAAATATTAAATGCTTTGGATAAAGGAAAAACATGTGAGCTCACTTTGGTTGGTTTGGAGGTTGATTGTTGGCCCTTTTCTTTTACAAGGAAGTCAACTTGCCTCTTCCATCATCCAGATTTTTATATGATATTTTCTCTTGCATAGAGCTTCAACATTTGCATTAAAAATTCCAAGGACGAAACTCCTTGTGAATTAAACCCTCTTGTGACGAAAACCCTAGAGTTTCAAAGGAATATTCACTCGAAATTTCCCATTGGTTATAATCAGATTTTCAGTCTATTTCAGGGTTTTCCAGCAGTGTTATTGCAGACTTTTTGAAGTATTTTGGTGAATAAAATTGCAGCAGTGTTTTCTCTATTGGGTCGACTCACCTTGGGACTGTTTGGGCATTATTATTGAGGTATTTAGATCTGAAAATCATTGTCTAATATCTCATAATTTTTGTGAATGAAAATACCCGGTTTCATAATTCTTCTGAGGGTTATTTACCAGTTTTATAATCAGATTTCAAATCTGATTTCTGAGTTGATTTGGCATCCAAAAATTTTGATTCTTATATGAATGAGTTCCTAAAAATATAGGCAAGCATCTGGGATAGAGAAAATAATTTTTGGAGTTCATTTGATGCCCTAAATGTGTGGGCCGAAATAGTAGGAGGGCCAGATCTGCATGTTTGGTAGTTATAATTTGGTTTACATCATCTTGTTCCTTGTATTTTTCCAAGTTCAGGCATATGTCATTTGCCTAGATCGGAGTTGTGTAGAGAAAGTTATGCTATCTTGAAGATTGCAGCAGTTAGGGTTTCAGATTTAAATTATTTTCCAGTTGTTGTAGAATCTGATTTTCGCCATAAATTCTCCAAGGTTGTTCCAAGGGTTTGGGAGTAAAAATAATTATTGTATGCTGATTTTGGGTGTGTTTGCACATAAAACCCTAGTCGATTTGGCTGAAATCAATCCCATTTGCCCTAGCTTTCGAAGTTTATATTTTGCTATTGTGTTGAGTGGGAAAATTTATATTTTCTCCAAGGATCCATTTGGGGATCTTTCAGAATCTTCTTGATGCTTTCGCCTTTCTCTTTGAGCACACACGGTCGGTGTAGATTGAGATGGGATTCTTCATCCAAACAAGTTTTCCTTCCAGTCTAAAGATGAAAATTTGTATTGAATTGTATCTATTTGGTTGTTGAGCACCCTGTTCGCTGATGATGCTGAAGAATATCATACACTCAGGGCTGACAATGTTATCAATATTTCGTTGGACCATCCAAGTTTAGCTCATGGATGAATGGGATTTTCTTGGTGCTCTAGCACTATGCACACACGGCCAGTATAGATGAAGATATAATCCCTTACTCCAGTTTTCTGAAGATCTCTGTATATATGTTCATTGTTGACTAATCCTGCTGTATGAGACAATATCAATGGACATGTGGTTGGCAGTCTGTCAGTCCCTCTTGAGTCACACTGCAACGATTTTTTGGCTTGTTGATGATCATTCTTTGTTGGCTGATGATAAAGGCAGTCTAGTTTTAAATCAAGCTTGAAGAACTCCTCCATTTCTTCAGTTAATCTCATATTATCTGAGTGATGGATCTTCCATTTGGCATTTGGTGAATTTATGTACCTCATTACTTTTACCTGTTGTGGAGGCTTCCCGGGTCTGATTTCCACATTCTTTTTTTTAGCAGTGTAGGGCCTTTCCTGGTTACCATTTAGCCAAAGAAAAAAAAGTGGAAAAGAAAAATCACATACACTCAAGATTTCTGTTAAAGATAAATATTCAAAAATACTGCTCAAGTACAGCATGACCTGCTTAAAATAACATGAATTTGGCACATTTTATCAATCACCTTCAGGTACTCCAAATACTATAAAGAGTATTAGGACAATAAAACTGACATTCCTATGAACAACAAAAGGTAATCACCTCTAGCAGGTTATGGACTAGTATTAGGCTATTAGCAGTGACACCCTAGTTCAAAACCCTCCGAGAGCTTAAAAGTCCTCGGTAAATTTGACAATGCTCTTATTTTATCAATCTCCTTTAGCAATTCCAAATATTATATGGTCTTTTAGCACAGTGAGACTAATTATGCCTATAATTGGTGAAATTTGAAATAACACTGAGACCTGGATATGGACTTTTAGCACAATTAGGCCAATAATTTTGAAATTTTACTCAACAAAGAAAGAGAATTACCCCGACAAGTCTTTTAGAAGCAAGACTCGTCGTTGAGACTCCCATTCTAAACCTCATGTGCAGGAGTGAGTGAGGCTAAGTGTAAATTCATGTGTAGGAGTGAGCGAGGCTAGGTGTAAATTCAAGTTTGAGTATGAAAAATACCAGGTGTAATCCTGAATGACTTGCATTAGCATTGAAACTCCTATTCTAAACCTCATGTGTCAGTGTGAGTGAGGGTAGGTTTAAACTTATATATGGCTATGAAGGAGGCTAGGCGTAAATTCTGGACGAATTTGACTGAAACCTCATGAGTGGGTGAGAGCGAGGCTAGGCGTAAATTAATGTATGGGTGTGAACGAGTCTAGGTGTGAATCTTCGAAGACTTGTAATAGCATTCAGACTCGGATTCTAAACCTTGAGTAGGATTTATCGAGGGTAGGCGTAAAATCATGTAGGAATGTGAACAAGCTAAGGTGCAAATTCTCAATGAATAAAACGGTATAAATACATCTTGTAACATGACCGTATAAATGAAGGACAGTCGTAGGCAGCATTTCGGAAAAATAAAAGCAAAGATAGATACTGAAAATAAATGGATAAAAATTAGACCAGTCGAGACGGGGAGTCGCCAGGCAAAGAGTGCAAGGTTCAAATCTTTCTCAGTTAATAGCTCCAAAATGTTTAAGAGAGAACAAAAAATTGGTATCGCAACGAGGGGTTCAAAATAAACGGAATTCTCATAATTCCCAATCGCTAAAATTAAAAAGAGAATTTTCCATATTAAAAAGAAAAGACCAAAATATAGAAGGCTTACAGTGATCGGCCATGTCAAAAGTGGTAAATCCATTATCGGCATATTTAAGCATGGCGTCCACAGCACTATTTCTCTCAATTTTACCCCAACCGCCGCTGGTCTGCCACATTCCATTTATAACCCTACAAATCTCCAATTTGTCTCCTCCTGCTCAACTACTGTTGTCCATTCTTTGGCCGGAGGAGCCTCCACATTTAGCTGGGAATGTGGAGACTTCCACCGGCGCTGTTGCGTCTGTAATTGTTGCTTGCCAGATTTGGCCAGGCCCGCTAAAAAGGCAGAGGCGCCCCGCCATTTCCAAAGCTTAAGGCACAGGGGCGTGAGGATGGGGATGTCCTGTAAACTGCCTGCATTGTGACTAATCAACTAAATTCGAATAATTCGTCTGCTTGTTTAGGAGGGTTTCTCAAGATATAAACTTTTCCTCATTACATTCAAATATTGTATGGATAATATCTGTGGGGATACGTGTGTGATTGCGACTCGCTTGGATCAAATTCGAACTCGTCAACGCCCTTCAATGAATGCCTCCAAGCAGGCCTGGAAATTGACAGGCTGTGCACCGTTTTTCTTTTTCTTTTTTTCCCTTTCTTTCTTTTTAAAAATTATTTGTGATTTTAACCGTATTTTACCAGTAAAAATTACGTAGATGTAGAGAATGACAGGTTGAAGATTTAGAAAAACTTATAATTTTATAAATAATTATGTGAAAATATACAATTTACTTATATTTTTGTAAAAATAAATAAAAATATGTAATTTTTTTCTTAAGAATTTACAGCGTCTTGACATAGTCAGTCAACAAATTTTGATTTGACAGGGACATATAATTTGAAATTTCAGGTCTGTCTCTAAGCTATTTCTAGAAGGGTAACACTTATAATACACTTATGTACAAGTAATTTATTTATTTATTTATTTTAATACTTAATATTTTTATTTCGAATTAAATGATAAATAACTTTATCTTCCCTAAACTTTTAGGTTATGTTGTTATTGTGTACACCAATAATTGACTAAATTTATTTGGGATTCAAATTTACTTTTATTTTGTTTTGGGATTTAACACCTCTTTGTATTGAAGTTTATTTGAAAATTTAAGAAATCAAAAAATAAGAGTTAAAGAGTTTGGAGGCTACTTGCATGAGAAACAAGTCATTTGAAACCATGCAATAACAATTATCGTTGGAACAATACAATTATAGTTTGAACAATATGAGTGAAATTAAAAAACTAATGTTGCATCTATTTGAGGCAATCCTTATCTTATCAATAACCACAATTATGTCCTAACTTTATTTGTTAATTTGTTCGAATTTTAGACAAATACAAGAGCATGGATGAGTATGTTGATTGACTAAGAAAACATTATTACCAATTGACAATTGCTTGCAACGATTTTTCTAAAATTGGAAAAGCATAACCTACAAATAGTATTTTAAATGATTAAGAGAAGGACAAGGAAATGACATAGGAGAGTTATTGTTTGGTTGAAATTTGTGAGAAATAGATCGGGAAGTGAGGAACAAAGAGAAAATCGTAATTATAAGGAGGAAAAGCAATCCCGAGAAAAGATGTAGAACAATCTCAAGAGTGGGTCGAAGAATCATTTTCCTCTAGAAAGGTTGAGTTTAGATAATGTGTGACCAATAAGAAGCTCGTATGAGGAATACACCGCACCCGACAATTAACATTTGACTTCAACAGAGTACTACCAAATATTATAATCCATGCATTGCCCAATGAGAGTCCAAAAATGACACTAACCATTTAGCATTAAGAGAGTTTTCTAATAAAAGTGGAGGTTATATGAGTTGATACAAATGTCTTAACGTCGCGGACCTTATGACCAACTAGGTTGGTTAGTGCCAATCTTTCCATGGGAATATAAGATTGAGAAAAATTGACACTAATCTTAAGGAGGATTAAAATACGAATAAGTTGAAATCGCAAAATATATGCCCATTTAAAGGTAGCAAGCAACCAAAATATAGCCCAAATATTAGATACAAATCAAGGCTCCTAAATCATTGATATTGATCCCATACAGAACTTGCATCAAAATTAATCTTTTTGATGAATCTAAATATTTTTTCCTTATATTTTACGTTGGATATTTTCTTGATCCATAAAATATAATGATTCTCCTGATGAAGGATTATTAATTATCCATTCTGCTTATTCTTTCTTTAGCGGTTATAGAGGAAGTGCAGTTGTAGGTGTGACAGGGGGTTCCAAAATCTACAGTGTTTCTTCATGTGTGGGATTTATTTTATGTTTCTTCATGTGTGGGAAGAGATGAAAAATTAAAACCATGACTATCCTTGCGTATAAATTTCTTCCTAAATATAGAGCACGCGGAAGCTTAATATCTTTGAAGACTTGGTCTCTCCTTCGTCACGTCCATTTTGTTATTTGGTTGTCAAATATTTACAATTTGTTTTATGTAATCATCTTGTTCCACTTGCATATTTAAAATATGAGAGTCTTATATATATATATATAAATAAGTAAAGGTATTCATTTGTACTTGTTAGAAGCCCATAAATATATAATAGGTAAATTGTTTGCAATGATTCTATTTTTATCTTCAAAGAGTTGTGTTTTGTTAAATCATAGATAATCGAAGCTTAAATTATTTTTTTGACAAAATTTAATTGTGTTCCTCGTGACTTGAAATGTGGCATCATTATTGTCCGTCGAATACGCTAGAAATTCGTAAGTTATTGAACTCAAATGACCATTTAAAGCCATCATAAATTTATGGTTTTCAAATAAGAAATGCATTTCGTAGATTTGGATTATTTTCTAATAATTGCATTTAACGAAGCATTGACATTTTTAATACTAATAAGTGTCCAATTTGTTGGGCTCGTCTTTCATAGCAAGTATGTTACCATCATGTGCATGTGAACCATTCGACAAGATACTTGAAGGATACATGGTCTCATGGACATGTGTAATGATTATGGGGTATGCACAAAAATGGGTCTGCATTGAAAAGGCCTTAGAACTTTTCAAACAAATGCAATCGGCAAGTGTAAAGCGAGAGGCCCTGACCTTTGTCACCATCCTTTCAAGCGTTTGTAAAAATGAGAAATTTAGAACAAGGTGTTTTCTTCCTCCATAAGAACCAACATTTGTTTATCTTTGTGAAATGTATGGCAATGTCATATTAATCAAAGGAGGTTTAATTAAATATAAATGAAAATAAAAGTAAAGATTGTTGTGCCTCTAAAATAGTGGCTAAGTACAAAATGGCGCATAGCACGCGAGGGGCCTAGTTGAGGAAAAGCGCGAGATAAGGCGCGCATGGCGGGGTTTAAGGAAGAGTTTAGGAAAAGCGTGGCGCACGTGTGGATAGAACCAAGGTTTGAGGACTTAGCCATATTGGGTGTTTTGGGCGGAACACGTAAAAGTGTGACCCGGATGCGTGCGGAGTGGATAAGGTGCCAACCTGCGCAGTCAGGTTTGGCAGGAAGGAGCATGCTGCGGTGGAAGCAGAAGCACATCATGGTTAAAAGTGGAAAGCTCGGGCACTGGAGGAGCATGCTCGCATAGAGGACCACATTCGGACACTTGGCGTGGGATCCGAATTTCTTTGGAGGATGAGTTCAGCGGTCCCAGGTAAAGGCTATATATACTGACCGCCTTTATAAGTAAAGTAGCGAAATAGATGGAAGCGAGACTCTGCAGAGATATTGTAAGAACTCTATTAGCTCGGGTAATTGGGCTTAGGAAAGGATGTATCGAGGGTATGGGGTTTATAAATTTCTTTTGAGAACCTAGCCACTTGAGTCCGATTATAGTGCATGGCTGGTGCCTTCTATGTGATATTTTGTAATGGCTTCGTGAATGTAATGAGGTTACCAGCTTATATGAATATGAACGTTGATGATTTTGATGCATATATCTTTCTCATAGTTCTTTTCATTTATGTTTAAGATAAGTATGGATGTTTAGACAACTTCTTTCTGTGTTGGTATAAGTTATAAACTCTATTAATCTCTTTCTGTCGGAAATGCTGAGGATCTAGAAGTTGTTTTAAGCTCATGATACTTGTATGTTTTACTTCCTTTCAAATCTCTTAAAATTGGATCATAGATGATGTTTCCCACTAAAATCACATAAAGGAGAGACTCGACACCCGCGCGTGCCTTGGGTGAGTGCCAGCGCCGGGGTGATAGCCGGTGTGCGTGGGGCTCCTTTCTTTTGTGATGGGGGTAAAAATGACTACATCTTGGTTACCCACATTCTTGGGACCTCTTTTCGAAGTTGTAGTGGGAAATGGCATACATCATGATTTGTTTAATGAGTAATGACAGAACGTTTAACTTTGGAAAGGGTTGAATCATGGTTCGAGAGCACGAGAGGATGAATTTGCTCGAGATTCAACACTTTGGATCTGAGTTTGATGCACGTAGATGGGTAGAAGAGAACCTCTACCATGATTTATATGAAACATTTTTCTGTTGTTTCCCAGTAGAACTTTATGAATGGATCTTAGCATATGTGTCTAGATCAAGATGGTATTCTAGATCACGTGCGTGGGCCCAAGAAGAATATCAAAGGCTGCAGGATGCAGATCGACGTGGACTCGTGTGTGTGGATCATTGGTGGGAAGGTGTGTTGCTGGCTACACTGAGTACGCTATTTCAACATATTCTTGCTTGGGAAGTTGCTGAGTTTGAATTTCTACGAGAGCCCAGAGGACCATTTCTATGTGTTATCCCTTGTGCAATGAAAATCTTGATTGTTACCTTGAGTTTAGAGGCATTTCAATGGCCGGCTAAACCATTCTAAAGCGTTGGGAAAGGAAGCTAGGGTGGAGGAGATGGCGGATGTTACGACGGAGATGGAAAGGGAGGAGAGACGGCTCAAGTATAGTGAAGCACGTGAAAGGGAGATTACTAGATGACATGAGGTTGCAAGTGTGATGGATCTATGGAGGCAGACGTTGCGGGAAGGAGTTGAGGTTCACATGGAGGACGTGGAACCTAAGCAGTATGTGTTACCCCATCTTGGCAAGCGCGTAAGAGAGACCCCTTCGGCTTCTGATGAGAGTTTGTCACGTGGAGAGAGAAGAGTCGTTGGCACGTATCTGAACCCACCCAGTGACCAAACCCTGGTGCTTGGTTTTCCAGATCAAGGAAGGAATATCATTAACCCAGTTGGTATCAGTGGAAGTGATAAATCTACACCTAGGAGGTACAATTTTTTCAGTTCCCACTTCTATGGCTACACATATTCTAGTATTCGGAGGAGTCTTTGGACAAGGAGCAAGTATACAGCCTTCGGTCTCGCGTCTCGGAAGTTGCATGGTGTAAAATAGTGGTAGTGGGGCATTATCTCGGACCGTCGGCACTTTTGAGTTGATGGGAACATTGGGACAGACAGCACAGCTACTCTACGGGACCCAGTGGTTACAGCGAGTGGATTTGGTGGCTCAGGAGGCACAGGACTGGTGGACCTAGTGAATCCAGGTGGCGGAGGAAACACTTGAAGGAAACCAAGGCTCGCTCGGGGAGGACAAGGGCCTGACCAGCCCCCTCAAGTCTTCTTTGAGATGTCTTTACATTTTCCAGTTATAGAGGTATTGAAGATGTTGCAGAACATGTTCACACAGTGTGAGATTCTTATGGCGCGCAAAGGGATCACAACCTCGTAGCGAGAAGGCTAATCAGATTTGTAACGCGTTGTAGAGCGCGCGCATGGGCATTGGTATAGGAAATATGACCCTCATCGAGACGGTGGTGGATTATATTACTTTAAAGAATGCCTTCTCGTGGTAGAATTCCACATCCCTAAGTTTGAAGCGAGAAAGAGCATCGGCGCTACGAAGGAGATTCAACAGGAATGGCAGAGAGCGTGCGCCAGGGGAGTATGATGCATGCTTTAAGACTATCTTATCTAAGTTATCATATGATATCCATCCTTCACAAAGCATGCTCAAAGTGGTTTGTTGGAGGATTCTTCACACCTTTTAGAAGGGCTTTATCTCATAAAACTTTTACTGAGACCCGTGCGAGGCGTTGGAAGTTTCTCTACATGCCAAGGCTCTGGTAGTGTTGATACTTAGTGTTAGCCCGTTCCCGGAGGCTTAAATTGCACTTATGGCTAAGCAAAGCAGGAGAAGTTATCTGCAAACTTAGCCCATGAGACTCGAAATGGTTTATGGTGTATAGATTGTGAAGTAGAGGGGCATGTCAAGGACAGTTTCCCCGGTGAGGACAAGATGCTGCGTCGTGGTAGATCGTGAAATTTGTCATGGGGACCATGATGCAAGTAGATGCCCCTTGTTACAGTAGCCATGAATTTGGAAGAATGTGTCTGTTTCTTGTAAGATCTGCACCTCCATGTAACCCATGATACTAAGGACCGTAGGCTCATTGATCGGATCCATGAGGCCATTGATCGGGAAGTGCGCAAACCAAAGGCATTCAGGTGAGTTCTAAGGGTGATGACGCCGTTATGAGGAGCGCAGATGGAGCGCGCGCGAAGGGGATTTCGTGGAGGATTCCATGGTCGTAGTAACCACGAGGGAGGAAGGAGTGAGTTCCCATGTGGAACCTATTTTAATTGTGGGTCTACAGAACATTATAAACAAGAGTACCTAGACCTATTGCAGTGCTCATGGTGCGGGAAGAAACACAAGTATGAAGAGTGCCTTGAGTTATTTGAGCACATGAATCAACAACACCAGAAAGACAAGGGCACTTGCAATGGTAAGCATTAAGAAGATAGACACACAATGGATGTCGTGGGTGACACGTGATGTAGGCTTGGAACCTGTTTTAGTAACAACAAGGGTAGAGGCCGCATGCGTAAAGGAAATACCAAGGCAGAGGACCCTGGTTTCAAGAGAGGAAGTGGTGCATGGAAATTACCCAGATCCTGCTCATTAGAAGGAGGTATATCGAGATACCATGGACATCATTCGGAGTTTACAAGGAGAAATCTAGTGTCTAAAGGAGTAGTCCAGGAGGGAGGAGCAAGGAAGGTCGAGGCGCCAAAGGATGACTGGATGAGGTCAAGGAAGTATGTAAAATGCTAAGGTAAGAGAATGTTATTCCTTATTTAAGAGCATGGTTAAGGCAAAAGGTACCACGCTACCGGAGAGGAATGTAAGAGGTAGGTCTTGCATGCAACTTCCCCTTCTGACCTTGACTATGATAAAGAGATCACATTGGATGCGTCGTAGGTGGATAACTCCTTAGTAATATCCTCATTGACATAGGAATGGAGGTCAATGTTCTCACACTAGATGCTTGGCATCGGATGGGAAGGCCTCGCATTACATGGCTATCTTCGAATGTGTTGTAGGCAGATATGGAAAACAAAAGCGAGAGGTAATGCCCATCGGTGTCTTAAAGGATGCAACTATCACTATCTAGGAGCTAAGTTTCTTTGGGGACTTCGAAGTCTTGGCTCTCATCGAGGTAGACAATTTCCCGCACTACTTGGGTGCCCCAAGTGTTACAAAGAACAATGCGGAACTATGATTCAACAAGTTGTACATCAACTTTGAAAATAAGGAAGAACAAGTTATTATACCCCGGTTGATGAGAAGTCGACACCCTATCCGAACCCTTGGAAGAAGAGGTCCTAGATAGGATATATGTGCACTCAATCGGGGACTGGAGGTAATCCATCCCTACAGATGGAGTTATCCGGTTTGAGGATGCTCGGTCGATAAGTGACACCACTAATCTAGCATGTGATAATTGAGTGCATGGGACTTAGGAATTGATTGGAAGGTAGTTGAGAGGATCGTGTAACAAAATTAACAATGGCGTGTACGGTTCGGTGCTAGGAGGAAATGAGCTACCTAAGTATTCAAGAGGGCCTTCCCGAGATCTTTTTGTAATAGATGAAAGCTCGGTGGAAGGAGGAGAAGGGAGAGAGGGGATGTAAGTTATGTCTTGCTCGACATAGCGGCACCAGTGGTGGGCTACACATCAGGAGAAATTTTTGGAATAGTGCGAGGTGATAATTTCTCTCTCTGTCAGGTTTTTTAGAAGCAACATGCCCACCGCCATCAAGGACTACCATGGTAAGGAACCCTCCTCTTTCCACATCCAAGCTTGTGAGGAGAGTGCGGAGAGAAAGCGCAAAAGCTTTGCCACCATCCCTCTGGGTACACAAACTGTATTATATTTAGAGACCCACCGCCAAATAGGGAATTGGCAAGAGCTAGCAGCTGACCTCATTCAAACATTTGAGTATCAAAATACCAAGCCATTAGTTGATAAGACCTTGCGGGTTGTCAAGCACCTTAAAGAAGAGCGGAAGAAGCGAAGAGATCAATTTGAGCACGCGTGCTTGGAAAAGGAGAAATGGAAGATGGTATATGTTATTAATGGGGAGGAAGCGAAAAGAGCTTAAATGTTAACCATTACGTAGGGACGTGCGAGATGGTGGATAGTCTTGACACTCGCGCACGTGCCTACCGTGAGACCTTAAAGATAAAGAAGGTTAACATCGGCTCAAGAGAAGAACCTAAGGAAGCTATCGTTACCGGGGATTACCTGGTCGTGAGGAGAATGAGGTCTCTAAGATCATTTATCTTTTACATGAATTTGAGGATTTATTCCCACGTGGGTACCACGAGCTCAAAGGTGTCCACCATTCCTTGGGGGAGATGAGGATAAAGTTGAAGGACAGTGCGCGGCCGGTTAGGAAGAAACCCTACCAAATGAATCCCAATTTGCACATGAAGGTGAAGGAAGAGATAGACAAAATGATAGCTTTTAGGATTATTGAAATTATGGAAGAATCGGGAATGGATAAGTCCGATGGTAATAAGCATCAAGAAGGATAAGTGGATTAGGATCTACGTGTATTTGTTATCCTGTAAAATTGTTGGGGGAAATTTTACAGATAACCCTACCAAAATTTTGTTCCGGCCCCTCCTCAGGGCCCTCTTGCGTTCAGAACGTTGTAAAATCCCTTCCCGGGAAATCTAGTTTTCCGAACTTAGCCATTTTTGGTCTTTTTTGGTTAGGTGCACATAATGACTATGCCATGACATCAAGTTTTGATGTGCCCCCTTTAAATCCTTTGGCGCATGCTTTCTTGTGTCAGCAGATGTTTTGGTGCGCCTCACTATGTTGAGTCTTCCTTGCTTTGCGCAGCGCCAAGGCGCATGCGCCTCATGTCAACAAAACATTTGTTGCACCAATTTTTGTGTGCCGATGGCGCACATATTCCTCTGTCGACATCACTTTGGTGCGCGAGGGTGTATATAACCGTGTTGGCGATTCTTTGGTGCGCCACAGGCACACGCTTTCTCTACAGTGTCAACCAATGCTTTTCATGCGCCACTTAAAAAGTTGGTGGCACATTTATTACTACTTCGCCTATATATGAAGCGGCGTCTGTATTGCCATTGTCATCGACACAAATCACGTGATTTTTCTATCACACTGAACCTCGCAAAGCGCACCTGCCTGTCATTTTCAAATCACTTTGTGGACCCGTTTGCACATTTCTTCGTTATATATCCTGGTAAGAGGTCCTCTTTCTTTTGTGCACTTTGTGTTTGTGGTTTTTGGCTGCTTGTTGGTATGGATTGGATTGGAAAGACTGAGAAATCATGAACTTTCCCCCCTTCCTTGCTGTCTTTTCCATTCTTCCACATGTTCTTCCCCCTCTTTCCAGATCTGCTGGTAGGGGAAACTCTGTCTGAAATGATTGCTTAAAAACTCTTTGTTTAAGCCTCTTCACCACCCTGTGGTACTACAAAAGGAGCTTAACCACATATAAACCCCTCGGAGAGAATCAAAGCTTTAAAAGAAACTATATTTTCTTCTCCTTTGGTGCATTGCGCACCCTGCACATGAGGAGCGATTATGCATGATGGCGCATCTGTCACCCCCTTACAAAAGCAAAGCCGCACATGGCACATATTCTGTTCACATAATGAAAAGTTGCACCCTCATGGCGCACTTCCTTAGTTTATTCTGACGGGTACGCTTTCCTTGCGCCCTCATGGCGCACCAAACTCATTTGTTGCATTGTTAAAAACTTGCGCCCTTTGGTGAACCCCTGTATGCTGACATAGAAATTATCTCGCGCTAAGTGCAAAATCAGAAACGGCGCAGGCGCGCCCTCACCACAACAACATCATGTCATGCACGAGACATTCCATGCGCTGTGCCAAGTCCTTCTGTGGTGCATGAAATAATGATGTAACGTGCGCAAATCCTGCGCCCTTTGGCGCATCCTCTATCTGTGTAACATGTTATATCCATGCGCTCGTTATAAAATACATATACGTACGTGGCGTTTTTTGGCGTGCTTACACTGCATCAAAAAAATGTACCTACTGAAGTGTCCATGCCATGCGCCCTTTTAGCACTGTGATTTATCTCTTGTGATCCTTTCTGTGCGCCATACCATTTTACCACCGTAATCTGAGGTTTCATGCACCACCTGCGCCCTGAGGCCTTAAAATCACTAACTCTTTCTTCTATTGACGCTTTAATGGAAGATCAAACAGCTGGTATGACTTTCTTGCGTTGGGTTTCACTTCTTATTCTTGCAGATCAGCAATTGAGCTTAGAAGTACATATGTCAACATCAAGCAAGAGACCTACCAAATCCAAGGGTAAAGCCAAGCTCACAGAAGAAGAAATGAAGTATAAGTATCAAAGGGTCAGGATGCCCGAATCCCAGGCAGAGTGTGACTTGGACATCAAAGATTCAGAGCTCGGACACATTGATATGGAGGAGTTCTGGGCCAGAACCAGGAAGGTCACATGAAGTCCCTGGATGGACAAATTGATAGGCAGTGCCCTGCACTTTGTTGGAGGAATCCCAGTTAGCGCCGTGAACAATGAATTTATGATGGTAGTTGCCGATCACAAAAAAAGACACAAGATGTGTCCACTGATGAGAAGGCGAGGTTATAATCAACCTCACTTTGCCTACCATTTTGAAATAATGCTCAAGCATCCCTCACCACCGGCACTTTGTGGCCGTCGTGTAAGAAAGGCTGCATCAAGGCCTGGGACGACAATGAGGATCAGTGCATGCAGCTGATGAACGAGGTATATTTGAAGAATAAAAAGGTGGTGACTCGGTGGCCACAAGTCATTCATCGTAGTGACTTTTCAGAGGAACTCAGTGACACCATCACGTTCCTGAGCAGAGTCTTTGGGCTTCCTGACGCCCATTATTTTCACAAGTGGATGTTGTGGTACCAGAAACAATGAACAAAAATGCACCGATCAATGCTTTGAGTGGGGAGAAATCATAAGCAGCAACAATGATCTCAAGCTGCTACTACAACTTAACACAACGGGGAGGTTCTATATGAACTCCTACGTGGTCTATCTTTGTGACTTGAAAAAAGATTATCTAGCTACGATGCGGTGCGGGGTTTGGCCCGAGTTAAAATCTATGAATACTTATCAAAGCAAAAGAAAGCTGGAAAATAGCATCCTCCAATTTACAAAGATCAATGATGCATTCTTCTATTTCATCATCTCACTGTTAAGGCCGAATATGACTCATGGTGTACGACCAAGAGTATTGTGTAAGCTTCTTCGAGAAGTGGGGGCCCTGTTCACTCAATTCCCCACATTCACCTATATCTAAGGGCGGCTAACTTCTTGGGGAACCAACTAAACTACTAAGGTATGCCGGTCCCAATTGATCTGCTAGAGTGTCAAGGCGAGGCAGCTAATCACCTACCATGAGAAGTGCCTCGAGAAAGAAGAAGGGTGGAACTCCTTTCCCCCTCACGGTGGGTAGGTATACGTGTCTCACTCACCCTGAGGCAAAAGACATGTTTGTAGAGCTAGAGCTGCTTAAATATGAAACATAACTTCCCGTGAGGCCCACCTTCGACTCGAGAAATTGTCTACACTAGGGCCAAGCTCGCCGATCCACATCCTCGAGATCAAAGATATCTACATCGATATATATCATGAGGTTGAGCTCGGGAGGAAGGATCATTCTCACTTGGCCTTAAAGCAGAAATCATCCGATCTGGGGTGGCCATCATCCCAAAGGCTGCAAACTGCGAGCGAAGTGGATCAAGTGTATCTTGACACGAGGTGGGGACGATTGGCCTTTCGTGGTGATTGATAGAACCAAAGCTCCTCAAACAATCGAGAGAAGTCGAGGAAACTCTACGTGCGGAATAGAGCATTGGTGCCGAATGAGCGAGGCTCATCTACCTCGGAGTCGATTTCATAACTTCTCCATTGGGTAACACACCTCCTTGATCAAAGCAAGTAGCAAAAAGGCAAGGGAAAAGGAATAGAGGTGAATAGTTCCACCCGAGAGGAAGTTCTGAAAGCCCTCCTTGCTTCACGAGAAGCGGGTTGAAATCCCAAAAAGGTCGGAAGAAGAAGCGGCGAAGATGTTCCGATAGGCATATCCACTTAGGATGTGGCCATGACTATAACAATTGAGGTCCCTTCTATCCCTTCTCCCTCTCCTCCTTCCCCTCCTCGGGTGACCCAAGCAACCATTCCTTCTTTGGTCGTGTCCTCTCCCCCCCTTCTACTGTTCCTCCTGCTTCTTCATCCATCTTCTCCTCTCTCTGCGGACTGTCCCCCTCCATTTCTTCCCTCATCTCGAGCTCCCTTCCCTTCTATGTCTTCCTCTCCTATAGTACCCCTTCCTCCTATGAGCACTTCCTCGGCTTCCCTCTCAATGCCGCCATTTATGTGTCTCCACGTTTTTCCCTTCTACTACTCGCATTTTGCCCCTTCTCTGCATTCTGGTTCTTCTCCCTAAGTCCGGCTGGATCTCCGAAGCACTTAAGTCAACGAAAAGGAAAGTTCCCATCGCACTAGATGGACTTTTCCGTTATCCCATCAAAAGGGCAAAGAAGCGAAAGCCTATCACATGCTTCTCTCGAAGTGCTTCGGGAGAGAGGGTAATGGAGATCGCATACCCTGATCTCTGAAAGATAAAAGGATTTGTCTCAACAGTTACATAGTGACTCAAGTCACAGTAGGGACATCTTACGAAAGCCTTCGAGGAGAGGCCCTATCTCAGTGACGCCCTCTGCAAGAAACTTCAAGAAGCAAAAGAAGAAAAGGCTGCGAAAGAGCAAAATAAACATCGCTCCATGCCTTACGAGAAGATGGGCGGTGCGCCTCCCTGGCTGCCCGAAACTCCACGAGCCTCGAGTCGGGATAAAATTAATGAATATGCAAAGATCGGTGAGAGGTATGGTAGTTCCCACTTTTGGAGAGCCGAGATCCTCAAGGAGGATAGTGAGCAGTGATCGCGAGTTCACCGATTTATATCGAACATCAACAAGGCAAACAAAGAACTCTAGGCATTAGCAGGACCCATATTCGAAGAGTTAGACCATGCTTAGTGCTGGCAAACATGAGACCTTTCAAAGAATGTTATTTGTTCGGTCAAAAGATCCGGTCAAGTTCGGTGTTTTCGGTCACCCGGGTCCCTCAATAAAACCCTTTCCACTCTGGATTACCGGATGGATCAACTGGAATTCGTCCTCGAAAAGATTGATAAGGTAAAGGAAGAAGCCATGGACGCAATGCATCAGATGGAACAAATTGTTCTAACGATGTCTCCAGGGTTGCTTACTCCTTCTTTCACCTTAAGGAAGGTTGACGAAACCATTCAGATCTTCAAGGAGATCGTTTCAAGGGTGAGGGCTAGAGGTCACTTTTGGCGTGAGAATCCATCAATAACCTTCCGGCTATGTCGGGACTTCATCGGGTTCTTAATAGAAGTAGAGAATGAATATTCCAAACTCCCGAGAGAAGCTCAGATGAGCGGGGAGACTTGCGAGGCTATCACCGAGTGACACTGAGGATCCTTCCTAGGATCAACTAGAGCCCATGATCAGCGAAGTTCATGGAATCAGTGCCCGATTCCACATCTCGTCACCTAAAAGCGGCGAAGTAGGATCCCCCTTTGATCGCGGGATGACGGCGATGAATAATTTCTCTCTCTTCTTGACTTTCTTTTTGTAAATGTATAAAGTATGTTGCATTGAAATGATGACATCATCCATGTTGCACCATGGGATGATGTCATCCATCAAGTTGTCAAAAGTCAACATGACTTTGAGATATTTTGTAGATATTATGTAAATAGGTGGTTGGTTCCTTTTTGCCTTCCTTCTTCTCCTTCTTCTATAAATACTCGAATACTTGTTGTATTCGGGGGTGAATACTTTTCAGATGAGAAATAGAAGTAAGGAGAAGATTTTGAACTCTTTGTAATAGAAACAAACATTGAATACAATATATTTAGACTTTGTGCTGAATACATGTGTTTTTATATCAGATCTTTCTTATGTTAGATTTGTGTGATTGTTCTGTTGGATTTGCTTCTACTTTGTTGTCATTTATTCATCAGTATTGCTTTATCCGTCTATGCAAGTAGGTTCGGCTCTGTTTACTACCAACCCAAACCATAGACCCTTTGACCCTTCTGCTTTGGAATTCATTTCTTTTCTCCCTTCGGATCTGATCTTTCCTCCATCTTCCCCTCCTTTCTTTTCTCCTCACAGCCGGAAATACACCTACTGGGATGAGATCCCAAACCCCCGAAGGTAGAATATTGTGAGACTTGACTCTGCAGATTCTCACGGTAGAATAACAATAAACTAGTTTCGCCACGACTCAAAGAGGGCTATGCCTTGCACACACCGTTGGCTCGTCATCTATAAATCTACCCAGGTGACCGATTTTCAAACCAACGAGTATTATAGGGAGCTGAACTTAGTTTGTGTCATTGATCCTTTTCAACCCCTTCACTAAAGAAATTTTGGAAGGAGTCAGTCTGGGTGTGAAATCTATTCCTTTACGGATGGATTTTCGGATACCACCAAGTCCGGATTGCGTAAAGGATGACCAGATAAGACAATTTTACCACTAAATGGGGAAGTTTTGGATACATGGTCATGCCCTTTGGGTTGAAGAATGCACTGTTGTTTTCTCGTGCATAGTGGTACAGCAGTTTCGGGACTTCATCCACAAGTTTCTTCAGTCTATCTAGATGACTGGATGGTGTATGGGCTAGTAAAAGACCATTGTGATAAATTAAGGTTGATGTTTAAGAGGTGTGAAATTGAGGATATCCCTCAACATTAAGAAGTGTGTATTTGCTACACCCTTTGGGACATTATTAGGGCATATCATATGTAAGGATGGCTTGCTAGTAGATCCCGCCAAAATTGAAGTTATCGTGGGATTGAGGGAGCCTACTAACCAGAGGCGTAGTGCATGGATTTCTTGGGTATATGGGTTATTACGGGAAGTTCATCAAGGGGCATGCCATGATCTCGCATGCCTTTAGAGGAACTGCTCAAGCATAAAAGTTCCTTCCATTGAGGAAAGGCGTAGCGAAGGTGTTTAACACATTAAAAGATAGGCTTGTGACCGCATCTATATTACATTTTTCCTCTTGGGACAAGACATTTCATGTTCATGTAGATGCCTTAGAACCACCATTGCGCAAAGTGCTTACACGGGTGAAGGAATTGTTGATCATCCCTATGTTTTGCAAGTAGGAAATTGACACCATGAGAGAAAAATTATACTACGACTAAGCGTGAAGTATTATCAATTATCTATGCGCTTTTCAAGTTCGAGACAAGATTTGTCAACACCTTTTATGTTTTACACCAACCACATGGTGTTAAAGTACCCAGTGAACAAGCTCATTCTACAAGGGTGCACATATGTCGGTGGGTGTTATTATTCCAAGAGTTTGAATTCATGGTTGTATGAAGCTTGGAAAGAGTAATTGTGGACTTGATCATCTATTAAGAATTGATTAAGGGGGGGACGCGTAAAGTATTGAAGAGAAAATGCCAAAATACGCAACTATTTAGTTAGGTTATGCGCTGGTCTTAGATTTGGAGGAGATTGCAGTATTTCTAAAGGAAGGTGTGACGCCGGAAGGAATGAAGACATTGGAGAAAAAGCAACTAGCCATATGCGCCACACCCTACATGTTGATCAGTGGGGACTTATACAAATTAGGGTGTGATGAAGTTTTACGCAGGTGTGTACTAGAGCATGAGTTCCCACCATCATAGAGGAAGCACACGGAGGAAGTGCGGGTGGACATTATGCAAGTGACGCCACTGTGCACGTAAAATTTTAATGGTAGGATTGTGGTGGGAAACTCTGTATAAGGATTACAAGGACTATTGTAAAGCGCGTGACCATTGTTAGCGCATTGGCAAGCTAAGAAAGAGAGATGAAATGCCTTTGTGCCCTATCCCTAGCACTAAACCTTTTGAGAAATGGGTAATAGAATTTGTAGGCCCTATTACCACCAATGAACGTGTAGGACTAGCTCACGCTTTATGTAATCACTTACACAAACTATTTAACATGATGAGCAAGAGGCAGCCCCAACCAAAGACTACAAAACAGCCACAACGGCAAGGTTTTTGTGGGAGAACATTATCATGAGGTATGGATGTCCTTTAAGTTTAACCAAAGTGATAGGGTACACATTTCTTGAATGAGATCGTGAGGATCCTATTAGCAGAGTTCATGGTAGCTCATCACAAGACTACCCCTATCACCCACAAGAAAATAGAATTGTGGAAGCATTTAACAAAATATTGAGTCATACCCTAACCAAAATTTGTGATGTCGGAAGACAAGATTAAGATGAAAATCTATCAACCATATTATGGGCTTACATGACAACTTATAAAAGGATGAACAAAGCCACACCATTTCAATTGGTGTTTGGCATAGAAGTTGTTTTTCCAGTTGAATTCATGTTACCTTCTTTGTGAATAGTGTGCAGGGAGGGTTGGTGATGAGCAAGTGTTGGAGGAAAGGATTAATGAATTGATGAAGTTGGATGAGAGGCGATCACTTGGCAGGTGGAACCAAACAACAGAAAAAGCAAAGCAAAAAGCATGGCATGATCGCCACATTAGAAACAAGAAGCTTCAGGTTGGGCAGATGGTCTTACTGTATGATTCTAAGTTTTGTGCCATCTTGGGAAGTTCAAATTCCATTAGTTAGGTCCCTACACAATCTCGTACATCCTTGATTCAAGCGCATGCCAATTACAAGCACTGGATGGAATGAAATTGCCTGGACACTTCAATGGAAGTAGGTTTAAGCCCTATTATAAATAATGCTTCTTGATTTTTGTAAATAAGGTAGTTTTGTCGAGTATTTTAGAATTTCCTTTGTGCTTTTCCTTTCTTGTGTTTCCCCCTTCCCGTTGTTGTTGTGTTTTGCACCTTGGTGCTGGTAACCTTTATTACTTTTGGAGAATTTTTAAGTGGGCAAAGGACCACATTTTTTTTTAGTGTGGGGTGGAGTGATGTGAAGGAGAGCATGGGTAAAATACCAAGGAATTCTATGTTGAAAAGCTTGGTTTAATGTCCCTGTTAAAAGAGGTGCATGGAAAGAAAAGATGGAAAAAGATGGTTAGTGTCAAGATAAGGCTACTTTCAGATCCCACGTACAAAGGAGGAAAAAGCGCATAAGCAACATGAGGTAGGCAAGAGAAAAAATTAGGATAGAATAAGTACCTTCGATGCTGGTAGTGCACGTGCAAGAGTCTCCTATCGAGATAGATTGGTTACGTGCCAAAAGGTTGGAAGATTGCCCACGTAGGGTTGGGCACGCGAGTTAAAGCGCTAAAGTCAAACTTTGTTTAAAAAAGCTACATTAAACGTGAAAAGTATAGTGGTAGGTGGAGTAGCAGTTAATGCTTAAAAAGGGAAAAACTATAAATAAAGGGTTGAGGCATTTCATTATTCACTTTGCGTATAAAGAGAAAGAAGCATTTTTGCATCTTTGCAAACTAGGGCTTTCAAAAACAAAAAAATTGATTTGTGTGAAGAAATTTTGAAGAGATTGAGTGTGAGTAACTAGTTTGGATTTCTACGAGCCAAGAGGAAGGGATTTCACGGGCGTAAGAGAAGTGGTGGGGGGCTCCATCTTGTGAAGGGATTATCCCAGCTAGGGTTTGAAGAACTAGGGCACGTGTTTAAGGAGTTTTCTTCACAAATTTGAGATCTAAGGTGGAAAAGGGTAGACGAACAAAGTTACAAGAAGTGATTGAAGTGGAAAGAGGACCTAGAAAATGGAACCCAAGAAGCCATTTAGCACACGTAAGAAGGGAAAGGGCAAGGGAAAGGGTAAACAACAAGAAACTGACGCACACACAAATGAAGAGTGGTATGCATAAATGCAGTACCCAGATGGAGTGTTGTTGGGGAAGGAGTGGGAGTCCCATCTAAGGAACATGTCTGTAAATGACTACAATCATCATATGAGCACAATCGAGAAGGAGGAGCACGGCCGGAGTTAGTGCACCCAACAAATAAAAGGACACTAGAGGGTTTACCCATCTATAACGATGATGTGAAGGTCAAGTTGGAAAAGTCAGGGTTATTGCAACTCTTTGAGTTTCCCTACTTCAGGAAGCCTGAGTGCCTATATCAATGGTTGATGTCATGCGTGCATGAAGACTACTTCCATTTCACAAGGCGCAAGATGTACATTACCCTCAGCTCATTTCACATTTCACAAGCCTCATCTGTGAAGGAGATAGGTTGGAGGATGACTTAAGCGACAAAGAGGCAATTAAGGAGACTATCGATGCCTACGCATACAAAAGGGGGTCAAGGTACTATGATATCATATACATCAAGGACCTAGTAATGAATATGGCCGTGCATCTGGTGACAAATTTAAATAGCCAGGAGAGATGACCCAGGTCAATAAACCATGGTTTCATGTTTACAGGAAAATTTTAGAGGGCACCATGTACAACTTATGCATTCATCAGATGGGATTGTCATTGCGTGAAGGAAGGTGATAGAATCCTTTTCAGTAATGTCCTGCTAACCATTGTGTTTTAAGAGATCGGGGCACTTGATGCATCAGACAAGTTCATGTGGGAGTACCCTGTTGAGGACCCTTCACTCGTAAAGAGATTTGAAAAATACACATGTGACACTATGACGACCGTGCATAAGGCGCGCCTGGAAAAATGGTATACGCACCTAACGAACGCATTGAGGGTGGAATGGAGGATTCTAACATCCTGCTAGCAGCCACCAAAGGAGAAGTTGAATTTTTGTGTACTGCAGGATTTTTGCACAGGAAGATTCAGACTATTAGATGAGACATGGAGCCCATGGTGCAAGCTCCCCTTTGCCTTCACATCTCAATACTTCCAAGTGGGAGTAAACAGTTCAAATAATCCAAAAAGTTGAAACTGGACCTTGGTAATCTGGACCGGGACCACAGGGAAGTGCGCAAAGGGTTGGTCTACCCCGACAAGCATGCGTACGTGGAGAGGTATGTATCGCATGAAGTTCGGGGATGACAAGGCCCATGACCTTGCCCATTAAAGGATCTACGGCACGTGTATACCTCTACATAAGACCCAAATCTAAGAAGGGAACATATGGAGAATGAGGTGCCTATACTTGAGGATCCAACTGGTAGGAAGATACCCACACCCAAATGGGAGGAAAAAGAGCCAGAGAAGAAAATACCAAGTGTAGTGGATACATAGGTAATAGGTTCCTCGGGACAAGCGCCAGAATGAGTATGTATTCATGCAAGAAGAGGTCCATAGTCAAAGAGAAGACTCTGGAAGATAGAAAATCATCAGGACAAGGAGTCCTCAGGAGAAGAAGAGATAGAGTCACCTACACCGGAATCCCTAGTTAGGAAGAAGCTAGAGGGTAGAAGAGGAGACCGCCTCGGAAGAAACTGGGAGTTTGGAGAAATATGCATGTGAAGAAGATGATAGTGAAGAAGATGTTAGTGGGGAAGATGAACTGAAAAGATCAAGGGCCACCTTTTTCAACGTGCATGATTCAGAAGAATAAGGCGGGGAAGAGGAATAAGGGTTCCTTTTCGTGCGGCAAAGAATATCCAGAAGAGAAAGGAACCGGGACATGGGAAGAGGATGTTAGCTGCGAGAAGCTAGGAGGCTCAAGTCTTATCTCTGGGACGAGATAACCAAAGTGGTAGAGAGAGAAGAAATAAATAACATTGAGACCTTGGTGGAGGAGAAGTTGGAACGCAATGCTGAGTCGAGTGTTGAACAAGGATAAGGAGGAGAGCGTAGAAAAGGACCATGGCAACACTAGAGACCCCATTTTAACTGTAAGTATTCCTAAGGGCATGTGCACGGGAGGAAGGCATGTAGGGGAGGAGAGGCCAGGGATGGGTTATATTGATGACCCCAACAAAGTGTTTCACATGTGGTTCCAAAGCATGATTCTAGCAGAAGAGCTCGTGGAAATGTCATATTTTGACAAAGATGTTATATACCCATGGACAAGGAAGATGCTCTCATGGGAAATTGAGTCCCATCTTGATGAGCCAAAATTTGAAGTAAACCATGGGGCAATAATAACATTGCCAGGACCAAGGGAAGACAACCCAGTGGTGAATGCTCAGTAGCTCTCGGATGAAAAATTGTGCAACGCGCTCAACAAGGTCTCCATTGAGGTTGAAGCTAGACTCTTTGGATGGAATGATAGGATTAAGGATCTGGAGGAGCTGAAGAAGAAAGAGGAAGAGCTAAGGACAAAAGAGAGTCAAGAGAAACTAATCAACACCTAGTTTCATCGTGAGTTAAAAGATGAGGAGGCCAAGGTATGCATAGTATACAAAAAGGTGGAGTCCATTAATAATGTTATAGTATTGAAGCATCGGATCTAGTGCCTCTCGCACAAAAGTATGGATTTCCTTGGGATTCCTGGAGGATTTAACAAGAGTCCTCACCATGGACGACAGTAGTGTTACCTTGGAATCTGAAAAGAAGTGGTCGCGTACTTGGAGAAAGAAGATAAGTTGAAAGTCGACATTCGTAGCTAAGTACAACAAGGTTCTTACTAATATAAAATTTCTTCCTAGGACTTGTTGAGGTCGCGTACACGACGGTTGCGTAGATAGAGAAAAAGTGGTAGGCATCTTGGTCACCACTCATGAAGCAAAACTCAAGGAGTTTAAGAAAAGAATAAGGAAATAGGGTAGAAAGGGACAAAATCATTACCAAGGTCAAAAAGAAATCTGAAGCCATTGAAGCCTTAAGGGGTTCAATCAAAACTAGTTGAAGGAACTGTACCGTAGATTACATGAAGAATGGATGCACTAGATGATGTAGGCAAAGAGTTAGAGAAAATTGCTAACACCATAAGCACACAAGGAAAGGACTAAGTTTTGGGGAGGTGAGCACCCGGTCGGTGACCTCGTTAGAAAGTGTAAAATGAAGTGATGCTTGGAACAAGTTAGACACCAACTTACAAAAGGATTTTCCTAGCTTATTGCAGTGATTCCATCATTTCCCCATTCTTTATTCTTTCCCTATTTCTTCATCCCCTTATTTTTATTCCAAGGTGTGAATCTATTATTTTATTTATTTTCATTGGAGAAGTTTTCCCGAAGATGGAAAAAAGCGTAGTGTGGGGTGATGTTAGGCCTCTAAAATAGTCACTAAGTACAAAATGATGCATTGGTGCATGGGGGTCTAGTTGAGGAAAAGCACGAAAGGATAAGCGCACACAGGGGCAAGGTTTAAGGAAAACCGTGGCATGTGTGCGAGACAAAACCAAGGTTTTAGGACTTAGCCATATTGGGAGTTTTGGGAAAAACATGTGAAAAGCGTGACCCAACTACGCATGTGGAGTGGATAAGGTGCCATCCTGGCAATAGGTTGGCTTAGGAAGGAGCATGCCTATGGTGGAAGCTTCTAGAAGCACATCATGGTAAAAAATGGAAAGATTAGGCCTGGAGGAGTATGCACGCATAGAGGACCACATTCGAGACTCTTAGCATGGGATCTGAGGCCACTAGAGAATGAGTTGGCTGTCCAGAAAGGCTATATATACAAGCGCCTACAGAAGTAAAGTAGGTAGAAATAGATGGAAGCAGAGCTCTAAAGAGATATTGCAAGAACTCTATTAGCTTGGGTAATTGGGCTTAGGAAAGGATGTATCAAGTATTAAGGGTATGTGGTTTATAAATTTCTTTTGAGAACCTAGCCACTTGAGTCTAGTTATAGTGCATGAATGCGGTCTACTTCTCTATGATATTCTGTAATGGCTTGGTGAATGTAATGAGGTTACCAACTTACATGGATATGAAAGTTGATGATTCTGATGCATATATCTTTCTCATAGTTCTTTTTCATTTATGTTTAAGATTAAGTATGGATGCTTGTACAACTTATTTGTGTGTTGGTATAAGTTATAAAATTTGTTAAGCTCTTTCTATCTGAAATGACTGCAAGGATCTAGAAGCCGTTCTGAGCTCTATGATACTTGTATGTTTTACTTCCTTTAAATCTCTTAAAATTGGATCATAGATGACGTTTCCCACTAAACTCACATAAAGGAGAGACTCGACACATGCACGTGCCTCGGGTGAGTGCCCAGCACCCATTGGGTGATAGGCTGGTGTGCATGGGGTTCCTTTCTTTTGTGATGGGGGTAAAAATGACTACAAAGGCTTAAAATCTTTTATACATATTTACTACTATGATATTTTTCCAAGAGTTATTTTCCTCTCTACCTTAACCACATTACACATGTTAATAGAGTGTTATGGAACATTGCATTCAAAGGATAAATTAATCTCCATTAATGTTACTATTTGTCTTTTCTAATGTTTCGTGTTCCTTATTTAATTAAAAAATGTTAATAGGATGTATTTGTATTGTTTTTGGATTCGGGTTTATTAAGATGATATAAAGTGTGGCGTATAATTGTTAGTAGAAAATTTGTAATGTCTTTGCGTTAATATTATTGGTGGCAGATTTCATCACTTTTTGCATTGTTAGTTTGATATGTTTACAGTGAGGGAGATTGTGGTTACGACTCCAACCCATGTTTAACATTGATCGCCATTTACATGTTTTTTGTGTTTTCAAGTATAATTAATTAATTATTTCATAGATTTATTTGTAAATTTTGTAATAATCAATGAAAAATGGTGTCAAGAAAATTTAGACATGGTCATCTTGAAGAGCCATTGAGGTTGTATCACCAAATGCAACAAATAGATATTCAATTTGATGAACTCATGTTTTCCAACATACTTATTGGGCTTGGAAAAATAGGAACTTTGAAACAAGGTATGGACATCCATCACAAAAAAATAAGGAGTATTTTTTTGTCAAATGTTGTAGTAGTACATTTTCACTACTCTCCATCACATAAAACAATTTATGCTAGCATTCATTTCACAAAAAATTATAACTCTAACGAAGATTTGGACAAAGGAGGAGACATTTCATTTTTTTTGTAGATAATCACAACATTCCAAGTTCACATAAAAAATAATACATCGATACTGAGACTCACATAGAGTGTCAAACTTCATTAAGTCTAGCTCAAACACATGTGTTGGTTGTAGACATATTCAAACTTAGTATAATTTGAGACAAACAGTTCAAACCTGAACCTATTATGGCCTTTCCAAAATTTTCCAAAGCACATTTCCAAATCTTGATTTCTCTTGAAATCCATGACTGTTATATTTCCATTATCTAAGCACAATGTTTCATTTTTGCAAGCCCATTTTAGTGAGTTTGTTTTGCTTTCATGCCATGATCAACGCTTTACTATTCTTAAAGTGATTGAATTATTATATACCCTCAATTTCACATAACTTAGGTTGTATTAGGAATATTAATAATTAGACTTGAATTTATTACACAACTTAATTTAGCTATACTTATGGTGTGATTTTATCAAACCAAATACAAAAAAATTATTGCCAAGTGCCTCGGACCAAATTTAGGGTCCTACATAGACTAACCACAACACATTGTAATCAAATGTAACCAAACTTAATAAAATGAAACAATAAAATCAATCTAATTGCATAAAATAATATTTTAGAATGATTAAAAGTGTAGAGAGTAAATTTTTACAAGAACAATGAAATGTCACAAATGTGGACATTCAGAAGAAATGGATATTAGAAAATAACTACATTGGGTGAGACAAATCAATTTCAAAGTGAATGAATATTAGATGACCATTTAGTAAAGATGCAACTAATCTAGTAGAATTGTGACAAGTTTCCTTAGGATGTGATTAATGTTGTAGAGATCCCAAAACCTACAAAAATTGGAAACATATATATGAAAATGAATTTGTTTGTGTTGAGGTGAATTTGATGATGAAAATTCCTCCTTCGTGCCCTAATTTACAAAATTTTGTCTCATTTTATGTTGTTGTGCCATAAAATGCCAAGAATTGTATTCCCTTTTAAACCATAATCTAGCATCACCTCTTTGTGAAACCCATATAAATGAGGAATGGTAAAAAGGGGCAGGTATTATTTGTCCATTATAATCAAGCTCCCATGATTCAACAAAATCAAAAGTAATGCTCGATACAAGTAAACAATCAACTTGGTGTATGCATATATCTCAAACCTTATCTTTTCATTAAGTGCAACTAC
This sequence comes from Taxus wallichiana var. yunnanensis, assembly GCA_018340775.1. Classification (NCBI taxonomy): domain Eukaryota; kingdom Viridiplantae; phylum Streptophyta; class Pinopsida; order Cupressales; family Taxaceae; genus Taxus; species Taxus wallichiana. The sequence goes on along the minus strand of CM031235.1, from coordinate 20,573,779 downwards.
TAATATAGGCTAGAATGGATCATTAAATGCCTACATTCATCTTTTCATGCATGAAAGCTTCATAAATAAAAAATATTATGCTCTTACACCTTTAATATCACTTTTTAACAAATATTCTATGATTCCTTCATTGTCTTTAATGCACTAATGCTCATGTGTATTTGATTTAAATAAATTTAAATCTTTATCAGAGGACTGAGATCAAATGAATATAACAATAATAAGCAAGATCTAGCATGCAAAGTACAAGAAAGTGTGCAAGATAGGATATAGCAATGATAGTGTGTATCGTGGGATTTGGATTGATTTTGGGCTGGAAAACAGGTAAGAAGGTTGGATATGGACTATATAGACTCTATCTAAGAATTGGGATCTAGAAACTCTTCGAATATGACCACCTCGGGTGTTAGTGTTGATCTAGGCATTAGTGTCCTAGTAGATGATTTTTTTTTGCTCTTTTTAGGGTTTGTCAATGTATCCTTCTTTTCATTGTTTTTCACATCAAATCTACTTTAGGGTTCATGTCTGTGAGTAATGAAAATCTCAGCAAAAGTTGAAAGAAAAACAAATACACAATATACCTTTCTTCCGAGATTTCCCTTGTAAACCTCAAGTAAGATTGTGAAGCACTTGGAATTGTTGAATCTTGTATTTCAAAGGATTGTGGATGCTCTTGATTGTTCTCCAAATGTAGAATGCAAATGCTACAAGCAGATAAATGCAAGGATGTGGATGGAAATTTTGGCGAAGTTGGTTGCAAATTACACAAAGCTTCCAAGGATGATTTACAAAGGAATGGCCTATTTTTTATAGTTAAGGGTGAGGCCATGAGAAGTGGATCATAGTTTGAATGGGCTTTAGGATCATAATTATAATTTCTGAAATAGTAAGAGGATTTGGCCTGTGCAGTTGTAGCTTTGTAGGGGCAATGAATATTTAGATTTTGTGCGGGAAGATGGTTATACGTGAAATCTCATTACCCCCACCATTATAGGGTTCTAGAAGTGGAGTGGAGCAGAGTGTAAGTAGATAAATAAGATTATTTAAATAACTAATTTAATTAGTTATTAGTTTGTGAGGATAATTAAACATTTACTTAAATAAATATTTAATTAATTTAGCTAAAGGGTGTTATGAATTAATTTAATTGATTCCAAGGGCATGATAGAATTAATTTAATTAATTCTAAAAGGTTATGATTTAAATGATGAAATTAATTCCAAAGGGATATATTCTAGTAGGATAGAATTAATTTAATTAATTCTAATGGGACAAAAATATGGTATGAAATAGATATGTATTTGTAGGGTGTCTACATTTTCCCCTCTTTAAAGTGTTATTATGAAGTAATAACATTTTAAAAATAGTAGACGCATGCAAACTTAGTGAGCAAAAGGTAGTGAAGCATTTGTATGCCCCAGTGAATAGAATGGTAAAGGAATTCCCCCTTAAGCAGGTAGGTGATGCAACAAGTGGTGGACAACTCGCTTGATAGGAAGAAGACAAGGAATGGGAATGAGGATAGGAGGGATTGTGCTCGTAGCATGAGAGTCATTTGGAGAGTGAAATTTAGAGCAACCTTATTTTGCTGTTACACAATAGAGTTGTGATGTAGAGAAAATAAACTAAAGCATATATCAAGAAGGGTTTACTAATAACTATGTCAATTTTATCTCTGCATTTTAAGGATCATTCCTAGCCTAATAATGGTTTATTCTTGTCCATTTGATCAAATTTCCTTTAAAAAAAAATCAGTGTTCATTATGTCTTGTTTCATACCTTGCCTCTAGTGTTACTTTAATCATCTAAGGGCTCACTCTTCATTCAAGGTTACTTTTCACATAGCTTAGTCACTCTCTTCTTCAAGCTTTTCAACTAGTCCTCCCGCCTTAACCATGCAAATTGTGTTTTGGCCTTCTCCAAGGCTTCCTAGCTTCATAATCCTATTGTACATTTCCAACAAGTGATATCTCCACAATCATTTGACTCTAAAGATCATACACATCAAATTTCCCTTAGGTAGCTCATAAAATGCCTCTCTAATCTCTTGAGATCAAATCTCTAGTTAGTAACATGCCTAGAGGATTCTAGAGTCACCCATCATGAGATGAAACCATTGAAAAGGAAAATTTATCAACCCCTAATGTGTGCCCAAAATTTTAAGCCCCAACTCACACTACTTCTCCTTGAAATCACCCTTTAGTTCTTTTGCTCACAAAACCTAATTAGCCTTGTCACAAAAAAATTTAGACATATCTTTTCGTGTAGGGGTTTATAGTGCAAAAATGAATCATTCTCAAGCACCCATTAAGCCATTTGTGCTACCTCCATCGTTTCAAGGGTTAAATCCAAGCCTAAATGCCACTTGTTTTGCTATAAGGTTCTTCAAACTAGGACTACCATTGTGTTTGACTAGTTTTACACCCAACTGTCACTATTATTTCTCTTGAAGACATCCCATTCATTGAAAAACCTTAAAAATAACTTAGATGGTAAAAATAAAATCCTTACTACAAATTTACATGTAATTTTATCGATTATATAACAAGTAATTTGATTTTCTACCTCGAAAACCCTAGATTGAGGGTTTGGTCTAACTGGACAACCCAATAAGGCATAATTTAATGGTTCTCACGAATAATACCACTTCTAACTATTCTATAAGCTTCCAAAGGACTGAATGTTGAGTTTACCATCTTTCAAGATGCATGAGGAATCTTTAACTACCGTTTTCCTATCACTGTAACCTCATTTGAGTCACACTATCACGCATACAAGTTGAGAACAAGGTAGTTGGGTTTATAATAGCATTTTTCTCGAATAGATGGATCTTCACGATGATCTATTAAAGCATGATCACCTTCTATAATTGTTTAAATTTCTCAACTTGGGATCCTTCTTCTCAACTAATTCCACCGATTGTCAAGGTTGAATGCACACAAGACTTTTCTTGGGTGTCTCAAGAAAGACTACACCAATAAAGACAAAATGGAAAATTTTCATGTAAGTGATGATTTTTATACATTCAAACCTCCTTATCAACTTATGATTTCTCTACCAATGAGACTTACACATTGAACATGATTTCAAACTCTTAATCAACTCACTTCATCTGTTAGTAACCTTCCAACCTGCCAGGATTCAAGCTTACTATCACAAGGTCATTAATTCAATTTTCCATAGAGTATAACAAGGAATATTTCAATCATGTAAATACTCATAAAAATAAAGCGTCTTACCAATCATGCCCTTTGTTACCAATATATGCAAGAGATATAATAAGCATGCACAAGACTAATCCTCAAATTTACGAGAGTAATCACACACAAAGAACACCAAAATCAACTCCCAAGAGATCAAATAATCCTAACCAGGCTCAAGATTACCTTTCACTAAAATCTAAGATCAAGTATATCTTCCATGTATAACAACCAACACAAAATCATGCAAGCAATGTCACAAAGACTAAGTTTTCTTCCTTCAATATTACTTGAAACTTTTAACATTTTGATTTATATCCAAATATAATGGATATTTTTAGTTACATTATGCCTCATATATTCTCCCTCTCACCCCTTACTCAAGTTGCTTGCTCATTTGGTCAGTTATAACCATGATTCATCATGAGATTCCACTCAAGGAGTTACTTTCACCTAACAATGCCTTAAGTTTAGCATAACCTTAGCTCTTTTCATGACATGTGACCCTAGAGGACTTGATTTCACCACATTTGCCTCATTCCACCCTCTTACATAGTTCTAAGGTTCAAGAATACATTACAACTTCAAAATCAAGCCAAAATGGCCAAATATTCAAATATTACAAAATGGAGGGAAATGATCCATTTGAAATTTGAAAGGCCTAAAACTAGACTAGCCACACACACTGACACCTAATGACTCCTAGGACTCATGAACACACCTAGAAAACCTCTAATTGATGTCTTCATGGTTTATTTAGATAGATAGAATGATGTTCCTATCAGTTGTCACCATGATTATGAAAGAATCACTATGTTTAGTCCGTTATGTGCGTAAAACAAACACAAAGAAAAAAAAGAAAAATGCAAACAAACCCAATATACATTGTAAAAGTATGCGTTGTGACTATAAGGGAGCCAAGATGAAAACAAAATACGTGTAATTGGTCCAAAAATAAGATCAATAATGCAACACAACTTTAAAAAGAAGACAATTAGTTATTCCCCTAATATGTGCCACAATGATGAACTATAGATGCAAAATTCCCCATGACTAAAATTATGAAATTCATGGGAAAAGGATCAAACTAAAGATTGGAGTAATCTTAGATACTCCTAATGACACTCTTGTTGGATCCATAGGAAAATTGATCTAAGAGTTGGAATTGCCCCAAGTGAAGCTATATTGGGAAGGAAACAATGTATCGGGATGATCAGAAGGTAAGGTTGAAATGATCATTAGGGTAAATGATAAAAGTGTGATTTTATCAAAATTGCATTGAGTTGTTGAAGTTTTGAAAATTTTGTAATTTTAAGGATTTTTTATGATTATTTGGATTTTTATAGTTGCGAGTTTTTGTGATTTTTTTAGAATATATGATTTTTTTGAAGTTTTTGATGTAAAGGAGGGGAATGGTGTCTTTGGTACACCTGATTTGTCCTAGTGAAGCATTGGTATGCCCCATAGTGGATGAAAAAATCCCCCACAAGTGTGGGAACATCACAACCTGAACACCAAGAAAGGGTGTGAGAGAAGAATGAAGAAGTCGTCGGCATACCATCCATAGTAATGGTGAAGAAAAATTAGTCTCCTTTGTCACAAAGGACAATAAAATAGAAGAGTGAGGGTTTTAGAGGGTATAAGTAGAAGGGTAGGAGGGTTAATAATCATCGCGACCTATTTGTGCTTTATAAATTATTTTTACCCTCTGAGTGAGATTTGAGCTCTGATATTTTAGAGAGATGGCTTTCCAATCATAGAGGAAACACCATGCGGATCATGTTTGAGAGTTTAGGTGGAGGCCAAATGAGGGTCCGTTAGTGAGTAGCTCAACAAAATTTAATTTTGAAGCATTTATTGCTAGTTTTAGGTAGAAGAAATTTGGGTTTTAATGTTAGCGCATACACTTGAGTGTGCTAACATAGCTTGAGGAATACACTAGCATTCAAGTGTACGTGCTAGTGTGTCATTGAGAGCATCAATGTTAAAATAGGAAAGAACTAGTGTGTTGCACGTGTTAGCATCATCAGTAGAAGCATGAGTGTTAAAGTGAGTGCACTAGCATTCAACTAGGTGCGCTAGTGTAGAAGTGCATGTACTAGTGTATAAAAGGATGTGCTAATGTAGAAAAGGGTGTGCTAGCATTAAAAATGTATTTTTGGAAGAAAATTAGAAGGTTAGGATAGAGGAAAATTAGTTCTAACTATGTTTTGGGATGATTTACAGGAGAGACCGTGATCTTGGACGTGCGAGAGAAACATGGCCGGAGGTGATCATTTGAGAGGAGATTCACACATACTCAACACCAACTGTGATTGGTCATGTTATTAGAGGACAAGGGGCTGGCTTACATTTCACATTTTCCACACATCATCTTGGATCATTATCTACCGACTTACGTTAGTAGAGAGATGGCATAGTGAGAGTCAGACATTTAAATTTCCGATGGGAGAGATGATAGTTACATTAGAGGATGTGTATCAAATCCTGTAGGTACCAATATAGGGTAGCTTGGTGGAGTTTGATGGAGATGTCACCCAGATTCTTGGGCACATATGGGACATGTTCTTGTTAGAGGACATACATTGAGAGGGATGGTAGTGCACTTATATGAGTGCATGGATGATAACATAGTAGCTCAACTATTGATACAATTGATGGCTCTTATCGGTGGCTATTTGGTGTATGGTAAGACCGAGACACATTTTCAATTAAGAATGATATGGGTTGTTACATGATTTATGGAGGGATAGGTCTTCGCATGGGGTTAGTGCATCCTTGTGCACTTGTATGATACTTGCACCTAATTGTGTATAGAGGCATGCAAAGACTTAGTCCAACTACTTTGTTGTAGATATGAGCCTAGGATCATATTGCAATTGGGTGACTAGTTGGTATTTTGTGAGACATGAAATCGGATGAGCCCTCATATTTTATATGGGGAGATAGTATGTGCAGTCAAAGGGGCTACATGGGGATTAATTTTTATCGAGAGGGTGTTTAATGACCTACAACTTCGTATGGTGACTTGGAGACCATACAAGTTATATCAATGGAGAACATATGACATAGATTTGTGCATGAATGAGTTAGAGAACTTTATTATTGGTAGCCATAATCATATTATGGAGATGCACATGGGGTGGATAGGGTGCAGAGATAACCCGGGGTTAGATAGGATATCCCATGTCCCGATAAGTGGTACACGTGAGTATCCCGGGAGACAGTAAACTTTAGGTAGTGGGTTAAAGTGAGTTGTGAGGAAGAGTTTATTTGGTTTCATCCCACAGATGTGGGATGCTCGTGTGTAGATTGTAAGTCTAAGCACCAATCCTAAGTACACTACATGGTATGCAATGATCATGCCAAGGTGGGTTACTATTCTATGTAAAGTGATAGACATGGGTATATCAGAACAATGGTCGGCATTCCTCTACAAAGGAGGATAAAAGTATATTGTGGCGAGGAAGAGGTAGAGGCAAGTGTACAGAGAGATAGGCACATGTACTAGGCCAAAGTTGCATAGGTTCACGCAACACATGAGCCACCAATACATGTACATGCCGATAGATACCACAAGTTCATATGGCTCAGGGCCATAAATATAGGTGACATGTATACCATTAGCACTTATTCTAATGGCACTTGTAGCACAAGTGTGAGAATCACATGTTTTCATGGTTTATGTAGCATAACTATGGGCACATGTAATAAAAAGTTATATAGCCTAGGTACAACAACAAGTTCTAGCTCAAATGTCGTGCAAATTCTTGTTATACATATGCAGTACTAATACAAGTACTTTTACAATGCCATCATCACCACATATACCACTTAGTCTAGGTGTTGGGGTTAGAGAGGGAGGAGATGGAGGATTATATGTATCACTATAGAGGTAGGTACTAACACCGGGGTTACCAGTTGGGCCATCAGTGGCCATATTACAAGAAAATAGGGATTTAATTATATTGCGGGGTGATGTTACATTCATCACCTTCCGGACCCTCCAAAGGTAGCATGACCATAAGGTGGTCGATCAGGGTGACCTCTGAGACATTAGGTGCACATAGAGGATTAATGACAGAGATCAATTGAACATACAATTATGCCAAGTGATAATAGAATGGGATGTTATATACCGTGTGGTGGAAGTAAGGAGTATTGGTGATGTGTTACCAAAGATTTTTGTTAGATTTGGAGAGGTTGGTTACTATAGATATTTATATGAGGTTGTATTCCCTGAGGGTTAGAGGACATCTACCTATAGTCAGAGGTCATCCAGTTGATCTACAAGGTCATATCGGTCATCGATATCATTGTTGAGGTTAGTGTAAATGACCCCGCCTAGAGATAGACGGGCAATCCTAGTGTAGGAGAGAGTCGGGGATGATTCATGTTTGATGAGATATTGTATGTATGTTTTTGTATATGCCTCCTCATGAAGGTACATTTTTATAGATTGATTCCCATGATGCCATCGCACGAAATGTATATGACATTTTTTAGATATATTGTACATGGAAATTTGAATTTTTGGTGTATATGGTATGGACTTTAGACATTGTATGACTAAAAAAACACATGATTTCAGACACACATGACCTCCCTAGGTCGTGTTGGGATAATTGTAATGGTACCGGATGGGATGGTAGTAGGATGGATCAATATGATGTAGGTGGAATAGATGGAATGAGCTATGAGAATTCAAGGAAAATGAATATTCTCAACCTGGTAAGGTGGGGATCTACTTGTTGAGAGAAATGAATGCTTGTTTAACTTATTTAGAGGTGATTTTATGATCAAGGATAATCATTTTTACACAAATCACGGTCAATAATGGTAGAACCAAACAAGACTCTACTGTTTGTGGAACACAGGGAAATTTCCTTTTGTCTTTTGTGTATTCCGCTCCAAAGAGGGTCATGAAGATATGTGAGAAGACATGTGGAAAGGAAAATTCAAGGGGCTATAAGGCCTAGTCTCTACCTGGTTGGTTAGCCAAAAAAATTTCATCAATGTTTGCCTTGTCGTTCAAAGCAAGGAGTTGGCCAATGATAACGAGTGAAATAGGGGAGGATATGAAGACAAGCTGACGTAGGCCTTGGTTAATATATGTCAAACGTGTATCAATGTTTGGTTGTGGCATAGTTGGATCACAAACTCTAAGTCATGGTTGTCACGACCTTGAATGGTCATGTGGGCACAAATTAAGTAAATACAAAAATAAACAAACATGCAAGAAACCAAAGGGATCAAGCTAAGGTTTGGTATCCTAGGCCGCTATGGAAACGAGGGGGTTTTTGTTCATTCCAAATCTAATTAATCTAAGTTCCTACCTTTAAATAAACAATGCAAGAAAATATAAATTAAATAAAAGTTGATAAATTTCCCTTTTAATTCAATTAAATCTGATTGCAAATATCTAATTAAAGAAATGCAAAACAAACTAGCTACTTGTTTTTGGTATTTTCATATAAGATTTTAAATGTAAATAAATAAAATAAATCTAATTAACTTCTAATCTATGTTTTTGGGTTTTTTGTTTATTAGAAATAAAATAAAATAAAATCTACAGACAAGGGAAATTACTTCTAAATTAAATAAATATTACTTCTATACTAAAATAAAATAAACAAGGAATAGTTGGATGTGGCTATTATGTTGTTGTAGGATGTGAAGCTTAATCTAATTTAAACAAAGGTATTTTCATATTTGTAATTGTGGATTCCTATTTATTCTAATTGCTTCACCTTAGAATCATGGGAAGAAATAAGGCTTCTCAGAAGTAATTTCCTCTTCACTTTGGAAAAATAAATAAAATGCATAGACTAACTGATAATGAAGAATTTAAATAAAGAATGTAGACACAAAATATTCCTCAAGCTTCTTTCCCTTACATATCTATAGGGATAAGTAGGGAAGAAGTTATCAATGAAAGATTTCTCATACGCATACAAATTTGGAAGTGAAGAAATGAAAAAATGTACTAAAAAATAAAGAAATTCTTGCACATAACCTTCCTCCAAATTATTTCCTAGGAAAATCCACAAGGATAAGAGCTGAGAAGAAGGTATCAATGGAAAGATTATTAAGGCGTATAAATTCTACTCATTAAGACAAGTTATATTGCTTCTTTTGATTTAATGAAAATATTAATTCTAGATTAAAAGCTTTGAAGAAATTAAAATTACATCCCCAACCTGGTTATTATAGAACTGAGACAACTTCCAAGTGTGGTGATGCTTCTCTTTATCCCCTCAGTTTCCTTTCCAGAGATGAGTCTAATTAATCCAGGGAACAATGTTGGTTGGTTGTAGAAGAAATTATGAAGATGTTGGAGTAGACTGGTTACAAATGTGGGTAGGAAGCAACAAAGCAATGATTTGAGTTGTTTGTGTACTTCTTGGTAGGATTTCAACAGAGTAACAATGCAATCAAAATAAAAAATCTCTAACCCATGCTATGGGAAAAATCTTGGTTTTTATATAAAAATGAGGGAGGAAGAAGTCCAACAGACTTGGCAAACAAATAATTCCAAATCATCCAAAAGAGAGGTAATCAAAATTCTAATAATAATAAGGAAGAGGAGTTCCATACATATCTAACAAGCTTGAAATCAAGGGAAATGGTTAAGAAACATGCGAGAAATACATTGAGAAGCTTACAACACACATACAAAACATGTATTTTGGAGTCTTAGATTAATGCATGGAACCATCGATCTATGCAAGAAGGTGGTTACATAATCTGTCGATCTAGGTAGATCGGAGGTTGCATAACCATCATGACATTGCATGACTTAAAGTCATGATAACCCAAAAATGAGTAGAAAATGGCTCAAATAGATAGAAAACTTTTGTGACAAAGGAAAGTAAAGCAAGATAAGCATGTTGAAAGACAAAAGGAAGGATCTGGATGTCATCATTTTTTGGAAAATAAAGTTATCATCATATGATATTTTTACCATTTCGTTAATGTATCACCATGTAATTTTGGGTGCGTACATATTGCCCCCTCGGAAAATTATTTTAGTGATGAATAGGCATAAAACATAAATTTCGAGTATGGTGCTCCCAAATGGGAAAGTTAGAAATTATACCTCATCGTCATGTGTGTTGAAACCACACCAATCCAAGCTTCCCATCACCTACAAGAGAAAATGGGAATCAAGTGCATATATAAAACATAATCAACAAAACATTTTGAACTAAAATGAAAAGAGTACTCACCATATCTATAGGGATAAGAAATATACCTACGCCAATGCTCCAGCCCTGCATACACAAACTCAAAGTGACATTAGAAAACATAATTTTTTACACTATATATCACTTTTTACTATTTATAGAAATCATTTTCACTCACCCACTTAGTGATTTTTAGAGCTCTGGATTACCTGTGACCATTTTGTGTGAAAGTACAAACCAAATCGACAAGAACTCAGAGACGATGGCAAACACAACTAGTAGCAAGTACAAGCACTCAAAGATGATGATAGTGTAACTAGGTAGTCAGAGGGTCATGATCAAGTAAGTTATTTGTAATTATTTTTTTTCCCTAAAATATAGGATTTAGTCAAAACTATATAAGGGGGTGATTTTTAATAATTTGTAGTCAAAATGATCACAAGGGGGCACCACTTAGGATATGTAATTTTTTTGATTGAATTTGATGTATTTTTTATGTTTTTACAATTTTTTAGATTAAAGGGTATGCAACTATCAAACCATCATGGTGGTTGTGCAACAACCACTCTGTCACAAGTGGTGATTTCAGTAACCGTTAAGGCAATTTAACATTTTTTATTGATGACTAAGTATGGATTTTTTTCATTTTTACTTATGTTTATATTTTTTTGTGAGTTTGTTACATGTCTATGAGTTCTAACCTTTCTCTTTTCTTGTTGTTTTCAATACAGGAGGTATATTAGATGGAGTAGAGCCCGTGAGCAGGATTAGTTGCCCAGATCTTAGAGTCATTCACTCAAATAGAGAGAGACTTATTGGAGAGGCTGGTATCTCAGAGGATTTCTTTGACATGACTTCATTGCCCCCATGAGACACCTAATCTATGATTTATTGAGTTATTGGGATGCAGACCGAAACATTTTTAGTTTCTTGGAGTTAGGTGAGTGGTCTATTACGCTAGAGGATTTATATCAGATCCTCGAGTTCCTATCACCGACAAGAGGTTGGGAATTGAAGAGTTCTAGTTTGACAAAGAGAGGCTCAAAGTTGGGTGACTTATCTTGGTGATGCATTGACACCTGATACGGGTGCCAAACAAGGAGTTAGATTGGTTTAAGTAGATAATGCACCTATCCCTACTCTGCATAAGGCCATCATTAGTATTTTAGTTTCATGTCGATTAGGGACAAGGAAGAAATACAGTTTTGTTTTGTTAGGCCCCCATTGTTTAGAGTATCTAGATATATGGAAGAGTCTACACTTGGGGAGTAGACATTTTGGGGACTACCTATCATGATCTTTACAGGATTGTCAAATTGGGGGCTAAATCCCTCAGCCATCCCACACTATTCATGTCTTGTGTGTATGAACGGATGATCCCCTATCAGGGGAGTTGGGATAGAAGATCCTCCAAAAGTTAGAACAACTAAGTGGGTGGATATGGATCCCCTTAGGGGCCCATCGCACTTGGTTTCCACACTCGATCACAATAGACATGGTTTTACAACCATATTAGGTTATGGCCAAAAACTTGGGTGAGGAAAGCATTATTATGACTACGTTTCACACCACAATTTATATGATTGATCGAGTAGTAGAGTTGAGACCCATCCGGTGCTCAAGGTACCCCTATAGTTTAGGTCACCCTACATAGATGTTCTTTCAACAGTGTATTATAATATACAGGGGGATATGAGATGTGAGAGACACCTAGAGAGGATAGTTAAAGTGGAGAGTTACTACACTGGAGTTCTTATCGGCACACCATTGGTCGCACAAAGCGATCCACTTGTTGGAGTAGTGGTTAAACCGAGATAGGTGCTTTATATTTATGCAATCTGACACATAGAAAGGAGGAGGAGGAGGAAAAAACATATTCATACTTGGGGGAGGATATAAAATTAGAGTGACAGCCACCAGGAGAGGCTTCAAGAGTTTCTAGAGCTCGGAGGCAGACGTAGAGGAGGAGACAATGTACCCCAAGGGTACATAAGAGGCATCTGTACACCCACAAATGGTGGAGGAGGTGAGGGTAGAGGAGGAGGATGTCTAGCTCCTACACTAGTACCAACTAGATGCCAACTGGATGCCAACTAGATGAGCTAGATGCCTAGAGGCCCGAGTGAGTGAAACACACCTTTCCTATATTTACTTCCTAGATTAGATGTTAGTAACTTGTTTATCTTTTTTTTGTTTTCTAACTTTCCATTATTTGTTTTCTCTTTTTAGTTACTACTTGATGGATGACAAGAATTTATTGGGCACAACTTCGACACATGTTTTGATCCCTACAAAGATGACTCGAGAGAGTAACTTCTTATGGATACATGACACCCAATGATGTTCACCTTCCACATCGATGTATTTGCACTGCAAAATCGACATGTAGTGGAGGTGATGACTGAGATGAGGACCAATATCACTTTGCATGAGGATCAGAGAGATATGACAATGAGGAAACTCATGTAGTGTGGAGCTACCACTACTACAAGTAACTCACCAGGCAAACACATGGAAATTCTCATAGATCACACATAGAGGTTCTCATGATGCGGTGAGCCAATTCTCATCATAGGAGCTGCAACAAGAGCCATCCTCGTGCCCCTTCATAAGGATCTAGGAGGGATGGATAGGCCTAGGGCCTTTATTACTTTGAGACAATTTTTGACATGTATGTATATCATTTTTTTACTTTTGGCTCATGGATGAGCATTTTTACCACACTTATCATATGATGTGATGAAATTATACATGGGAATCTTGACATATTACATATATACATATAAAACATAATAAGACATTTTTTGGTTCAACATCCCTTATAAGATTTGATTCTATTGTGGTTTATTTCATCTGTGTACTCTTATATGGTTTGGAATTTACAATGTTTTTATGTTTTAAATGTATGTTATCAATGATGATGTAATGTGGTAAACAAATGATATGATTATGCATATGACAACAAATTGTAACTTAGATACTTTATTCTCAAGTAATATTTAACATTTTTATTCCATTGGAAAAATGTGTTGAATGTGGTATGATGAAAATATGAACTCACTTAATTCTCAACCCCATGCAACTAGTAGGATGTGAGGGCTCATCATCGAGAGCCAAGAAGGACATGAGTTATATAACTTGAAGAATGAATTGTGAATGTGAATGTGAATGATGACCAAGAGACAAGAATTTGACAAATATCCAATTAAAACTTGTAATCTAGTCCTAACCAAGATTAAATACTCAGTTCAAAATGAATTTTTATGCAAGCTTGACTAGACTTAAATCCATGGATGGCCTATTAATTGATAAAATATGGTTTTTAGGAATGACTCTCTTTAACATACACATATAATTCATTTTCTTGGGTATTTTTAGAAGCACTTTTATTTATTGATTTATTTGAAAACTTTTGGCTTATTAATTGAAATTCCTATGTCTTTCCCCATGCTACTAGTAAGAAGCATGGGCTCATCACCGAGGACAAGACATAGGTGAGTAAGGAACTTCCCTCCTTTTCCCAACCTCATGCTACTAGTAAGAAACATGGGCTCATCACCGAAGATTGGTAGGGATGAGAAGTGTAATTATTTGTAATGAAAGAGTTTTGTGTTTATTGTTTATTTATCTTTTTTTAATTGACTTTGGATTGTGCTTTTAGGAGGGAACATTTTCCCCTAGCCTCAACCCCACACAACCAGTAGGATGCAAGGGCTCACCATCGAAGGTTGAGATAGGTGAACAAATATTTAGTGAAATGTTTAGAATGTTTCTATCATAGAGATTTTTAGGGAAGATTTATCATCAAGAAGCTTCTAGAGAAACTATGGGAAAGAAACAGATTGAATTGGGATAAACCATGAAGAAGACTAAGCATACAAGTCCTTGTAGGATCAATGTCAAAATTTTATCTCATGAACAAAAATGATAACATAGATTAAATATTTTGTGGATGTGAAATGAATGATGAAGAGCTATGATTGATATATTTTGAAATGTCTAAATTTTTAAAAAGTTACTTAAAAATTAAGTTTCGAGTTTATAATTTCACAAGATGATAATGTAAATGACAAAATGGTATGAATATGAATACAATAACATACAATGTGGAAATGTAAGTGACTATATGTAGAAGTGCTTAAAGTGAAGTGAGTTGATGGAATCACCAAATTCCTCACCCTCTAAAGTACACAAATGATACACAACATTTTTATAGCCTTCCATTACTTGATAAGGCCCTAACCATTTCAGCCTAAATTTTCTTCCTTCGTTGACCTTTTTATCTATTCGGCTGCCGATTCTTAACACAAGGTATCCTACCTAGATTTCTCATTCATATACCTTCTTGTTGTATTGAAGACACATTCTCTCAACATATACCCGATGATGTTGTTTGGCTTTGAGCCGTCTTTCATCTAGGATTTCCAATTTGGCTAGTCACACTTCTCGGTACATATCTTCATCAAGAATGCCTTGTAGAGACACATGAAGACTTGGTAATTCTACCTCCAGTGGTAAGGCCGCTTCGGAAATAAAAACTAGAGAAAAGGGTTTTCCCTTATAGGTGTTCGCATTGAATTTATGTAAGCATATAAGGATGGAAATAACTTTAAGTGTCAATATTTCTTATTCTCCTTAAATTCCTTAAGGAGGATGGACTTCAAATTCTTATTCGTAGCCTCAACCTATCCATTGGATTGAGGGTAGTATAAAGAGGTTGTGTGATGAGATATTTTAAATTAAGCACATAACTCATGCACCTCTTCATTTTTAAATAGAGTGTCATTATTTGAGATAAAGACCTGTGGGACACCGTACCTACAAATGATTTGGTTCAGGATGAACTTAGTAATGAATGATCCATGTACTATAGTTAGAGGCATGGCCTCAACCCACTTTGTGAAATATTTCGTGACCATGATGATAAAATTATGGCCATGAAGACGAGGGAGGAATTTGTCTATCAAATCAAGACCCCAAGTAGAGAAGGGCCAGGGTGTCACAATTGGTTGAGATCTTAGGTCAAGATATGTATAGTGTGTAAAAATATTGACATTTTTGGCACTTGCACATGTATTCTACAACATATTGTTATAATGTGGGAAAAAATATCCCATTTGATAGATCTTTCGAGTGGTTGAATGCCCTCCAAAGTGGCCACCAAAGAATCCATTGTGGGATTTAAAGAGAATCTTTTCCACTTCTTCTTCATTGATGCATCTCAAAAGCATGCCATAAAGGATCTCGTGATAAAGCACTTCTTCTACAGGCATTGCCTTTGATGTGAATTTTTCCCTCTAGATACGATTGGTCTATGATGTGATTTACTATGTCAATATACCATGAACACGAAGCAATGTGAGGTTTTTCTTCTATATAGAAAACACATTCATCGGGGAAATCTAGATCAACTAACTCTCCGCAGTCTATAAGATTATCTACCAACCAATCATTGATGATTTATCCATTGATGGAATTTTTATTGATGAAAGTGAGTTTGAAAAACCCATCAATGTGATAAATCTTCCAACCTTTTTATGTAAGGCTGTTTGGGTCAAAAATGTCTGCAACTATTCTAATTTAACAATTACTTGTGTTTCTTGGTTAAGCATATAATGCCTTAACCTCTTACTTCTGAAAGATAATTTCTAAGAAATCTTTCTCCGCTTAATTATATTTTGTTTCGTAATCAAGGAGAGTGTGACTAATGGAATAGATGGACCATTCGTGACCATCATTGTCCTCTTGTGACAACATGCATGTTATCGAGACATCTGTGGCTCAAGAATACAAATTAGAGGACGATTGGCTTTAGGTGGCATGAACATAGGTGGTGACATGAGAAAATAATTTATCGAATCAAAATCCTTGTGAAATTTAGTTTTCTAAATTTTACAACATGTTTTCTTTAGCAAGCCATTAATAGGGTGAATGACATATGTCAAATTAGGGACAAATCTATGAATTTCCCCAAGCTTTCCCAAGAAAGATCTAATGCTTGACTCATCCATCGGTGGGGTCATTTCCAATATTACTTGAATCTTCACAGGATTTATGTCAATGCCTCAAGATGAAATCATCCATCAAGTGACTCGAACATGCATTTTATGGATTTAAGGTTACACTATATTTAATTAATCGTAATAGAATAATACAAAGAAATTTAGGATGATCACCTTGTTTCTTATATTTTACCAGAGATCATCAACACATGTCTCCACAATATTATGAATAATATCATGGAAAATATATGTCATGGCCCATTATACATGGCTCCAACGTTCTTCAAACTAAATGGCATGACAAAATAAAAACAAGTCCCCAAGGAGTAGTGAAAGTAGTCTTAGTTTGATCCTCCTCAGAAATCCTTATTTAGTTATACCTAGAAAATCCGTCCATGAGAGATAATAAATCATAACCATTTTTCATCAACAATTATGTCAACAAAAGGAAATGGGAATCATCTTTGGGGAAGACTTTGTTAATGTACCTAAATTCAATGCATATCCATAATTTCCCGTATTTTTTAAGGACTGGGACAAAGTTGGACAACCACATAGAGAAGTCCAATGGTTTAATAAACCCTACCTAAAGGAGCTTCATGATTCCTCCATGACCATTAAAATGACTTTAGGCTTCATAGGTCTAAAATTTTGTTTTACAGGATTTGCATAAGGCTTTACAGGAACTACCACATTGGGAGTGACACCTATCATCTCCTCAGTAACTAAAAGTAAAAGCTTTTGAATGTTCCTTGAGTACCTTGGTGTGCACTTCTATTTCTTCAGTGACAACAAAGAACCAAGCTTTAGAATTCTAAACTCCTCTTCTATTATAATGTTTTTTTAAACACTTTTGACCAAAGCTTTGAACCGGAGGGTTAAGGGGCCACACCCAAACAAACAACTACAAAAGAGGTGGGAAGCATAGAAAGAGAAGAGAATGACAGAGACCGAAGGTCCACTAGGGAAGAAAGGAACCAAGAGAGCAAGGCCGACAAAAAATGAAACAAGAATTGTGTAAGTGAGAGGAAGCCCAAAAAACAAAAGAAGAACCAGAGTAAACCACAGGAAAACAACAAGCCAAAAGAGGAAGAAACACCAACGAACTCCGAACTCAAGCCCTATCACGAGAACCACCACTAACATTTCCACCAATGTGAGTAGTAGCCTCACGAAGTAAGAAATAGAAATCATCCCCAACACGATCTCAAAGTTCATTTAGATTTTCGATTACAGAATGAACAAGGAAAAGGGCCGCATCTATATCAATGGGTGGGAGAAGCCTAGGATCAGGGTGACCGTATATGAAAATAGAGTCCACATTTTTGGCATAATGAAGTAAGTCCCTATATTTCCCACTAATCCATTAAATCCATGGCAATAATCAAATGTTAATTCGCCAACTTCCTCAATCCACGAAGGGGATCAGGTAAATAAAAATCCACTAATTCATCATGAAGACCACCATGGTGAACTGGATAAATGATATCAACAGCGATGAACTCAACATTAAAAGGAATGAGATGAATAATAAGGAAGAAAGATACGAAGGCCACCATAATGTTAGAATTCACCCCGACTTTATGAATTAAACATATTAGATTCACCCAAAATATTTTCTATGGTTTCTACTTCCCTTGTAGATGAGTACCTAAAAACCTCCGAAAGGTGATATCGATCTATAGCAGCAGTAAGAGCCAACTCCGTTTGTTCACCACAGAGAGAAAGAAATGGGAAACCCAAAAAATCCATGAGAAAAAAGACCAGGAAACCCAAGAAGGAAAGTGGAGGAGAAAAGGCCGACGACAGAATAAAAAGACAAGACGCATAAATTACCATCACATTAAGTGATACAGGCCCACCTTTCCTTTATGTGAGATGATCTCAAAAAATCCAATCCAATCTTTTGAATTACTTAATGTTTTGATGACATCCGGGAAATCTATTATAGAGTTTGCAAGAAAATTGGTGACACTGTTGGCCTCACGATACGTGTGATTGATGCTCCACTTTTGAGTTTTCCAAGCCAAAAGAGGATATTAGAGATATAAAAATTTAAGTGCCAAGAAAGGGCCAACCCCTTAACTATAGCATGGAAAATGATTTGTGAGTCCCCTTTAACCTGAAGAGAGTCACACCCAAGGAAATGCAAGTTTGACTCCTTCGAGAAGGGCTTGAGCTTCGGCTAAGTTGCAGGTGCCCTCTTTAAGTGGGAAGGACCCAACTATGAGGAGATCACCATTCTCATTTCTCACTAGACAACCAGCCCCAGATTTACCCAGATTTCCTCTAGAGGCCCCATCAAAATTAAGTTTGCAAAATCCCGAAGGAGGAGGCTTCCATCTCAAATTTTTTCTTCTAAGAATTTTTTCAATCCATGATAAACCATGTCAAAGTATCAAGTCGATTAGGAATTTTGATGAGAGGCCATGCTTTCCTGATTTCAGCATCATGAGAGGTGAAGTTTGGATTGTTGAGACTATGGATGCTGATGTTTTCCAAAATTGCAATTTCTAGCTTATTGGAGAAGACAAGAAAGCTCGAGACTTGCTCTCTGAAAATGCGGAGATTGTGCTCCCACCAGATGTGTGAAATCAAAAGTAAGGGCATAATGGACCAAATGGAGCTGAGAGAAATCTTACTTCCCATATTTGACCAAGCTTTAATAGTTTGCCGCAATGTTGCTATAAGGAGCCTAGGCTAAGCTCAACTTCCTAATAACCAATTCCACCCCTGAACAACAAAAGGGTAGAAGAGTAGAAGATGCTCAATATCTTCTTTGACATTATCACAAAGGACACATTTAGATGGGCTGACATAGCCCCATGATCTTCTACGGAGTTGTGTAAGTATTTTTCTTTTAACAACAAGCCAACCAAAAATAACCACTTTCAGAAGGAGCATGGAATTCTAGCAACCAGTCCAACTGGGAACCCCTTTACCAGACATAGTGATGAGATTTGAATAACTAACTTGACTGTGTAAGAACCTGAGGGAGATCCTAACCATAGAAGATGGTCCTCTTGAGCCTTATAATTGAATTTTCTAGAAGAGAGGCCTCTATGTAAAAAGAAACTTCTTGTTTGTCACACCTAAAGTAGAGATATCCTTCCATAACAGAGAAGGAGATCCATATGATTCTGGAGTCCCATAGTCAGCCACCTTGCTACCCCAAACTGCCTTGGAGATATTCATGACACGATTAAGATTTGGATTTAAAATAAGAGGCTCAAGCCTACCCCAACTATCCTCCCAAAAATCAGCTCTTAGGCCATTGTTGATTTGCCAAGAAATTTGGTCCGCGATGAGATGCCTGCATTTACATAGAAAGTTCCAAATGTGTGAACCTTTGGGAAGATCTTCACTGGAGAGCAGAAGTTCAGGATGACCTGCTTCAAGATATTTATGCGAGAGAACTTGGAAGACCAACCTATGGGGATCAAAGATAAAATTCCAAACTAATTTAACACCAAGAGCAATATTTTGCAGAGCCAAATCTGTGAAACCCAATCCACCCAAATATTTGGGGAGCTTGACATCATCCCACTTTACCAAGTGAAATTTCCTCTCTTCGTTATTACCCTACCAAAGGAAGGATCTGAAATTTTCTCAAACTTGCTGAGGACAAATTTGGGAAAGTGCAACACTAAGAGCATGTAAATGGGGAGGGCACAAAGGACCGATCTGATGAGAAGAGTTAGAAAGCTAAAGAAAACCACTTCCCTTTCCATGATTGTAATCTCCGGGAGAGAGAATGAAGTAAATCATCCCAAAGAGAGACTCTTCCAGCCCTAGAGAATAAGGGCATACCAAGATATTTTGTGGGAGAGAGCCCAACTCAAAACCCAGAATCACCCTAATTCTTTGCTGCAAGCGAAGAGAAACATTAAAGAAGAAAATGACTGATTTGTGAAAGTTAATTACCTGACTTGCAGCTTTGGAGTAGGAATCAAGGATGCTATCAATAACACGAGCCTCCAAGACAAAAGCGTACCAAAAAGAAAGGTGTCATCTACAAACTTTTGATGGGAAAGGGGAGGGAGATTCACAATCAAAATAATACCAGATAAGGATCCTTGTGTAATAGCATATTTGATGGCTCTGCTCAAAGCCTCAATGATGAGAATGAAGAGGAAGGAAGACAAAGGGTCGCCTTGCCTTAAACCTCGACTGCTAGAGAAGAAGCCTTCTGCCGAACCATTAACCAAGATGAAGAAACAAGAGGAGGAAACACAATTAAAAATCCAATTACAAAATTGATCACTGAAGCCCATTTTCTGAAGAGATTTGAGAAGGAATCTCCAATTGATATGATCGTAGGCTTTTCTATAATCTAGTTTGATCATCATACCTAGTCTGGAGGATGAGTTCAGAGAATGGATAATCTTGTGAGAAATGATGATACCATCAGAGATAGACCTTCCTAGGATGAAGCCGCTTTGTTCTTAAGTGATCAACCTATCCAAAAGAGGACTAAGTCTAGAAGCTATAGATTTTGAAATAATTTTATAAGAAGTGTTACAGAGAGAAATCAGATGATATTCATTAAGATTTTTACATGATTATTTTTAGGGAACATACAGATGAAGGTATGATTCATTTCCCCTAAAATCTTCCCTGATCTTCTATATTATTCAACTGCAAGCCATACATCATCACCGATTACATTCCAAAAATCTTGAAAGAAGGTTGCATGGGAAGCCATCAGGACTAGGGCTTTGTCTCTTTCCATAGAAAAAATAATAGATCAAATTTCCTCTTTAGAGAAAGGGGAAAGTAATTTGTCATTATCCACATCTTGAATAATTTTTTGAATTTGTTCCAAAAAAGGTTGTTGAAAGGCAAGGGAGGAGCTAGTATCATCGTTCAACAACTTTTGGAAAAAAGACACAATTTCTTCTTTAATAAGAGCTTGTGAGGAGATCCACGAACCATCTTCCATTTTGAGAGAAGAAATGTAGTTTTGATTTCTTTTGGCCTTGACCAACGAATGGAAAAACTTGGTGTTCTTATCTCCTTCTTTCAACCAGATCTCTCTAGATTTTTGTCTCCAATACATTTCTTCTTTCGGAGAAGGTCTCCTAATTCACTGAGAAGCACTTTTTCTTTCCTGAATTCCACTTGACCCATGCCTTCTTGAAAAAAAATTCATTCAAAGCCCGGATCTCATTTTCCACTCTTCTTTTCTCCGAAATATATTTTTGAAGGAAGAGGCATTCCAAGCTAACAATTTCTCCTTAAGCAAAGAAAGTTTTTAGTAAGAATGAACATTCTAGTACCTGATACATTGAAGGAATCCCACTAGCTCCTATTAAGATCCTCGTAGATTGGGGTCCTACATCCACATTAGTTCGAATTTGAAAGGAGATATGCACGGAGGAAGATTGAACTTGAATACTAAGGGAAATGGGAAAATGGTCCGAGCCGAGCAGGGGGATAACATCACTTTCAATGAGAAAATTTTGCTGAAGCCAGTCTTCAGAAACCAAGAAATGGTCTAATTTGACCACCATTTTCCGAAACCCAAGCGTCTATTAGTCCACAAAAACCATCCCTGCTTTGGCTCAACGTCCATCAGGCCAGAGTCCTCTACGAAAGTGATGAAGTCCAATTGAGAACGTGGTTGCCAACGAATCCCACCTTGCTTATCTTTATCGGAGAGAGTGGCATTAAAGTCCCCAACTAGAATGATTTTATCACTAGAAAAAGACCTAATATCTCCATCCAGTTTGGACCAAATTTCTTGCTTCTTGATTGGATTATTCAGACCATAAACATTACAGAGAAGGAACGATTCATCTGTGTGCTTAACCTGAACCCTACACCACTAAAAACTAGAACATTCTGAAAGAGGGTCAACGGAAATTTTACTAACCTTCCAAATGAAACCCAAACCACCAAACGCACCATCAGAATTGACAAAAGCACCACTCCAGCCTTTCCAACTACGCAACCAACCAGAAAGGCATTCTTCTTTGGACATTTTGGTTTCTTGAATTAAACAAAGATCCACATCTGTTCAATGACATAGCACCTGAGAAGACGTTGTTTGTTAGGGCGTTTAGACCCCTAACATTCCAAGAGAATATTTTCATCCTTTCTTCAGAGAGGACTCACCTCTCCTACTTGAAGACAAAAAGAAAGAACCTATATGAAGTTGTTTACGAGTTACAATCTCCCGATTGGAGAGTTGTTCTTTAGAGGGCCTACCCAAAGGATTATTAGGGCCAAAATCAGTGCAAAGAATGGTAGGGGTGGGGAGAATAGAGCTTATACGTAGATCTGGTTACACCTAGGGTTTTTTTACTTAGACATGCTAACATCCTCACCCCCATCCTAAGATGAAGAGATGTCTTTCCTCTAATCATAGACCCATTTCTCCAAGGATTCAACATTAACGCCATGCCCTAGGGCTAGACCTTCTTGAATTAAGGCTAGGATATGAGTAGAATCTTGTACCACCGATGGTGTTTCCTTAACCAGGGAGATGGTATCCTGGTCAAGAAATAGGAGCCATATTGTTTTTTTATTGATAAAGCGGGTTGAAGGGACCCATTCCCTAATCCTTAAGATGAGGCCAAATCCTCAGGAGAACAAAAGGGCTACAATAGCCAAAACAACAGCTGCCTACTAGCTTAACAAAGATAAAATATCCTAGAAATACTTCCCACCATGGGATGGAAAATAATCATCAATGCTTCCGTGTGTCCTTTTTTTTTTTTTTCGCTTCTTTACCTCTTGCCATTTGCCTAGATCAGATGAAATAACCAATGCAAGGTCACTGGGATTTGCCAAAGCCATCAAATTTTCTAGCACTGAATCCTGCTCTGATTCCAAACTTTCGAAGTATGTCCCCTTTTCAAACCACCTATAACCAGGTGATTTTCTTGAAATCCCATCTCTGTATCATTCTTCTCTGTAAAAATTTTACCATCGGAGGTAAAATTATTTAGATTATCTTTAAAATTTGATGTAGATACCAAATCAGGGTTTACAGAGCCCCATCCACTTAAAGATGTCGATGTATTTTTTTCCATATTTCTGATTCTTGTTGAAGGGACATGAAGCTTGCAAATGGCCCATATTTCTGCATAATCTACACCGAAATGTAGTATTCTCATAGTCTAAGACCTGGGTATGTTGAAAATCACCAAATTTAAGGTTGATTTGATCAGGTATTCCTTTTCTTAAATAAATTTCAATGCAAATTTAGGAAAATGAACACAGACTTAAATGTGTTCTGTCCAGATCCTTTTTTATAGTTTTTCCCAAAACGTTCCCAATATCATCCAGGGCATACCATAGATGTAAGGGAGGTTAGGAAGCTTGACCCAAACTGGTGTTTTGGCCACTGAATAAGTATTTAGATCAAAATCTGGGAACCATGGAGTGATAAATAAACCTACATGTCCCCAGAACCAAGGACCATCTGTCAAACAATGCTGGTAATCTTCAGTTCCCTAAAATGGACAACGAAAAAGCCTTTGGAATAGAGAGAAATTTCACATTTATTGGTCCAATTTTTGAAAACCCACTGATACAGAGTCGAGGAGGAAGGCCAAAAACCATTAAACCTGCCAATAACTACATCCCATGATAAGGTTTTGAAATATTCTTCAACTTTTGGATTGTCTATGGTGAGCGAAGGAATCTCCTTGGCCAGGTCGACCAAATAGGCCTAGTTATTTGATGTATTCTTTCCCGAGGATTGATCGCCCTTGTTTTCAAGTGCATCTTTGAAGGAGGTAGCCTTCTAGGTATGCACCGAGCCATGATTGTCTAAATCTCCAACTCCCTTATTCCTACTACCATCCCTACCTAGACCACTAGCTCTAGATGGATACATAGTCATTTTTGGAGCCCTAGGGTTAGGGCACAGCTCTGCCTCCTTCTTATCTTATCCAACTTTGGTCAAAGCACTCCACCACCAACCGAGAGACCCATTCAAAATGTGGATGAAACCATTCGATCTTCCCTACTTGACACATGTGCAGCATTCTATTTCCTATAATCGACCTCCTTCTCAGTTGTTGGGTTCACACTCTTTCCCTCCATCGCAATCCAATAAGCCCGTGCTTCTATCTTTTGTTTGCGTGAAGTCGATTGATATGGGAGTGGTATTAAGAGTTACAAGCTCATAGGATCTAGATTGTTACAACAATCTTCCAACCATTTTTCTTGAACATAAATAGAAGAAGGAGAAAATATCTTTTCTTCTTGACCAAGACTTTTCAATTTTCTCTAAACAACATTACTCGGAACATGACCATTCTTGCAAACCTTTTGGAAATGACCCTTCTGTTTGCATTTGAAGCAGCTGGCAGAGATCCTTTCGTATTCAACCCTTTGAACCCATTTTCCTGAAGAAGAGGAAATAACAATGAAGTCTCACAATTTTTGGACTTATTGATAGAAACATAGATCCAAGAAAAGGCCGAGAGAGGGAGCCTTCGAGAGTAACAGATCGATGTGAATTACTCTACCCAAACTAGAGCATATTTTTGAGAGGATTTTAGGATTCCAGTATTCACAGGGCAGGGTGTATAATCTAACCCAAACCTGAATCTCCTCCATAACCACCTGCTCTGGATCAAATTTGGTGTACCAAGCTCTAATATGGATGTCGAGTCGAGATATATACTAGATCTCCTAGTTATAGTGTCGTCTCTTTGAGCTTCACTTCTAAAAATAACCAGGAAGAAACCTTTGGCCAAGAAACAAACTCTTAGACCACTACCCCATTAGGTGTCACACCAGCTTTGAATCCCATCGAAGAAAACACCGACCTAAAATTTGGAAAAAATTCCTTGACCCAAGGAGTTTATGTTGGGCGAGAAAGACCATCCTTGTCATCAAGAGAAACTAACACAAACTATTCTAGCAGAAGTTCCTCTTTATCCTATCTACACCCGTGATCCCCAACCAAGAAGGTTTCTAGCACACTCACCCGGGGGCCTGTGTGCCTAAGAAGTTCAGGAGGGAGACCACACCCTACTTTCCTACCCTAATCACCATCATAGAAACCAAGGAGGAAGTAGTCATTACAACCATCAAAATTCAAAATTAGCTCTCGCTCCATTTTTTCTTTATTCCAATGTTAATGTCAATGGTTCCTTTGATTAAGTAAGCATTCCCATCTTCAAACTCAATTGGGGATAGAGGAAACTCCAATTCTTCCTCAAATTCATAGATTTTAAAGTCTTCCAATGAGGAAGGATTCATCATTCTATCTCCAAAGTAAGAAAAAGGGTGAGGGGTCAAGGAAAATCCCTTCATATGATGTGTGGGATGAAGGTCATCATATGCATGGAGGTATCCTAAGATTACCTCATCATTCTCAACAAAATATAGCGTAACATGCTCATTTTTCGTCTATATGTATGCCAAAATTGCATTGTTAGGAATCTTACGAACCAAAGGTTTAGTTTTGATGAGACAGTGAACTCCATCTCCTTTAAACCCTCATTAAGGAAAAACCAAGAAGAAGAAGTTGTCACAAAATTGGCAAGATGATTTTTCTCTTTACGAATAACTTCTATGGAAATAAAATCGAAATCTTTATATAGTCCACACACAAAGGACTTGTAAAGTTGAAGATTCTAATCTCTAGTCTCATAAACTTATGAGACCTCATTTGCAATAAGTTACGAGTCACCTAGGACTATAACTTCATCCACACACATCCTTTTGGCTACAATAAGACCAAGAAGTAAAGCTTCATATTCTTCTCTATTATTTGTACATTAAAAATTCAATTTAAAAGTAAAAGGCATATCTCCCCCTTATGGAGAAGTGAGAATCACCCCTACCCTGTGCCATAGCAACATTTCACTCGTCATAGTTGAGGATCCAATAGTTGTCAAGAAAGATATATGTTTCATCATTATTTTAATCCTCTTCCTAAACCTCGAAACCTTGACCATGCAAACCTCTCAAGGCCATCTACGAAGAGATGTTATCACAAGAGTATGACATATTCCCGAAGAATCAAATGGGATAATAATCAAAAATCATTTTGTAAGAGTTTCACTATTTCTACTATGGGTTTTATTGAAATAATATCTACTAAAACAACCTTATTCTCATTAATATCCACCCCTTCAGTTGCCTTGGGTGGCTATAACTTAGTTATTGAGATAAGCTTTGACGTGGGATTTGGTCCCCCAAAAGAAAGAGGCTTTTTAATCTGGTTCACTCAGAGCTCAAATTTGGAATGAACCCAGGATTCTTTTTAAGATTAGTTAGGTGAGTGTAGAATGGTTTCAAATCACCCCGAGCTACAAATACCTTCTCTAGATGAAAGAACCCGAATTCTTGAAACAATGTAGAGGGAATTATCTTCATCCTATGAATCCATGGCCTACCAAGGATTATATTATAGTTGGTTTCCTCTTCTATATAACTTAGTTAAAATGGTATTATGCCAAATATTTTCTAGGAGAACTATCATCCCAATGGGTGTAGCTTTAAGTCTATCATAGCTCTCGGTTTGTTTCAAGTTGAAGAACAATTTGTTTCTCCATAACCTAACTTTTGTAAGAAAGAAAATGGGACAATGTTAACCATAGCTCCATCATCAATCATATCTCTCTTGACATAATTGTTGTAGATCCATACTTGTAAATACAATGTAGGATCACCTCTTCGTGCTAATTTGGAATCTTTAGGCATCTTACTTGATATCAAAAACAAACCCAAAGATCTCTCTAATTTGGAATCTGTTAGACATGTAAAAATATATATGGTTAATTTGGGCCTTTGGAGGAGGTGTAACGTGAACTAAGTGACCAAGACCTAACACTTATAACAAAGTAGATCGATGTGCTGGGGAGTTCTTCAACAAATCTAAGAAGGAGATGTGAGAAAAGGTCTTGGTTAGGTCTGTAATCAAATCATAAGACCCTACTGGCTTAGGGACTACTAGTGAATCATCTTGCACTAGAGGGTAAACATGGAGAGGTTGTGACATGTATTTGTGAGTATGGGTAGTTGCATAGATTTCTGGTTCAGTATCCAAATCAACTAGGCCTATGATATTAGTCTGATTCCATTGGTCCAAGTTAAGAGCAAATCATGGATCAGTAGATATAGAGGCTTCATGATCATTGGTCCCTATAAGAATACCTTTGTTTGCACCCTAAATATTATCTTTCTCATTTTTGGGGCATTTTAGGAAAGGATCTCTATAAATTCCTAGGCTAGCATTATGTGGAGAAACAAGTCATGCATGGGTACCTTGTGAATTTCTATGGGGTTGGATAAGAACATCTCAATAAAGAGTTGCCTTTGATCTTTCGGGAGCCGTTGTATAAAATTTTTACAATCTCGATAAGATTAGGCATCATGAATGATCACTCTATGGAATCCACAATACAAGTTAGGGTCATATTCCCTCGGACACTAGTTCTGGTTTTATTGTGGTCCATAATTATGATTGTTATTTTAATTTTGTTTGTTGTAGTTATAGTTTGGAGGCCTTTGGCCTTGGTTCTAGTATTGATTCAGGTATTGATTTTGACCTTGTCTGAACTTACTAAGTGGGAGGACTACTAAAGTCAACCACATTAATAGAGGGGGTAAGATTATTGTTCCTTTAATTGTTCATATTGGTGTTGTTATTATTTACATTGCTAGTGTTCACAACATTTGGCTTCTTGGGTTGGTTAGTTATGCCATTTGTTGTCATACCATGGTTTTGATTGTGGACCTTGGGTCCTTGACTGTTGTTTGAACCATTATGATAATTAGAGTTTTTCTAGGTGGAGGTGAATAGTCTCCTATTAGGACCATATATTTTTATTCTATTGTCGATTTCTACTTGGTCAATGTGAAGCGCACCCTCTAAGACTTCCTCGTAACTTATAAGAGGAAACTTTTTGAGTTCCTCCTTAGTCTATCGATTAAGTGAATGGAGGAACAAGTCACAAAGCTTCATTTGATCCATGTTAGGAGCACTAGCAAAAGAATAGAGGATTTTCCGTGACCTCTCGAATGAAGTGGGTAAAAACTCATTGTGTTCTTATTTGATATGCAGGAATTATCTAATCCATGTTATCAATATCTTGTTTATGTCAAAATACTTAATAAACCTAGATATGAGTTTCTTAAAGGAATGGATAGAGGCTTATGGGATTATGTAATACCAATCGAGGGTAATCCCTTCAAGATTCTTAAGAAATATTTTTGTGACAACCACGTC
The DNA here is from genome assembly GCA_018340775.1 of Taxus wallichiana var. yunnanensis. Classification (NCBI taxonomy): domain Eukaryota; kingdom Viridiplantae; phylum Streptophyta; class Pinopsida; order Cupressales; family Taxaceae; genus Taxus; species Taxus wallichiana. The sequence continues at coordinate 20,545,191 of CM031235.1, read as the reverse complement.
CCAAGGGAGTATCTCTCTAATGGCACTAGTATATGCCTTAATATGGGCATTTGGATCTCCCTCTCCTTTAAATTTGGGGAGGTCTTTTAATGGTCATGGGGGCATGACACCTCGTATAGTAAATTTTAGAGTTTATTTTAGGTATTAAGAGTATGTTCACACTAGATATGAATGACCATTGGAGATCCTTAATGGGAGGTGGAGGTTGAATGGGAGCTTGAAAAGCTATGGTGTAAGAATGAGTAGAGGCATAAAAATCCCCTTGATGTTGTGTGTAAGGACCAGGGAAGGAATACATATCCATATGAGGATATTTGGAATACATGTACACGTAAGGAGGGATCACACTAGGATATGGGATTGTGGGCTCGAAACCAGGAACATTACATTTCTGAAGGAGTGGCATTCGAGAACTTACTTCCGACCAACCCTTGTGTTGGATACGTATATGAAGGATGAGGGTCATTCCTAGTGTGCTCGATCCTATAAGGTGATCACTAGGGTTAAGAGCACCCAAGTAGGCCTGTGATAGTGGTTGTTGATAGGAACTCTTGGAAGGAATATATTTTTTCTTTTGCACATGATGGGAAGTGTTGTTTAAACCCAAAAATTTTATAGGTTCTAAAGTTAATCATTTTCTAATTCCTTTATTCTACCCACCAATGTTGATATTGCATCACTAGATGAAGATTGTGAGTTTTTAGGTATATACTGGGCATTATTGGGTTGCAAAGGTACATGATACCCCACTATAAGTTGGTATTTTGTAGACCACCCCTCTTTTGGTGTGTTTTCTACTTTAGGGGGAGGGTGGTAGTATTGTTATGAAGAAGAGTGTTTTTATATACTTATATCTCATCTAAGGATTCTTCTATAAAATTAAGACAATCACCACTTTGGGTGATTCATACTAGAAGCTCATCATTTTGTGGAAAATAGGAAGAGAAGGAATCAGATTGCATGTTAATATGAGGTTTGGACAAGACCCGTGGATAAAAACCATGTTCTCATGTGAACGTCATGTTGTTAGACTTGAATAACTCTAGTTGTGTATTGTAGTGTGATTGATCTATCTCCTTAATCCTAACTATTGAGTTGGTGTTAAATCCTTATGGAGGGGGCATGTGAGTTGATAGAAAATTTTGTGAGTAATTATTGTCCCTCCTGAAAACGAGGGTGACTATTACATACCCACTTGGTTGTAATAGGCTTCAAGACCCAAGATGTGTCTATCGTAATCCTGACCCGACATATTCGGGGTTTATAAACACCCACAAAATAATGGGAGAAGGGGAGGGTGGATGAAAGAAAAGAAAGAAAGAGGATACAAAAAGGAACTAGTCCTTCACATCGGGTTCACTAATTTTATACAACTAAAAATCAACATGTGATTTCGAGACTCACACGATCTCTTTTGAGGTCATGTCGGGGATATTTGGAATGTTATGGATGGGATGATAATAGGATGGGTAAATATTGTATGTGGAATAGATGGGATGAGATAAAAAATTCAAGGTAAATGAATGTTCTCAACAGTAAAGATGAGGATATGCTCGTTGAGATCAATGAATGCTTATCTAACTTGTTCAGGGGTGATGCTACGATCAAGGATGATCGATGTATGAAAATCACATTCAATATTAGTATAACCAAACAAGAATCTACTCAATTGTGGAACATAGGAAATTTCCTTTTATCTTTAGTGTATTCCACTCTGAAGAGGGTCATGAAGATATATGAGAAGACATGTGGAAAGGAAAAGTCAAGGGGTTGTAAGGCCTAGTCTCTATCTAGTTAGTTAGCCCAAAATTGTTCAAAATGTTTGCCTCATTGTTTAAAGCAATGAGTTGGCAAAAAATAACAGGTGGAATAGGGGAGGTTATGAAGACAAGATGGTGTAGGCCTTGGTATATATAGAGTGTATCAATGTATGGTTATGACACAAATTGATCACAAAATCTAAATTGTTGTCGTTGTGACCTTGAATTTTATGTGGGCACAAAAAGTAATTACAAAAATAAACAAACATGTAAGAAACTAAAGGGACTGAAGCTAAGGTCAGGTAGCCTAGGCCACTATGGAAACGAGGGGGTTTTGTTAATTCTAAATCTAATTAATCTAAGTTATTACCTTTAAATAAAGAGTGCCCCCTTCTCCCACAAGGTGCTCCTCGCCTTCAACCCATGGAGGCTGATGTAACAGTCCCAATTCCATGCCTTGGCCACACCCACCGCTCTCCGGGCTAAGTCATCAGCATAGTCATTCACCTATGCATCTTCGTGTCCAAGGCTCACCACTACACTCTCTTAGCTCACCAAAGTAGGGCTAGGAATCACCACCTCAACATCATGGGTGGGGTCTCCCCATAATCATCAACTCACTAGCAGGATGAGGTTCTCCTCCTACCATCACTTTGCACCAGTGTCGCTTGGCAACCGCCACACCCCTACCATCCTTGGAAAAATTCCTACGGCTCAACATCATCATTCCTACGCGTGAGGAAGCAAACCCTGAGGAAGATCTTACTACTAGTTGGGAGATTCTAGACACTGGAAAGATCTACCTGGTTCGGGGTGGCCGAATGATAAGGATCCACCCACCTCGGGCATGTTTACAGTTGATGCTTGATTTTGCCTTTGTTTTTGTTAGGCGGTGATTTTTATTATGTTATACTTTCCTAGGCTCACCTAGTTTAGCTCAGCCTAGTTTGTTCGTGGTTTTGGGGCGTGCTCTCATACCACCAATTTTTTGTTGAAATTTATCTTGTATCTTATTGCATTAATATAATATAAGATATTTTTCATCAAAAAAAAAACAATGCAAACAAATCTAAATTAAATAAAAGTTGATTAATTTCCCTTTTAATTCAATTAAATATGATTGCAAGTATTTAATTAAAGAAATGTAAAACAAACTAGCTACTTGTTTTTGGTATTTTCAAAGAAGATTTTAAATGCAAATAAATAAAATAAATCTAATTAAATTCTAATATATGTTTTTGGGTTTTTTGTTTACTAGAAATAAAATAAAATGAAATCTACAGACAAGGGAAATTGCTTCTAAATTAAATAAATCCTACTTCTACACTAAAAAAAATAAACAAGGAATAGCTAGATGTGGCTATTCCTCTATTGTAGGATGTGAAGCTTAATCTAATTTAAACAAAGGTATTTTCCAATTTGTAATTGTGGATTCCTATTTCTTCTAATTACTTCACCTCATAATCATGGGAAGAAATAAGGCTTCTCAGAAGCAATTTCCTCTTCCCCTGAGACTTCCCTCGAAAAAAAAGCATATACTAACTGATAATGAAGAATTTAAATAATGAACGTAGACATAAAAGCTTCCTCAAGCTTCTTTCCCTTGCATATCCACAAGGATAAGTAAGGAATACGTTATCAATGGAAGATTTCTCATACACATACAAATTTGGAAGTGAAGAAAAGAAAATATATGAAATAAAGAAATTCTTGTACCTAACCTTCCTCCAAATTATTTCCTGGGAAAATCCATAGGGATGAGCTGAGAATAATATATCAACGAAAAGATTCTTATGACTTATAAATTCTACTCCGTAAGACAAGTTCATTGATTCTTTTGATTTAACATCAAATATTAATTCTAGATTAAAAGCTTTGAAGAAATTGAAATTACATCCCCAAACTAATTATCATAGAACTGAGACAACTTCCAAGTGTGGTGATGCTTCTCTTTATCCCCTCAGCTTCCTTTCTAGAGATGATTCCAATTGATCTAGGGAACAATGTTGAGTGGTTGTAGAAGAAATTATGAAGATGCTTGAGCAGATCTGGTTGTAGGCTAGAAGGTTACAAATGCGGGAAGGAAGAAACAAAGAAATGATCCGAGTTGTTTATGTTCCTCTTGGTAGGATTTAAGAAGAGTAAAAATGCAATCAAATAAAAAATCTCCAACCCATGTTATAGGAAAAAGCTTGGTTTTATAGAAAAATGGTAGGAAGAAGTCCAACAAACGCATTCAAGAAATGCCGATCATCTAAAAGAGAGGAAGTCAACATTCTAGTAATAGTAAGGAAGAGAGTTCCATAAGTATCTAACAAGATTGAAAACATGGGAAATGGTCTAGAAACGTATGAGAAAGACATTGAGAAGCTTGCAACACGCATATAAACACACAGTTTAGAGTCTCGAATTAATGCACATGGAACCACCAATTTGTGCAGACGTGGTGGTTACAACCGTTGGTCTAGGAAAATGGCGGAAGTCGCGTAACCACCATGGTGGTTGCATAACTATCACGATGGTTCGCATGACTTAAAGTATCGATAACCCAAAAATGAGCAAAAAATGGCTCGAATAGATAGACAACTTTGCAAAAAAGGAAAGTAAAGCAAGATAAGCATGTTGAAAGACAAAAGGAAGGATTTGGACCTCATCATTGTTTTGGAAATGAAAGTTATCATCATAGGATATTTTTACCATTCTGTCATTGTAGTACCATGCAATTTTGGGTGTGTACAAACACGCCTTGTGATGACGAGATGCTTTATTGTCATATAATGTAGTTAGTATATGATATAATGTCATGATTTAAAATAGAGGATGATTGTTATTTTGATTTATCATGTATAGATGATGATGTTATATGTAGCTTAGCTTTCATGTTCATATCTTAGCTTTGATTTATGATGTATGATGATATACAAATAGATTATTAACATGATATAGATGTGATGATGATAAAAAAGTACACACATTTGACATAAGTACAAAGAAAAGTTAGCAAATCTAATACACACACATAATAAATAAGTAAAACATACCATGGATTATTTAATAAACTAGGATGGAAACAATAGTCTTAAAAAGCAAACAATTCAACAAACCCAATATGAATAGGAATTAACTACACCAAAGTTATATATGAAATAAAGTGTTAATAATTCTTCTGCAATTGGTCTACAATAACAACACAACAAAATTCTAGATACATAGAAAAATGATAAGGCTATCTATCATCTTACATAATCGATTTGAAAATGTGAAAAACAAGTCTTAGACACACCAACAAAAAATGAGGTTAGTAACAACAGACATGCAAACACAAAGCATTTATACAAAGCTAATAAAAAATCAACATTATAACATATTTTTTATAATAATGACGTTCAAAGACACCCCTAATGTGTTCCATAGTGAAGAATAAATAGATATCAATGCCCCTAAGTGATGTCTTAGAAATGCAAGAGGATTGAATTGATCTGTATTGGATTTAATCCAATTGTGTACTCAAGAAAAGTTATATTGTGAAGGGTTTAATGATTAGTTTTGCCTTGAACATAAATATACACCACAAGAAAGAAAAGTGATGATCATAAGATGATCTAGAATGATCGATAGATTCTGTCAAATCTAAAGATTGTTAAATTGTGTTATTGAGATTTGTCAAACATTTGATAAATGTTTTTATATTTTGAATGTTGTGATTTTTATGGTTTTTTCCAGTTTAATAGTCATTTTGGTGTTTATTTGAAACATATTTGAATGTTTTTGGTGTTTTTGAAACATAGTTGAATGTTTTTGAATTTTTGGTTTTAAACACACACCAATGAAGAAAGGAAAAAAGTATTCTCAAACTGTATTAAACATGGTGCAAGTGAAAAATTCCAATGGAAGCAAGGGACAAGTCAGAAAGGAAGAAGGTGAAAAAAGTAGTAAAGCATGGAAATCACAACCTAACTAGGAAAACATGTGACATAAGGTGAGGTGGAATGACATAAGCATGGGACAAGGTGATCAAGCAAAGCAAGTGATCACACTAATATGTCCCCAACACTAGAGAAACTCTTAGAGGATTAAGAATATACAATTTTTAGACAAAAGTATGTTCATGGGCTCCTTAAGCTCTTTGCCATCTTGTTCGGATAACTTACAGGCTTTGGATCCAAATTTTGTGGTCATAATATATGGTATTAGCCAATTTGGTTCGAACTTGCCCTGTTTTTCATGTTATTTTGTAGTATTTTTATTTTCCTTAAGCACAAGGTTGCCAAATTCAAATTGTCTAGGTTTGATTTTTTTTTTGTTACTGCGATGAAGTCTTTTATGATATACCTTTACATGGTCTAAGGAATAAATTATTTTCTCATCCAAGAGCTCTAATTTTGCAAGGCATGCTTGATGCTAATATTATTCATGCACCAGGTGTTATAAGGATACACGAAGGGAAGGAAGTTCAACTTCAATGGGTAATACGACTTTAGAGCCGTATACTAGAGAAAAGGAGTGGCTCCAGTTGGAGTGCGAGAATGAGGTGTGATAGGCCTAGAGGGTGGGATATAGTTGTGTATGCCAATTGTGACCATTTTTATCAAATTATTCTCCAATATTGATTTAATCATTTTATTGGATGCTTTAGACTAGCCATTGCACTGTGGGTAATATGGAGTTTCCCATTGTAGGTGGATATGGTATTTTTAGTGAATGCTTTGACATTATTATTTTTGAAGGATGTTCTATGGTCTCGTAACAATAAATGTAGGGATGCCAAAGTGGTAGATGATGTGGTTGAATACTTTATAATATTTTTCTTAGTGATGTAGGTGAGAGGCATGACATCTATCCACTTGGTAAAATATTTAGTGGTGGTGATTATGAAAGTGTGGCCATCATAAGATGTGGGTTTAATTTTACTAAGTAAATCCTCCATCTAGAAAAAGGCCATGGTGAAGCAACATGATGAAGGGATTATGGGGTGCATGAATTATATTATCATATCATTGACATGCCTAACACTTCTTAACAAAATTACATGCATTAGACTCCATAGTGGGACAATAGTAACCCACACGCAAGATCTTCTTAGCTATGACCATTCCACTTGTATATGCACCAAAAATACCCGAATGTATTTCAACTAGTGTTTGCTTCAATTTTTCCTGATTGAGACACCTTAAGAGAGTCCCATCATAGGCTCTTCAGTAAAGGGTATTGGTAAGGATGGTGTAGCGCAAGGCATGTTGTGCTAAGGCTATCTTATTGGATGAGTTCATGTTGGTGGGATAGGTTTTGTCTTGGATAAACATGTAAATGTCATGATCTTGGGGTTTTTCAAGACCAACAATTTCACACACCATGATGGACTCGGTAAATCATATATGGACACCAAAAGATGTTCCACGAGAAACATGTTGTGTGTTTGGTTTTTATCAAACTCAAGAAGGGATGTTATATTCGTCATGACATCCATGTTACTTTATTCTGCGTGTGAGGAATTTGTTCAAATGTTATGAGCCAAAAATATCCTTTAAGGCTATCAACCATGCATTTGTATGGAACAAGCTTATCATATTTGACTTGATATTCACCATTGACCTTCTTGATGATGAGGAGGGAGTCTCCAAAAATTGTCATCTCTTAGATCAACCAAGGTATAACAAAGCCCAAGACTGTTATGAGAGCTTCATACTTTGCGATGTTATTAGTACATGGAAAACCAATGCGATAATATTTAGGTATAACATCACCATCTGGTGTGTGCAATACTATGTCAGCTCTTGATCCATGTATGTTACAAGAGCCATCAAAGAATAAGGTCCATGAGGGAACTACATCAATATACAAAAATCTTTATCAGTGTAGACACAAAATCTATGCACTTGGGTACATTTCTACATCCTAAAACATACTAACGTATACATGATTCCTAAGCTAGAAAACTAGTGGTTGACAACTCCTTTAGGAATTTTGGTTTCTTTATCTCTTGCACTTTACTATTTCTAAGCTTGACCAAACATCCTTTTCACTTTACACATCCTACATTCTCTCACCGCCTTTTAATGATTTACCTTTTATGGCCTCGGAAACTAATGCCCAAGATTAGCATGAAGCACCCAAGCGCTCTTATCCATCATGGGCACTCATGTCCCTCTCTTTCTTCTTCTTACTCTTTTTGGTCCCTTTCACTTCTTGGTCACCTTTTAATACTTTGGGTCAACCTTTTAATTTTCAATTACAAAATTAAAACAAGGAATCATGTATATACTTAGTTATTTATTCAAATAAAGGACCAAACATCATAATAATTATATCACCACCTAATCTTGCACAAAGGCACAAGAGCACTACAAAGTACATATCTAACACATTCATACATGGGTCAAAGGTTGCATTAGTCTGCATACACTGCATAGGAGGGGAGTTCATTTTATTCCATTTAACACATTTTGCATACTCGGGACAATCAAGATCTAGTATGCTATCATTGTGTAACTTGCACAAGGGTAACCTAGGGCACGAGATATAAATACACACACACACACACACAGAGAGAGAACTACATGTAGTTTGAGATATAATGCGCTTCTTCGGTCATAAGTTCACTTTTCAGGTGGTCATCGGGGTTATTCTAACTCCCAATTCAACATCATTTTTATTAGATTTGATGTGGTTTGTGGGTATGTGCAGGTAGTTATTTTTATAGGTTATAGGTGCAATTGGTGATCTAACAGAGAAATCAAAGTGACAAAGAATGAATCAAAGTGAAGATCATTCGACCCATAAAAGACCATATCTTGAACATTCACGTAGTTTTTAAGCACACATATAAGTCGTTAGCACTAGGGTGTTCCCACCCTCATGTAGATGCTTCTACCATGTACATTCTTGGGTTTTCGAACCCTGGTGAGCCATTTTGACACTATTTCTAGCCTATTCCAGCAGATACACAATTTTGATCATTCCTCAAGTTGCATAGAATCAGCTAAGTCATCTTTCCCCCTTCATTTGCTTAGGGTTTTACATCTTTGAATGCTTATTGCTTGCATGTTATTATACTTAATCATTTGAATATCATTTTTATAGTAAGTTACTATGAAATAAGGTTTAATTTAAATTATATTAAATCAATTAGGGAACTCAAAATGAAGGGGTTAAGAACACCAGGGCAAAGGCACTATGACTAGTTGATCTAACAATTCTTTCCCTTTTATGGTCTTATAAGTGAAAATTCAATGTCAAAATAACTTAGGAGCATGACCCAACTAGAAATTTCCCTAATATGATAGGCTTGATAGAATATACTTTTTGGATCTACTTTGGTAATAAATTTATTGTTATGATTGAGTAGATAGTGCCGTAACTTTTGAAAAGTGAATGCCACCGTAAAACACACTTTTTCGACCTAGTAGTATTTGATCTCCTAGGATATAAGGGTTTTTCTCAAGTAGTAGACCATTTTCTCATATCCTTTATCATTGTGTTGTGCAAGCAATGCCTCGATGGCATGTTCTGCTATAGATATATACAAAAACATTGGCTTATCTTAGATAGGCAACATCAATACCGATGGAGTTGAAAGACACTCTTTTAGTTTGATGAAAGAATCTTAGAATTCTTGTGTCCATTTGAATTGGAAATCCTTTCTGAGTAGTTGGTTGAAATGGTGACACTTATCTGCCAATTGAGATATGAAGCATCTAATAGATTGAATTCTCCATTCTAATCCTTGTAGTTGATGAAGGTTTTATAGTGGAGGCATTTCTATTATTCCCTTAACTTTGGCAGGGTAAAATTTAATTCCCCTCCATGAGATGATGAATCTTAGGAGTTTCCTTGAAGTGACACCAAAGACACATTTCTTCATATTAAGATGAACCTTATATTCTCTTAACCTTTCAAATATATGTCACAAGATGGCTAGATGATCTATTTTGGTTTTAGACTTAGTGAGAATATCATCAACATAGTCCTCTGTGATGTCATGGAAAATGATTGTCATTGATATTTGATAAGTTTTACATACGTTATTGAGGAAAAAGGGCATGACATTATATCAAAATGTTCCCCATGGGATTGTAAATGTTGTCTTATGTTGATCTTCCTTAGTAATGTGAATCTAGTTGTAGCTTGAAAAGCCATCCATTAAGGATAACATCTCATGACCTGTTGTAGAATTAACAATCATGTTGATGTTGGGAAGGGGAAATTCATCTTTAGGATAGGCTTTGTTGATATCCCAAAAATAGTACAAATCTAGATGTCGATGTGTCTCTTGGTGACATGTATCATGTTCGAGATCCATTCATAGTAGTATATAGACATTATAAAGCCATTTTTAGTAAGCTTTTGAAGTTTTGCTTTTATTAAAATTACCACCTTAGGATGTATTTTTTGTAGTTTCCGCTTAACATGATTTACATTAGGGAAAACTACCAGATTGTGCACAACTAGAGAGGGATCCAAACCCAACATATCCTTATAGGACCATGTGAAGACATCCTAAAATTTGATGAGGAGTGTTGTGAAGGCCTAGATTTCTGATTATGATAAGCTTTCTCGAGTTGTAACATTTTGGGATTATCGTTTGTTCCAATATTGATGGTGATAGTTTCTTCTACCAACATTTTAGATGTATCAATGTCTTGGAATGACATTGTAGGCTTGTGTAGGTCATCTAATTTATCTAGAACCAAGTCTCCTCTCTCTAAAACCTTAGAAAGGTTTCACCAAGATATATTTCCCTTCACCTTTTTCAATTTTTTCTTCTCACATATCACCTCAACAAAATTTTACTATACGAGATTTTATTCTTATTTTTTTCTTGATAATGAATACTTGAAAACAATATTTGACACAAAATCTTTACACATAAAACAAGACAGTGCTTGTGTATTTTATTAATATCAAAATCAAGCATTATAAACAAATGAGAGAGCTGCAATATTTATAGATATTGGATAACTTCTATCTCATCCACAATATATGGAAGAAAATCACCTAATCTGAGAAAATATGTAGAAATAACATATTGCCCCTAACTTCCCCTATTGCCCCTCATGGAAATCATTCGGGAACAAAATATGCAAGATAGAACATGATCCCACAAACATTGGGATGAGAACACTATCACTTAGTTAACTAATAACTAAGGATAACTAATACCTATTGACATAAGTTTAAAGTATTTAAATTAAATACTTTAACTTATTACATTTATTCAAATATCAACTAATGATGAATTAAGATAAGTTTTATTCCTAACATTCCCCCTTAATTCAGCATGGTCTCAAGTGAACAGAGATAAATTCTCTAAAACCCTCAAATTTACCTCGAGTAAGTGACTTTGTGAAGACATTTGCACGTTGCATATCTATTGGGAAATATTAGAGCTAGATGTTGTTTTTTGAACATGTTCATGAATGAAATGTACCTACACCTCAATGTGTTTGGTGTGCTCATGAAAAATTAGATTCGAACAAGTTTTACTACTCCTTTGTTATCAACATGTAGGATAGTTGGATCTTTCTGTGGTATTCCAAATCCTTCAAGTATACATGGAGCCATATCACTTCACAGACAACTCCACCTGTTGCACGATATTCGATTCATTGAGGACCTTGAAACATAAGTCTACTTCTAGCTCCCCATGATATTGGTCCAGATCCCAAAAAGAATACAAAAACTAAAGTGGATTTCCTATCATCTATGTTTCCTGCATGATTTGAATTTGAATATCCTATCAAGAAGAAGTTATTATTCTTCTTGTATTCTAGGCTATAGTCCATAGTTCCTCTAATGTACCTCAAGTATCACGCTTGCTACTTTCTAGTGAGAAACCCTTGGTTCTTGCATGAACCATGAAAGATAGTTGATTGCATAGCTAATATCCGGCCTAGTGTAAGTCAAGTAGATGAGACTCTCGATCAACTGCCGATAGAGAATTGCATTTAATTGTGGTGATGGATCTGTTCGAGACAGTTGAATTATTGTCTCCATAGGTGTGGAAAATGGATTACAATCCATCATATTGAATTTCTCAAGCGTTGTCTTGGCGTATTTCAATTGTGACACAAAGATATGATTTTCTCTTTTTTACAAGACAATAATGTAGAAGCCAGAGATTAGTTATGTCGAATGACCATGTTAGATCTTTCTTTGTTGAATAAATCATCCTCACTGATCCTCCAGTGATGACTAGATCATTGACATATACTACAACGATCACTATCTCCCCCTTTATTTTTGAGATAGAGATTATGATTGTATGGACTCATCTTGAATCCATGTTAAATGAGATGCTCATGATTTTTATGTATCATGCCCTGGGAGACTGCTTTAGACCATATAGTGATTTTATGAGTTTACATACCTTTTCCTCTTTACCTAGTATGACAAAACCTTCTGGTTGAGTCATGTAAACTTCTTCCTATAAATCACCATTAAGAAAGGCACTTTTCACATCCATTTGGTGTATTTTCCAACCAAATTGTGCAACTAGAGAAAATATTAACCTGAATGTTTTTATCTTACATGTGGGAGAAAAATTCTCATAATCAATGCCTTCTTTTTGAGCATATCCCTTAGCAACTAGTTTAACTTATGTTTATCAAATTTTCCATCTGCTTTGTACTTTTTTTGAAGATCCATCTACATCCAATCGAATTTTTACATGGTGGAAGATATGTAAGTTGCCATGTATTATTTTTCATAAGTGGCTTATATTATGCAGATCTATAACATATTTCTAAGGTTTAGATCGTAGGGCTTATGAAATTGAGGAAGGCTCAATAATTTCAACAACTTTACCCATTAAGGCCAAATTGACCTCATTTCGAGCCATAATGTGAGTCTTCATTCCATTGGTAGATGTGTCAGGGACACTATCCAATTTTACATCTCTAATCATACTTGTATACCATTTAGGCATACTTTTTGTGGTTCATGTGGGAGGTTGAATTTCATTATCTTCCCCATCATCACTGTTGTCATCAAAGTGATTACCATCCTTTGTTTTCACTGTAGGGATGATTTTTTCATCATGTGAATGTATGGAAGGAGCATATGCTTCTTTCTTCTCAAGAAGTCAACATATCGACTAGTGTATACCCTTCTTGTTCTTGGATTCATAAGTCTATAGCCAAGTGCTTCATCACTGTATCCCAAGAAGATAAGTTTTTTGATTTCATCAAGCTTAGTTCTTTTTTTCTTAGTGTGCATACTTGATTAACATCCTAAAACTCTAAGGTGTGAAATAGATGGCTTATGCCTTGACCATGCTTCCTGTGGTGTTACTCCATCAAGAGCTAGTGGGAACTTTGTTTAGTAAATAGACTATCGTTTTAGCTGTTTCGGCCCAAAATGTTTTTGATAAACCCACATCATCAATCATACATCACACCATATCCATGATAATATGATTTTTCCTTTCAACAACACCATTTTTTACAGTGTGTGAGGAGGATCCATTTGACGATGAATGCCATGTGTTTTCAAAAAATCATTGAACTCATTGTTGGTGTATTCTCCCCCTCGATCTGAGTGGAGTGTTTTTATTTTCCTACCAGACTCTATTTCAACAAGGGCTTTGAACTTCTTGAAAGTTTCAAAAGCTTGGTCTTTTGTAGAAAGATAGTATATCCACATTTTTCTTGAAAAATCATCAACAAAGAGCATGAAATATTGAAACCTAGAGTGGCTAGGTCTCATTGGTCCACACTAATGGTATGCACCAAGTCAAGTATTTCCTTAGCCTGAAATGTACTATGTTTGAATTTTGCTCTATGTTGTTTTCCTGCCAAACAATGCTAGACATTTATTTGTACCCTTTTTTAGAGGTGGTAAACCCCTAACCATGTCGTATAAATGAAGTGTGTCAAGATAGCCAAAATTGACATGTGCAAGTATTTGATGCCATAGTTGAGTTGATGATGTACCCTTGGCTACAAGTGATTGATCATTTGTTGAAAAAATCCAACTGAAACATTCTTCCCACATTCAAATATTTTGCAACAATTTTGGAGCTTCGTGACTTATCTCAAATCGAGCACATCTTTTACCACCTTTACAATCAAAGTCAATTTTGAGATTTTGATCTAATAATTGACTCACGGATAACAATTTTTTGTTAAACCGGGGACATAAAGAACATCTGTAATTTTACAATTATGATGCCTAAGTGGTAGTGAAATGGAACCAATTCCTTCAACACTATATGATATATCATCACCCAAAGAGACATGATTTTTTGTGGGTGTTTTACTCATTATGAAGAACCAATCTTTCTTTCCTATCATGTGTCGAGTTGCACCCGAGTCAACATACCAAATTTGATTTGTAGAATTGGATACTTCATTTGACTATGTAGAATATAAGAAGTCATCATCATCAAATTGATCTTCCTGTTGACTACATTTCCTTGTTGAGTTGGTTTCTTCTTCCACTTATTATTTTGTCCTGTTTACTTTATTGTTGACCAGATTTTGTTTGTTGGTAATTAATATTTTTACCACTTGATGATCCTTGTTGGAATGTGTTGTACAAAATTTTTTAACTCATGTCCTTTTCGACCACAAATAAGACATTTTTGTTGGTCCTTTTGGCCTTGTTGAGTATTACCTTGCTTTTAAGGTTGTTTACTAGACTTAGCCTATTTTTTTCCTTTTGATTAAAAATATTTCCGATCTTGATTTTGAGTAGTTGATTGAATAGCTTCCTCTTGTTGTATCATATTCACTAACTCTTCAAAAGTTTTGTTTGACCAGTTATGTTTAACGTGGTCACAAAAATCCTATAAGAAGGAGGAAGAGCTCTCAATACTATAGGCATGAGTGATGTGTCAGTTACTTCTTCTTCGAAATCTTGAAGTGATGCACGTAAAGTTGCTACTCTTCTCAAAAAACATTTCAAATTTTTCAGTTGGTTGCATTTTCAAGTTCAATAGTTGACTCTGGAGATGAAGTATTGTGTTCTTATTTTTGACTCATATACTATTTTCAACTTGTCCCAAGATTCTTTTGTTGTTGTGGTCTCACGAATATGAGGTTGTACCTCATTTGAAACACTAAACAAGATTATTAACTTTGATTTTTGATTTGCACGATCAAATGTAGCTTGTTGTGTAACATTTGTTGCAGATCTTGTTAATGTACCAAAAAATGGACCATAGATTTTCAAAATCAAGTTGTGCACAAATTTTTATTTTCCATGCTAGATAATTATCAGAACACAAAAGTTGAGAATCTGGAAAAAATAATTTTGGTGCTGTAATTGCGGCCATTGTGAAAAGTGATAAACAATAGAAGAAAAAATTGAACACTTTTCCCCTTAAAGCACACACCCCAAAAAAATATTATTTTATTTATTTTGGGCTCCTTTTCAGCCATGTACAATGAATTTTTTGCACTATTGGCCCTATTAAAAATTTGGCTCTGTGGCCGATTTGCAAAAATAAAATGGCTCTCTTGGCCGATTGAAAAAAATATATTTAATTTTTTTGGGCTCTTTAACCTCTTTTGAAATACAAGAAATATCTAATTTGTTCAATTTTCACAAAACAATGCTTATTAAAAGCTAGACCAAGATGTACAGCTCGCAAAAATACACACTTAAAAAAAAAAGGCACCTCAATCCGAGGTACCAGTTGAAAGTTATGACTCTTTTAAGTTACAACGTCCAAAAATGGAATTTTTTTAAAACGGATTTTTTAAACCTAGATGTAGATAAATAATTACATGCATGCGCAATGTGCGTTTTAGGAATAACCTGTAGTTCACCTAATTTTCCTAAACATTATTATAACCCTTGGATGCCTTTTTAATTATTGATTTCCTCCTTGCTTTCCCTTCACACAGGTATTGGGACACAATTTTAGATGCTTGGATCTTTTGTAGGCAACATTGAATTTATTACTTCCTTTGCGTTGGATTTATTTTATTTTTTTCTTTGAGAACATCTTCTTCTTCTCTTGAATGCTCTTCAATTGTGAATGCAATATCCAGGTTGATTGGAGACTTCGGGATGTCGCTTTGGACAGAGATCTTCTCACAGGCATGTAGAATTTTCTTGCCAAATATATGAAAAGACAAAGCACAAAGAAGAGGAAGTAGAAGTTATGTGGGGAGCTTGAAAATCTTGGGTCCCCACAATACAAAAATATTATATATATTTTAAAATGCTTCCAATTTTTTAAAAAAATGCACATACAGGTGAATTTTTAAAAAAAAAAGAGAAACAATATCACCTTTTGTAACAAAGTTGCATCCAGGTCTGTAAGGGCCTGTGATTGCACTCAGGTGTTCTTCAATTGCAAATCAATCCATTGAACTAGGGTGTGGATTTGGGTAGGGGATGTGAAATGGATGGGGGCATCTATGGCTCCTCCTAGCTCTGTAATTTCTCCAGATCTCCCTAAACTTCCCTAAAACTTCCTACACTCCTCTCTGGATCAAAATGTTGCTCTGATACCAAATCTTGATAATGAATACTTGAAAACAATATTTGACACAAAATCTTTACATAGAAACAAGATGATGCTTATGTATTTTATTAATATCAAAATCAAGCATTACAAACAAATGAGAGAGCTGCAATATTTATAGATATTGGAAACTTCTATCTCATCCACAATATATGGAAGAAAATCACCTAATATGAGAAAATATGCAGAAATAACATATTGCCCCTAATTGCCCTATTGCCCCTCATGGAAATCATTCGGGAACAAAATATGCAAGATAGAACATGATCCCACAAACATTGGGATGAGAACACTATCACTTAGTTAACTAACAACTAAGGATAACTAATACCTATTGACATAAGTTTAAAGTATTTAAATTAAATACTTTAACTTATTACATTTATTCAAATATCAACTAATGATGAATTAAGCTAAGTTTTATTCCTAATATTTTTTCCATTATTATTTTATTTTTTGACTTTTGGTGGACTGGAGCACTCAAATTCCTTGCCAAAGTAAGCATAAGATTGAGGTTTATATCGAATCCCTTCTTGTGGTCTAATAAGGGAATAGGGTCTCGAGTCTTGAGGAATTCTTGGATGGCCTCATCATTCTGAAAGAGGTCCATGGAGATGTGACATTATTGGTCTTGATTTATGAGAGATGGGTAAATGATATCAAGGGTACAGATGGAAATTTTTTCAAGAAAGATGGTGTTTTAGCCAGGTCTTCAAAGAGGTTATGTGTGGAACCAATCTCAACTTTGGAATCTAGTGTCATCTTCACTAGTCATTATATCAAATATTATAGGCCTTTTCTCAAAAGTTTTCTAACCTAAACCATGACGATATAGATTTGATTCATACATTACTGGTTCAAGGTGACCTTGTGCTTGTGAGCCAAGTCCTTTTCCTTTCCAATTCATGTTCTTCATCATCTTATGGGCTTTAACATAGTCTATGGATTCATAACACTTAGTCATCTGATCTTTGTATATCCAAGAGCCATCAGAACCCTGAATGTGTTCATCCTTTAAGAATCCATATCGTCTCAAGAGAGATTTACCAATGTGATAAAATAGAGCTTATTTTAAGTGGGGGATTTGGTTCTTCCATAGTTGTATGGGAAAAACAAATTCCAATGTGGAAATCATTTTCAAGTGTGTATTCACAAATACCTTGATGGGAAAATTTGGGGTCAACTGGTGAATATGATGTAGACGGTTCCACATTAGATGTAAATGATTGGGATTGAAATTGATTTAATAAAAATAAACTATTTAAGTCTTCTTTGTTAAATTCCTAGATAGGCTACAATAATAGATATAATAGTAATATAGCAATGAAGTACAAATATGACCTAAGTAATAAGAAAAGTAAGTAAAACCCTAAGTGCAATGAAGAGTTAAAACACTTAGTTGATTTCGCAATAATTATGGTAGTGTGTGAAGGTGGAATAATAGAAAAATAGAAGTGCAGGATGTCATGGTGAAGCCCATAAAAATGCAGGAGTTCAAGAGAAGCAAGGACCAGGGTACTTAGACTGGTATTGTGGCACCTGGGTGCTAGGATCCCTCTCTAGGTACCAGGGTCTACGCAGAAGCTTCATAAATGAATTCTACAGGGTTGTAAACTTATATGAAACCCTCGATACCTATTGCTATAATTTTGCACTATGATCATTGATGTTGCTTTAATAAAATGCAATAAATAATACCACCTATAAAACCCTAAAAAGCACATCAAATACTAAAAATGAAAGATGCAAAATGAGGGGTTGAACTATCCTTATCTATCAAATAAGTGATCTTATGACTAAGTGTTGAAAAACATCTAAGACCTAATGTAGTTTTGTGTGTGTGTGTGTGTGTGTGTGTGTGTGTGTGTGTGTGTGTGTGTGTGTGTGTGTGTGTGTGTGTTTGTTTGTGTGTTTTTGTGTGTGTGTGTGCATGAAATTGTTCCCTAGGTGTCTCTTATATGTGTCACACTTGATAGTGAACAAGTAGGTAGATGTAAAATATGTAAATAGATGTGTGCATGGAAAAATGAACTCCCCTTCTATGAAGTGTATGTAGAATAACTAGCCCTTGTCCCTTGGATGGTGCTAGATGGATGCAATGATGCTCTTAGATGCTTGTGAGATGTAACCTTAGGTGGTGATAGTAGATGCTTAGAGCTTGGTACTTTAATTTGATCTCATAACATTGTATTTATATGTTTCCCTTGCTTGAATTTTGTAATTGATCACTAAAAGGATGACCCCTAAGAGATAAGGATGCCCAACAACTAGAAAGGACCCAAAAAGGATCAAGTAAGATACAAAGAGGTTTAGGGCACCTAGAGGGGATGAGGGGTGCCTAGGCCTTGGCATCTTGATTGGGCATTGGTGTTCGTGAGCGGAGAAAGTGAAGTATCGAGGATTAGACTGGGCAATAGGGTATGCGAGGCCAAGAGGGAGAACAAAAAGGAACCTAAGAGGCCAAATATAGTGATCAAACAATAATTTTCTCCCTTAGAAAACATATGAATGCAATGCATGTGATTAGGACCTAGAAATGTACCCAAGTGTGTGATTTAGTGTCTACATTTTCCTTCACTTTATGTTGGTGAGTGAAAGCTCAGTAACATAAAGTAGATAGAGATGTGTACCTGATAACCATGTAGATCGATGTAGAAGAGCATGTCGAGATAAGAAAAAGTGTGGAGTGATAAAAAGTGAAGCGTGGAAACTAGAGAAGAGGAAGTAAAAAGTGATGATGATGACCCTAGGGTAAAAGTGTATGTGTAAATTTTGATGTTGTACTTTTTGTTGATGATGTGATTGAAGTGTGATTGTTTTTGATGATTGACTACTGATTCCCATAAGGACAAACCTATAAAAGAGAAGAATGAACAAGTAGTCAAATACATGTATATAGAAAAGTGTCGATCCAAATGTATGAAATGCATGTAAAAAGTGTGTAAAAATGCTGAAAATAGAAAAAGGAACATGTGCACCTGATCCATGATGAGTGAAAGAGATAAAAAGGATCCTAAATATGTTTATGAAGAATGAGTTTTTTTGGGCGATCACACACTAGTGTCACCTTGAATGTCAACTTTTTGGGTGATCTTATGCTACAAAAGAAGTGTTGTAGGGAGAAAGGTCTAGTGTTATTCTCCAACATTTGACTACTTCCCAAAGTAAAAACATCACTGTAGATGGTGTGAAAAATTTGATCTAATGCAAATGCTAGGTGTTGAAGGAGTGTCTCACGCCTATAAAAGCCTATGTGACAATGCTGAAAACTATGTTGAACTAAAAATGTTGTGTATTTCCCCTTGGCCTCAGGCACCTAGGAAGGGATAGAAACACCTAGGTGCCCAAGTATGATTATGTGCACTAGTGTTTGTGCTAAATTAAGGACCCAAGTATGATTTTGAGCCTTATTTGAGACTATAGACTATGTTGTCTCTGTCTTGAATTGTGTTGAAATGTGTTTATGGACTTCAATTATTGGCATGTGGTCCTAATATGTGTTGTCATTGATGAAAAACCACATTAATGATAAAAATAATGTTGTATGATGATTTCATGATGTTTTTCATCGTGTTAATATGATGTTTCAGATGTATATAAACTATACAATGGGATTCAATGAGGATTGCTTGCTCAAAGCAAGCCCATACAGTGCCTAGGAGATGTAGTATGAAAATATGAGCTTATTGAATGCTTGGTAATCATGTTGACATGATGGATAGCATGTTTTTGGGGTGCTTGGGTACTCACAACAATAGTGGCATGGTGTAGGATCGGGTGGTTCACTATGATATAGGTGCTCATTGGGAGCAAGTATGACAACTTGGAGGTGTGAGAGTGTGATTTGGAGCTATATGAGTTCATTTAAACTTGTATTCATGTATATCATGGCATATAAGGTATTTTGGGTCATTTTTATATGTTTTGTGATTAGTTAGTGCATAATTTTTGTTGACCCTAGATTCTATAGTAAGGAACAAACATGTAAGCATATGTAAGTCTTAGTACTGGAGATCTTGAGGTATGGAATTGAAATTATGATGATTGGTTATTTTATAGGGATATGTCATAGGGATTTGAGAAAAAAATTAGGTTTCCATGATGAGAATTTTCATGATATGATTGATTATTTTAGACAAGGTGAAAAACAAGTCAATTTCCAGCTCAAAGTTCAACTTCATATGCTCATGTGAATGGTTTGATCTGTATGGGACCTTGTAGATTTTAGGGAAAATTCTATAGTTAGTTTATAAGGTTTTAAAAAATATGAGGTCAGTTTATAATCAAGATTTTATGAATGAATGTAAAGAGGGTAAAGTGGTCTAAAACTCTAGTTAAACCTTAGCTAGGAGCAATTTATAGACAGAGTAAAGTATATTGATTGAATTTTGATTGGTTAAAAAAATTATGATTGTATGTTGTATAGGAATCTATCATATTTCTATAAATGTTTGGTTTAGGTCATGGTCATGAGTAGGCCCCACCTAAAAAATAACATTTTTTGAGGAAGAAGGTTTTAGGACAAGATGGTCCAAAGGAGTAGTATGCAAAATTGATGGTGCATGATGTATGGGAGATATTATTGATTTACATGGAGGTTTCAGGACACGTTCAGTATAGGTACATGGTGTTTTTAGGTTCATATATGTTGATTTGGTCAAAGCGCAATTTTGGGATCTCAAATAGCAGAGTTTAGTAAAATGAGCATAACTTGAGCTACAAGTGGAGTTTGAAGGTGATTATGAAAGAGTTGGTGAAAATCACATCAAAAATTGTGCACCATGATAAAGTTACACTCTGGTAAGGAAATGTAATAGCTCTAGTGTAATCACAAGGAGGAATCGATCAATCAATGGAAGAGCTTGCATAACAGAACAAAGCTTGCACATAGAGAAAAGACAACGAAGTGTCTTGGAATACTCATAAATTAGGAATAAAAGGGTACATATAAGGTGTTGAGTAACCCTAGTGTAGATAAAAGAAACCCTAAACCTAACCTAAACCTAACCCATGTGAGATGACCCTCCATATGTGTGTGGAGGACATATAAGATCCCACACACCAACACCCCCTTCATCGAAGTTGGGGTAGTGGCTAGGATGAGTCAGATAGAAAAGGAGACACTCCTAAACAACTAAGAAAGATGTGTCAATGGGGCCGACAACTAAAGGCCTGATAAGGTGCCCATGTACAAAAAACATTTCCTAGAAGAAGAAGAAGAGAAGGACTATATAGCCCAAAGAAGATGAGTAGCTGCATAAGACCTTACCCCAAGAAGAGACCGCAAGTGAAGAAACTTCACCTCAGTGAAGGGCTTGGTGAATATATCTACAATTTGATCAGCTATCTGAATGTCGTCTTGAATGTCGATGATACCATCATGAATAATCTCTTTATGAAGTGCATATGGATCTCAATGTGCTTCGTCCACTGATGTTGAACTAGATTTATACAAATTGAGATAGTGCTCATGTTATCACAATAGATAATGGTGGGCCGCTGAAAGTGGATACCAAACTCTATCGAGAATGCCCCGTAGCCAAACAACCTCTGTGGTAGCATTAAACTCCTCTCGTATTCCTACCTCTGTAGAAGATATTACAATTGCATTATGCTTCTTGCTAGACCAACTTATAGGACCCGAACCAAGAGAGAAAATGTAGCCAAAGGTAGATTTTTGATGATCTAAGTCACCGGCCCAGTTAGAATATGTGAACCCGATCAAGTCAATATCCACCCCTCCAAAATATTGAATGCCATCAGTATAGGTGCCAAACATAATGAAGGATCCACTTAGCTACTTTCCAATGCAACTCATGTGGCTCCTGCATGAATCTGGACATGATCCCAACAACATAAGATAAATCTGGTCGAGTGTGAGTCAAGTAAATCAAGCTCCCCACCAAATTTTGATAAAGGGTACCATCAACCAAGGGAGTAGAGAAATCAGAAACCAACTTAACCCTGGAAAGAAAAGGAGTAGGAGAAGACTTGCAATCGGACATCTGAAAATGAGAAAGAAAGTCAAGAGAATACTTAGGTTGTGAAATCAAATTCCCGAGTCAGATTGTGAAATTTGGATCCTAAGAAAGTAATGAAGTAGACCTAAGTCAATCATGGAAAACCTATTGGCCAAGGTGATCTTCATAGAATCAATGATAGAGGAAGAGCTTCCTGTGATCAACAAGTCATCAACATAGAGAACAAGAATGAGTATGGAGTCATCTTGCCATAGAATATAAACATTTGGATCAGAGTGACACCTAGTAAACCCTGATGTAAGTAAAAGGAGTCCATCTTGGCATACCAAGCCCGAGGGGCTTGTTTAAGGCCATAAAGAGACTTCTTTAACTTACAAATGAGGGAGGGATCATGGACATAACCCGGAGGTTGTTCCATGTAGATCTCTTCCTCTAGGTCACCATGAAGGAAGGCACTCTTAACGTCCATTTGATGGAATTTCCATCTATTTGTTGTGGTAATGGCTAAGGTCATTCGAATAGAAGTCATCTTCACAACTAGAGCAAAGGTTTCAGTATAATCAACCCCAACTATCTGGGAGAAACCCTTAGCTACTAATGTGCTTTAAAATTTTTGAAATCTCCATCTACTCCATACTTTGTTCAGAACACCCACTTACACCAAATGATTTTTCTTCCTTTCGGAAGAGGGGTGAGATCCCAAGTATAATTCTTCATGAGAGAGGAATACTCCTCATCCATGGTAGAATCCCACTCAAGAATACCAGAAGCCTCCTAAAAAACTATGGATTAGAGGAAGAGGTGAAGAAAGAGTGGGGTCCAATGAAATCTGAGCGAGTACATCTCATATCTGAAGTATCTCCAACTAAATCTCCAACACTTTGCAGAGTTTTCCTAGCCCAAAGAGGACTAGGAGGATCAGGCTTTGAGTCGAAGATTCATCACTTGAGTGAGAAGGGACATAGTCCTCATCATCACTACTATCATAATCAGAAGACTCAAGGCTCTGATGGTTGGGAGGATTAGGAAGAGGAGCATGCTCAACAATATCATCATCTGATGAGTCAGAATCTGAATCAGCAAGCTGAAGAACCTCAATAGGTAGAGAAGTAGAAGTCGAATAAGATTCATCAAACTTAACACTTCTCTCAATATAAAGCTCATGAGAAGTAGGATTCAATAATCGATATCCCTTCATGCCATCAAGATACCCTACAAAGATACAAGGTTTGGATTGTGGTTCCAATTCCTTATGTTTCTTCTTGGGAATCCGAGCCATAACCTTGGATCTAAAACTCGAAAGTGCTCAACATCAGGCTTGCATCTAAACTAGGCTTCAAAGGGTGTCATCCCTCTTATTCTACTTGTGTGGAACATAGTTTTGAATGTAATTAGCATAATTCACTACTTCAGCCCAATACTGCGGAGGAAGAGACTTCAAGTGAATCATACAAGTGGCCATCTCTTTAAGAGTATGGTTATTTCTTTCTGCTACTCCATTCTGCAAAGGGGTGTATACTGTTGCATGTATGCTGTAAGGAGATCCCTTTAGAAGTACAGAAATCCATGAACATATTGTTTACATATTCACCTCCATTGTCGGTTTGAAGAACCTTAATAAACCATTTCACTTGTTTCTCAACAAGAGCCTTAAAGTCTTGAAAATGTTCAAAGACTTAGACTTAAGCTTAAGAAAATATACCCAAGTATATCGCGAATAGTCATCAATGAAGGTCAAAGCACATAAAGAGCTCTAGTAAATGAAGGAGATGGAAATGGACCCAAAATATCACTGTGAACAATATCCAAAGGATGAGTAGCTCTCCAAGATTTTCCTTTTTCAAAGTTCTTTTTAGGATGCTTTCAAGGGTACAACCCTCACAAAGACCCTTATAAAACTTCGACGCTGGGTAACCCGTTGACCATTTCATTTGGATCAATTATTTAAGGTAGCGATAATTTAGATGTCCAAAACACTCATGCCATATCTTACTAACCTCATTTGCATGAGTGAGAAAGGTAGTGGGCGTAGAATCATAAGTAAAGTGGGAAAAGGTATACAACCATGAACGGTGATCTGCCTTTCCCTCAGCCACTGTAGTGTCATCGTTAAGCTCACGAATAATCACCGAGTTAGACCAAATTCCACTCACATTCCTTCACCAAGATGAGTAATTTGGTAAAATAATATGAGATTGGTAGAGAGATTAGGAACACTCAACACTTGGTTGAATGTTCCCCCATCCATCTCTACCAATCCACTACTAGGAAACCAACACATAGTTGTGTCATTACCCATCGTGATTTGGGACATACCACAAGGCTCGATGTTGGAGAACTCAACATGCAAAGAATCCATGTGGTGTGAGGCACTGAAATCTATAATCCACATCGATGAAGGAGCAACTTTGGCTACAAGGGCCTTTCCTTTCTTCTTATCAGATTTAGAACCTTTTGCAGTAGAAGACTCGACCTTCGGAGCATTTTGTTTGATAGACTTAGGAACACCTATTTGATTTTTCTCAAGTAAATGAGTAAGGTGATCAATTTGTTTTCTCATACACATATGCTCTTTATGACCAGGCTTCTTGCAATAGGAACACAAATACTTGTCTTTCTATGCTCTAGGCTCAGAAGTTGAAGTATTCGTGTTAATTTTAGTTTTGGTCTTGGTTTCCTTCTTAGGTTGATCCTTTTTTCTTTCTTCTTTTTAGTCTTCTTTTCCTTACTAGTAATTTCTACAAGGGCATGTGACTTGGACTTGAGAGACCCCATTTGAATGAGTTTGTCCTGTTCTCAAATGAGTTGGGACAAAAATAGTCAAAGGAGGGCATATTCCAATCCTTTCCCAAGGCAGATTTTGTAGCGTAAAAGTTGACACAAAGACAAAATATTCAGGACCTAACTTAGAGAGAATCGACAAGATCAGTTGAGAATATTTCTTCTCTACTTGACATTCCTTTAACAACAATCTAGTGTGGAAAAACTTAGAGAAGAATGCTTGTAGGTTTTCAAAATCACTAGGATTTAACCCTAGTAGTTCATTTTCTAACTCATGCGCTCTCATGTCATCTTGTTGTCCAAACATTCCATCTAACATTTTCCATGCAGAATTAGGTGTTTCGGACAACTCAATGTGGAAGAGCAAGTCAGGAGAAATAGACATGCAAAGAAGACCTAAAGCTTCATCACTATGGTTTAACCACTTAGATTTTTAGGGTCATCATCTGGTTTAGTCTCAATTCCCATGGTGATGCGGAATAACCCTTTACCCCTTAGTTTCATAATTATTTTTGATCTCCATTCAAAGAAGTTGAACGTAAGTAAGCAAAGGAATTGAAAGTGCATCCATAGTGAAGAGAGAGAAAGAATGCAGAAAATAAACACAAGAATCACAACCACCAGGACAATATAATAACCCCCTATTTTGACACTTTATAGTTTAGTGTATTGAATACAATGGGCCCAAGATCGTGCATCTGAAACACTTGGTAACTCACCTTGCAATCAACGTAATAACATGCAAGAGAGGAGACCAAAATCATGTTTCGTGGATCGCAATGAAAGTGACACCGTACACAAGCACAATTGTAAAAAACTAGGAAGGAGGCAAAATCAAATCTTGGTTGTGAGAAAAAGCATCTCACGTTACAAAGGATACCCCCTTGTTGCAAATTGTGGCGGATGTGCTCACTAGTCGCAAGCAATAATAAGGGTAAAATACAATGTTTTGAACTCAAGATGAGTTCGGATGATCTTTAGAATGCCTAGAAAGGCACGTAAAGACAAAGAGGTGCTCAGAGTGTTCTGCACACTTGAGCGCATGATTAGTAAAAAAATGACAATAACGCTTTTTAAAAAAATTACCATTTTGAAACGTCCGATTTAGCTAATTTTAAAGCAATTAGGACTATAAATAAAATGATAAAAAAGGCGTTAATTAAAGGACAATTTTAAATATTCTTAATCGTAAATGATATTCATAATTAATAGGAATAGATTTAATGTAATTAAATCTAATTAATTACGAAAAACTAATTAAGATCTAATAAATATTAAATCCCAATTAAAAAAACTTTCCTTTTTAAAAGAAATCAATTTTAAATTGTTTACCACCTAAAAAATTGAAAAAAATCTAGTAAGATCTATTAAATTAAATAGATTAAAAGAAAGTTTACCGTTTGTTGCCTTAAATAAACTTTGGAAGTGGAGTTTAACAAACTTACGGTTGAATGAAATAAATAAAATTTAACAAACTTATCATAAATAAATTGTTAAACAAACTTTCCACTCTTACCAAAATTCTTATCGAAAATAACTCCCACTTACAAAAATCCCGATTGAAAACGTTTGGGAAAAATGAGTTTTGTGTAGTCGGGCACGAAAGATGAGGAAAGATTGGATCTTATATGAGATTTAGGGACAGAGCCATTGGGATTAGGCATAGGTGGGTGAGCTAGAGCACGAAGGCTGTTGAAACAGTCAAGAGGAGATCACGTTGATGGCAGGCAGCGAGCAACGAGAGGAACTCACGGCAGAAAGGTCAAAACGCCTCAAAATGTGCATCCGAGAAGGCATAAACAAAACCGAGAAGGCCAAGCCATGTGACAGGGTTTGAGGAGGGTAGAAATGCCATGGCGGGTTTGACACGAAAGGTGGTTCACCAAAAACACAACACAAAAATGATTCGCCAAAAAAACTAGATCAAAAAATGCCACCAAAAACACGAGGAATGAGATCAATCGCACAAAGCAGGCATGGTGGTTTGAGCACGAGTTGAGGTTTGGTGAGCATGATTTGAAGATGAGCCTAGTTATAGAGGAGCAAAACGCTAAATTTCAACCAAAGTTATGAGCTGAATCTTTGTAAAAATACCATGCAAACATAGAAAAGACCAAAAAACAGAGATCTAAAAAAATTCTTAGTTTAATAATTTTTTTAGAAAACCAAATAAAGAACCTCTTATTTTGGCTGATCTACTAAATTTATCCACAGCTAGCTAAATGTAGTTGTAAAACCCCTGAAAAAAATCAAGGAGATCTGCACATGCACAAAGAACACAACAAAACTGAAAACTTTCCAAGAACAACTTGTTAATAATGTTAGCAATAAAATTCTAAAAATAATGATCGAAAAAATTACACGAGGAGTAAAAATAATGAAACCAAGAGTAATCATAACTTAGATGATGAATGCATGTTTACCCAATCTCATCTTTGATACCATGAAAGAGTTGGTGAGAATCGTATCGAAAAATGTGCACCACGATAAAGTTACACTCTGAAGGAAATATAATAGCTCCAGCGTAATCACAAGGAGGAATCGATCAATCAATGGAAGAGCTTGCATAACAGAACAAATCTTTCACATAGAGAAAAGATAGCGGAGTGTCTTGGCATACTCATAAATCAGGAATAAAAGGGTACATATAGGGTGCTGAGTAACCCTAGTGCATACACATAAGAAACCCTAAACCTAACCCTAAACCTAACCCATGTGAGATGACCCTCCATATGTGTGTGGAGGACATATAAGATCTCACACACCAACAAATTCAAGTTTTTTTGGAAATAGTATTTAGATATATTTAAAATTATATAATACTTTTATCATGATTAGGTCATTTGAAAGGGTTTATAGGTTATTATTTGGATAAGAATATTTTTGGTAGTTCAAGACAACATGTGTTGTGATGAACGCTTTATGTTGTATGAGGCATGCGATTGATTGGGTGATGCTTTATATCAATGGAATGTGAATATGGATAAATTTGGAATGCAATTAATCAATTTGGAGGTCTTAAATGTATGTATAAATGTTTTTATGAGATACCCTTTAGAAACAACTTTTTTGGCAGATTGATCTCGGTGAAAGAAAAAGTATTTGTGGTTTAAAGAGATGGATGTTTCATGGATTATAACTTATTTATAAGTTTTATAAAGGTTATTCAATTTCCATAAAGTGGTTAAATGGAATGGTTTGCACTTTTGAAGTGATCGGTGATCAAATTAAGTTTTAAGGTGCAAGAAACAATGTTTTGAGAATTGTAAAATGAATTGGGCCCGATAAATAAAATAATTCGATTGGTTGATAAAACTTATGACCATTTATTAATGTTAAATAATATTTTAATCATTTGTGATGAGTTGTGGGTCATGACAAAGTATGGTACTAATGTTAGGGCAATTTTAAGATTGTGTCCATGAGGTTTTGTGCCATTTTTAGCACATAAAATGATGGTTTTAGTTAGGCTGACCTAATTAGGTCACTTGTGACTATTATATTTAAAATTTGAAATTTTTCATTGATGTATGGGTCTAACCAAAGGAGGAAAATAGGTTGTGTGTAATTTTTAAATGAGGAGAAGCATATAAAAGTATGTTTTTAAGTGCATTTTAGAACTAGTTGTGTGTATAAGTGGAGTGACCTAGGTGAGATTTGATTATAGGTATTGTGGCATAAATTAAGGTTGATTCAAGTGTGTTTCAGGTTGATAAAAATCAAATAATATGAGAGAAAGGGTTTGATGATTTTTTAGAGTGATTGAAGAGCTTGTTTTGTGAAGTGTGATCACCTAGGGTTTGATTGAAGAAATGTGAGCTGAGTAATAGGTCTCCATCAGTTGTGGCAGCAACAAATCATAGATATACACATCATAAGGTGGTTGAGTGGGTGATTAATCATCTTGGGGGTTATATCTCCTTTTGGATTTTGTGTTTCACAAACATAGGGTTTGTGCTCCTTATAGGGTTGGTGCCTCACTAAATTCGAGAAACATATAAATATAAGATTGTGTTTAATGGATTTTATTCCCCTTGAGGGTTTCCCACTTATATCTTGTGTTCTTTGTTGCCTCTTTTCTTTCATGGTTACATGTTTTATTGATGGTTTAAGGTGTGCACACATTAAGTATTGAATACGGAATATTGTGATTGAATACATATGAGTGGTTGAGTTTGAGATATGAAAGATATTTTTGAATTTTTTATAAGGGCTGATTCATTGCACCTTGGTCCATTGTGCTTCTAACAATTGGTATCGAGCATGCATTTTTAGAGGAGCTTGAAACTTGAAGGAGATCATCGAATCACATCTATGGAGTGTTCTAAGAATCAAGGTGATATGTTTCCATTAATGAATATGAGAGCTTATTTGAATCCATTAGGCTTTGATATTTGGTATGACATCTATGGAACTTGTTCATCCTCTTTACAAAATAATGAAGTATGTAATCTTGCACAAACTTCCTTTCATGGTCAAGATGACAATCTAATTTGGTACATTGAAAATGGTTGTTCAGCTCATATGACAAGTTATAAGAGTAATTTATGTTTCTACAAAAACATGCATCAAGATAAGTGAGATTTGGAGATAATTCTGCCATAAAAATTTTAGGAGGTGGACCTTTGAGTTTGCACGATCGAAAAAATATCACCAAAGATGTTCTATATGTTGAAGGTTTGAAACATAATCTAATTAGTGTAATTCAAATGGTTAAGCAAGGGTATGTTATTACTTTTAATGTGAAAGGTTATAAGATAAAGAAAGGATAATCTGGGTCAACTAACTACAAAAGGAAAAAGGACTGATGGAAACATGTTTGTTCTTAAGGAAATTAATAATGAAAGATATATTATGAGTAAGATGGATGATTTTTGTCTATGGCATTGGAGGCTAGGCCATGTGAACTTTGATAATCTTGTTAAAATCATCTCTAACAATTGTGTGAGAAACATGCCTAAACTCAGGAAACTAGAAGATACTTTGTGTAAGGAATGTATGCATGTGAAGAAACTAGAAGGAGATACAAGAATAATGAATGTGAGTCTACTAAAAGTCCACTTCAATTAATTTAATGTGGGCCTATGAGGACTAAAAGTACTTCAAGTGATTATTATTTCATGTTTCTTATTGATGATTTCACTAGATACACTTGGGTGGCATGTTT
Source organism: Taxus wallichiana var. yunnanensis (assembly GCA_018340775.1). NCBI lineage: Eukaryota > Viridiplantae > Streptophyta > Pinopsida > Cupressales > Taxaceae > Taxus > Taxus wallichiana. Next base: position 20,515,029 of record CM031235.1, on the reverse strand, counting down.
GAGAAACAAATATGATGCATTAGATGTTTTTAGATCCTTCAAGGCTCTCATTAAAAATTAAAAGAATGGAAAGATAAAATGTATAATATCTGATAATGGAGAAGAAATTTGTTTTAATTCATTTGATAGGTTTTGTAGTGTTCATGGTATTAGAAGACAATTTTCAGCCTTTAGAACTCCCCAACAAAATGGAGTTGTTGAAAGAAAGAATATGATTGTTCAAGAGATGGAAAGGACCATGTTTAATGAGTCTAAATTACTTGATGGTTATTGGAAGGAAGTAATATGTACTACTTTTAGACACCAAAAATCTACACCCCACATATTTATTCAATCAATTACTTAAATACATCGAAATATACATCATATCTCTCATCTTTGTCCAATTAATTAAATATATCCTTATTTAATTAAATCAACACCCCATATCCTAAACCCATCCTTATTCAATTAATTAAAATCAATATCCTATCATTATCACACTTATCTCATGATTATCCTTTCATACAATTGATAAATCCTACTTAATCACCTAGGAATCTTCTTAAAAACCAACTAGGCAATATCTAGCTTATTTTGTCATCATATCTAACCTTTTTTTTCACCCTCCAAAACAAACACAACACGTCCCCAATAACTTAAAAATTACACCTCAAAATCCAAACCAAATAGCCTTGATTTGGAAGTTGTTCCAACCATTTTCCTCACAAAACTCAAACAACCTGAAATCGCCAGTGATTCAGGTAATCACCAATGATTATTTAAGCCAGTTTTGTAGCCTCTCTCCAGGATCCTCAACTTGCATTCACGAGTCTTACCTTTTCTTTTGAGTTAATATCTTCCTGTAGGTCACCATGAGTATCAAGTCACTTGAGTTATCAGCCAACATCATTATTTACAATCATCAAGCATTCTCTAGGCCATTTTAGAGCCCTTGAAGATCAACATCTCATCAGTCTAGTTGTAGGCTTCACTAGCTTCCTGCATCATCTTTCATCAAGGTTAGAGACTACTTCTCACCCCCACATCATTTTCCAAGTATTTTTATCTATTTAAATCATTACTAATCTTGATTAATCGAAAGATCAAGTTTAAATCATTAAACATTTGATTTTATTAAACTATTCAAAACCACCAGAATCACCAGTGATTGGCCCAATTGCCAGTGATTCCTATCACTTTTACCTTCACGAATTTTTATCAATTTTCATTCAGTATCTTTTATCAATCATATTAAACTGTTTTCTTCTAACATATTCTTGAGCATGGATTACTTTTAGATGGCAATTGGTGGCCCTTCTCATGAAATCACCAACATCCACTCCTTGCCGATAATTTGACACCCTTTCTATTGGGAACAATATGATATCTTGCATGATCTGACTTTGTGTGCCATCCATAACGCTCCTTTAGATGAATTGGACAACATTTTCAAGTTTACTCATGAACTCCTTCAAGTAGTAGAAGACTACTGACACACATATTTTTATTACATACTCATCAAAGATGAAATTTCTTGGCCTCGCATTTGAGGCGAGAATAATAAGAGGACCTACCTTTTGAGCCATAATATATCACTCATCTCTATCTTATCTATATTCTATCATCATTAGTACTAGTTTATCATTTGTCATATCTATATCTTGTATCGATTTATCATGTATTATTTATCCATTTCAATTCACTTGATTGTTTAAACAATGCGGTAAAATCCTCCAAATCCCTTTAGATTTTGGAATTGGACGTTTCTAAGCAACTCACTTATCTATCTTATTAATCATATCTTGTGTAGTGTCTTTGATCGTAGGTTTCTTAACAGAAAGGAGCTTGAAAGGAGCTTGTCACACCTCTTTCATGGAGCTCAAGAGGACTAAAGATAACCTTAGTAAGTTTGATTCTAGATCTGATGAAGGTATATTTTTGGGTTATTCTTCAAGAAGCACAACTTATTTATGTTATAACAAGAGGTTGAAATATATTGTTGAAAGTGCTAGTGTTAAGTTTGATGAATCATCCACTATGAGATATTTTTCTAGAGCTAATGAAACATCTTGTGAGGATATTTCTAAGGAAGAAGAAGATGAAGTTTTTCAAGAGAATCAAGAAGAGGATGATGAGGAAGAAAGACAAGACACAAAGGTTCCTTCTAGACAAGTTAGAAGAGATCATCCTGAAACTCAAATCTTGGGAAAGAAAGATACTAGAGTTACCACAAGAAGGAAATTGGTAAGTCTTCAAAATCAAGAGAACCTAGCTCTTATTTCAAAAATTGAACCTAAGAATGTAGTAGAAGCTAGTAAATATGAGCATTGGGTTAAGGCTATGAATGAAGAGTTAGATCAGATTGAAAAGAACAAAACTTGGGAACTTGTACCTAGACCAAAAGATAAGAATGTAATTGGATCCAAATGGGTTTTTAGAAACAAACTAAATGAAAATGGAGAAATTCATAAGAAACAAAGCAATATTATTTTGCAAGGGGTATGCTCAAGTTGAGGGATTGACTTTGATGAGACATTTGCACCTGTAGCTAGGATGGAAGAAATCAGATTATTCTTAGCATATGTTGTTTTAAAGGATTTAAATTTTATCAAATGGATGTAAAATATGCCTTCTTGAATGGTTTTCTAAATGAATAAGTCTATATGGAACATCTTGATGGTTTTTCATTAACTGATAAATCTGATTATGTGTGCAAACTAAACAAGGATCTTTATGGTCTAAAGCAAGCCCCTAGAGCTTGGTATGAAAGACTTGAATAGATACTTGATTGAACAAGGATTCAAGAGAGGTGTAGCTGATAGTAACTTGTATATCAAAAGTGAAGGAGATCATTTATTGATAGTTTTAGTTTATGTGGATGACATCATCTTTGGTGGAGGTAGTGATCATATGGTTCACAATTTTGCTGAAGCTATGAAGAAAGAGTTTGAAATGTCCATGTTGGGAGAACTTTCCTTCTTTCTTGGACTTCAAGTAAGTCAACATGACAAAGGTATATTCATTTCTCAATCCAAATATGTCAAGGAAATGCTTAAGAAGTTTCAAATGGATGAATGTAGACTATGTTGGCACACCTATGGTTATAGGATGCAAACTTTGCAAGGAAGATGATACTCCTAAGGTAAATCAAACTGAATATAGATCCATGATAGGAAGCCTACTATATGCTACTACCTCTAGACCTGATATTGTTCAAGTTATTAGTTTGGTTGGAAGGTTTCAAGAAGATCCTAGAGAATCACACCTATAAGCAAGTGAAAATAATTTTTAGATATCTTAAGGGTATAATTGAGTATGGTTTATGGTATCCTAAAAGTGAAAACTTTGAATTGAAGGATTATTCTGATGTTGATTGGGAAGGATCATGGATGATAGGAAGATTACTAGTGGTGGAGCATACTTTGTTGGAAAATGTCTTGTCTCATGGTCAAGTAAGAAAATAATCTCTTGTAGCACTCTCAACATGTGAAGTTGAATATGTTGTTGTTTGCTCACTATTGTTCACAAGTTGTATGGATGAGACAAAATTTGGAGGATTACAAGGTCAAGAATGATGGACCTACATCTATATTGTGTGATAGCACTAGTGCAATTAGTGTCTCAAAGAATCCAGTTCTACATTCCAAGACAAAACACATTCCTATTAAGTATCATTACCTAAGAGATCTTGTGAGAAAAGGATGTATCAAATTGGAGCATGTGTCTACAAAGGAATAAGTGGCTGAAATTCTCACTAAACCACTTCCAAAACCTACATTTGAGTACTTGAGAAGCTTGTTGGGAGTAATCTCAGCTCCTAATAGACCTTAAATGATCTAAGGTGTGTTTTAGGGAGCAAGAAATGTTATATCTTCTCCTAGAAAAGGAAAAGTTTTTGAGGTCTGTAATCTCTTTGTGTGAGTTTTTGGTACATGTTCTTGAGTCAATTTAGTCATGTGAAAATGGTCCTTGAATTCATAAATGTGAGTTTCATAAGTCCTAGTGTATGTTTTTGGCAATATTGAAAGTTAGTTTGAACTGTGAGTTGTCTGGGATCAAGTCTGAGTTGTGTGATGTTAGTATTTCATGAGTTGTCATGTTTTGTCTCAAGTGTATATGAAGTCCTTGTGATGTATGAAGTTGTTGTTAAGGGTTTGGTTTCATGAGTTTTTCAAGAGGTTGTGTCATATAGTTATAGTCTATTTTGGTCCTTTAAGTTGTGTGAATTTTGGAGTTTCTTTGTTGAGCTATCATGGAGTCATAAGGAGTTGTCTCATCATGAAGTAAATAAGGGTCTGATGTGTGTACACATTTTTTATATGTGTGTGAAGCCTCAAGTGTGGTCAATGCATTGAAAAAGGTGTGTTGCATATCATGTCATGAGTGTTGTTAGTTTTTAGGGAGTGTCGTGTTTGTTTGAGTTTTGGTCTATGATGATCACTTGTGTCTAGTCTAATGAGTTCATAGGCATCTACATTATCTCTAACAAGTTGGAGTATCTCTAAGAAGATGGTGAAGGTGATCAAGTGACAACTTGATCATGTTTATGGTTGAAAAGTCCATTTTGTGATCTAAGTATCTCAATATAAGGGTTTTCAAGAAATTTTGAGGTATTACAAGTATGAAAGATGGTTTTTTTGATAAATACTCATGAAAAGGTGAAGATGTGTTCAACATGTTTAAAATTTTTTTCAAGGTGTTTGTGCAAGTTTGGAAGTGACAGTGAAAAAATCAAATTCAATTTGAGTACTTCACTCCTCTATCTGACTTGTGTTTTACAGTCCTCTCTTAAGTGGTAAGAGATAAACTCATTTTTGAGGTCAAAATGATGGAGTTAGAAGCCAAAATTTTGAGAAAATTTTCTAGGATCATGGGGCTAAAGGATGAAAAATTGGTTTCAAGTTCTAAATATGTTTTCATAGAATCTATGATATAGTTGAAAGTTTTTTCTCATGGTGCATAGTGAGGAGGGTTTGATCATTAAAACCCTAACTCTTTGGATTCTCAAAGGATTGAAAAGGTATTTTATATTGTTGAATAGTCTAAGGAGTTTTAAATGCTATAAAAGTATTTCTCAAATGGTTTAAAATGGTTTGAAGAATATTTGGTTATTTTCATCATGATTTGTGCCAAAAGTTGCATAAAAGCTATAGTAAGGTTTGATGGGTCATAGGTATGAATGATGATGTGATTTCATCATCTTTTTTGTGATGTTTATTGGCTTTGGTGTCTATTGAAGTATTTAAAATTGTTGGAGATCATTTAATTTGATCTCATTGATGTGTGATGGCTTGTGGGAGTCTCTTAGTGCTCCATGAAGAAAATGATCATCTACATATCTAGATGATAAAGAGAGGTAGAGTAGATTTTTTTGGTGGTGGTGATCCATAAGATTTCCAAAGCTATTATCTCATTTGAAAAAGGTATTTTCTTTCATATATATATGGTTTTAAAATGTATGTGGTGTAAGATGAGAGCCTCTTAGTTTTTCCAAGGCTTGAAAAACTTGTTCTTGCTCCAAAATAACATCCTACAGACTGTAGGAGCTCATATTTTATATGGTGATATGGTGTTGAAGTACTAATGATGTTTTTAAATCAATTGTATGATATTTTCATGATAAATTCATATGGAGAAGTATGTTCATGGGATGAAATGATCAAGTTTTTTGGGTCAATATGTTGGTTCTTGACCTCCAAGTGAAGGTTTAGACAATGTTAAAAGTGCCTGAGATAGAGTATTGATTGGTATAGAGGTGTATGTTTTTTCATGACAGGGGACAGGGGAGCTTGATATAGCTCACTATGCAAGAAGTTGTAAGTGTTTAAGAGCCATAAAGACATTTTATTTCCTTCTAAATGGAGTTTTTATATTGATATGTTGTTGTCAGTCCTCAAATGAATATTGAAATGTTGTCATTACAAGAAAAAATGTTGCTCAAGGTGTGTGTGAGCTCTCCAAGATAGGGGGAGTGCTTGGTTGATCTTCAAGAGGTTGAAATGGTGTTCTCAAGGCCATCAAGGTGATAAAATGATGTTTTATCCTTTTTCCATGCTTGTGATGGTATGTATTGGCTTATATCAGTCAAATATGATTGTGTAGAAGATTAAAAATGTGTTTTGGACCTTGAAAAAGTTGTAAAGTTGATTTCAAGGCATGATAAGCAAGGCTAGTAGCTCTAATTTGTACACTTGAGCTAGAAATGAGAGGTATTGTGTCAGGGGGAGTGTTATTTGGTTGATTCAAAGCTTGGTTGACATGTGGTTGCATGTTGAAATTGGTCAAATTTTCTCTAAGAAGTTTGTTTTGGACTCATAGTGTTGCTCTTGGTATGAAGAGTAAGAATATGCCTTGTATACATGTTTTTGCCTAGATAAGATGGATTTTTGTCAAAGAAGGTGGAGAATTATTTAATGATGCATGGCATTCATGTCATTGTTGGCATGTTAAAGGTGTTGATGCCCCATATTTAAGTCTATGATACAATGCCCTAAGAAGCTCAAAAATAGGGTTATAGGTGAAAATTCTTTTTTGCATGCTAGAGGATGGAGAATGATGTTTTATCCCAAACAAGGTATGATATTTTATTTTATTTCATGATTAATGATGATGTTCAGATTTTGGAAGTGCTTATTCCAGGGGGAGCTTGGTGTTTGCATGCCTAAAATGAAGGCAAGAATCAATTTTTGAGCAAAAATCAAAGAATTTGAGCTTGTTTGAGACCTTTGGTTGATGTTTCTAACCAAAGCATGATGGTATGAAGCTGAAGAAAGGTGAATAAGGTGAGCTATATAGGTATGCCTTTTTCATTAATGTAAAAAGGGGGAGAAGTTCAGGTGTTTTCCATCAATGACAAAGGGGAGATTGTTGGCATGTGGTCCTAATAGGTGTTGTCATTGATGTAAAACCACATTAATGAAAAGTGAATGTTGCATGATGATTTTATGATGATGTATATGATGCTAACATGATTGTTTCAGATGTATATCAGCTGATACAGTGGGATTTAGTGAGGTGTGCTTGCTCTTGCAAGCCTATAAGTGCCTAGGAGATGCAACATTGCATAGTATGAGCTTCTTGGATGCTTGGGAAGCATGTTGAACATGATGGATAACATGTTTTGAGGGTCTTGAGCACTCAATAGTGGCATGGTGTAAGTATAGGTGGTTCACTTGTTACAGGTGCTCATTGGGAGCAAGTATAGTACTTGGAGGTGTGACAGTGTGGTTTGGAGCTATATGAGCTCATGGAAGCATGAATTCAGGTGTATATCATGGCATATGAGGTATGTTTGGGTCATTTTAGAGGTTTTTGATCATTTATTGCATTATTTTAGTTGACCCTAGCTTCTATAGTGAGGATCTAACATGTAAGCATAGGTAAGTCTTAGTGACTGGAGATATTGAGGTATGGAATTGACATTATGATGATTAGAGATGTTATAGGGATGTGTCATAGTTATTTGAGAAAAATTTCAGGTTCCCATGATGTATTTTGCAAGATATGATTGATTTTGTGAGACAGGTCAAAATCAAGTGTATTTCAGCTCAAAGTTCAACTTTTGATGCTCGTTGTGAATAGTGTGATTTACATGGGACCTTGTGGATTTAAGGAAGATTATATGGTGATTTTATAAGGTTTCACAAAAAATAATGAGGTCATTTGATCATCATGTTTTTATGAACGAATGTTAAGAAGGTAAAGTGGTCTAAAACCCTAGTTAAACCCTAGCTAGGAGAAGTTTTGCAAGAAAGTGAAGTATATTGACCATTTTTGATTGATTCATAAAAATTGATGATTTTGGATGTTGTATAGGAATCTATTATATATTTCTATAAATGTATGGTTGAGGTCATGGTGATGAGTGGGCCCCACCTAAAAATAGTAGTTTTTGAAGAAGAAGGTTTTAGGACAAGATGGTCAAAGGAGTAGCATAAAAATTGATGGTGCATGATGTATGGGATTTTTTATTGATTTCCATGGAGTTTTAGGACAATTTCATGCAAGGTACATGGTGTTTTGAGGTCAAACAGGTTGACTGGTCAAAGGGTAGTTTTGGGGTCTCAAATAATAGAGGTTTCAAGTAAAATGAGCATAACTTGAGCTACATGTGGAGTTTTTGAATGATTAAAGTTTTGTTGGAAATAGGATTCATATATATTTCCATTTATATATTTTTCCTCATGATGAGGTCATTTGATATGGTTTCTAGGTCATTCTTTAGACAAGAATATTTTTGGCAGTTCAAGACAACATGTGTTTTGGTGAAAGTTTGATGTTTTTGAAGCATGAGATGGATTGGGTGATGTTTCCTATCACTTGTAATGTGAAGAGGGATTAATTTTTCATCAATGAATCCATTTTTAGGTCTTTAATGTATGTATAAATGATTTTATGAGCTAACCTTTGGAAATAATGTTTTTGGCAAGTTGTTTTGGTGAAGGCAAAAGTAGTTGTGGTTTGAAGAGATGGATGTTTCATGACTTATAAATTTCTTATAAGTGTTATAAAGGTTCTTAAATTTCCATAAAGTTTTGGTACATGGCATGTTTTTTATTTTTTTGAAGTGATTTGGTGATCAAATGAAGTTTTTAGGGTGTTGAAGGGTGTAGGAAACAATTGTTTTGAGAATTGTAAAGGGAACTGGGCCTAATAAATGAAATAATTTGATTGGTTGATATTAATTGTGACCATGTATGAATTTTAAATGATATTTTAATCATATGTAATGGGTTTTGGGTCATGAAAAAGTATGGTACTAATGTTAGGGAAATTTTAAGATTGTGCCCATGGGGTTTTGAGCCATTTTTGGCACATGAAATGATGGTTTGAGCTAGGCTGACCTAATTGGGTCACTTGTGACTATTATATTTAAAATTTTAAATTTTTCCTTGATGTATGGGTTGAACCAAAATGAGGGAAAAGGTTGTGCCTAAGTTTGAAATGAGGAGAAGCATATAAAACATGTTTTTGGGTGCTTTTTGGAACTAGTTGTTGTGTGTGCAAGTGGAGTGACCTAGGTGAAGAGTTGATTATAGGTGTTTGAGCATGATTTGAGTTTGATTCAAGTGTTTATAGGTTGATAAAAATTAGAGGACATGAGAGCAAGAGTTTGATGATTTTTAGAGTGATTGAAGAGCTTGTTTTGTGAAGTGTGATCACCTAGGGTTTGAGTGAAGAAGTGTGAGCTTGAATATTGGATCTCCATCAGTTGTGGTAGAAAAAAATAATATATACACATCATAAGGTGGTTGAGTGGTGCTTGATCATCTTGGGGGTTGTAGCCTCCTTGTGGAGTTGGTGCTTCACAAAATTAGGGGTTGGTGCTCCTTGTAGGGTTGGTGCTCTACTAAACTAGGGGTTGGTGATCCTTGTGGGGTTGGTGCCTCACTAAATTTAGAAACATATCAATATAATATTGTGTTTTAGTGGGTTTTATTCCCCTTGAGGGTTTCCCACTTATATCTTTTCAAAGTGTGTATAATCTGATATAGTAGTGTGCTATTATGAAATGAAACAATAACACCAGTATTATGTATGAAAGTGGATACCCCAGGGAGCCATTGTGGGACTAAGTATGAGGTATCTTGCATCAAACATCCATGTTGCGTGTATCGACATATATAGGGTTTGTAATCACAACTAGAAATAAAGTGAATGTTAATGTGTATATAGAAATATAATGACATATAAGATATCTGACTAACATGTGTAATAAAGTGTACATGGAAGCATTAGAAAGCAAGAGTAAATGTGATCAATATATATAATATTTTGTGGATGAGATGGAATGGAATGCAATGTGAGTGTGATAGGAGTAGTATGCCCCCGAGTATGAATATACGTATGAGTGAAATGAGGTTAATTTATACAAAACCCTCAAAGCATTCAAGAATGAACCATAGAACAAGAGCACCTCATTGGGAAATGTTTTAAATGATGTGTTGTATGCGAGAAAGAGTCAAATGTTGGAGCACAAAGCATAAATTTTAGAATGATGTGATGTGTAAGATTGAATGTGGCATTAGAATAATTGATCATGAAGCTAGAATGATTGATGATGTAGCATAGGGAATATATCACTAAATGTGTGAATAAGATGTCTAGAAATTATTAATTGTGAAGCATGGAGCGTGAATTATAGAGTAGTATCACATGATGTGAAAGCTAAAGAGAGATGAATTGATTGATGTAAGAGGTGTATAAAATATGATAGAAATATTGATTATGAAGCATAGAGTGTAGGTTATATAATAACATATCATTGTGTGCTAGAAAGATTACATAAGCCGCTAGAAGGATTGGTCATAAATGTGAAGTGTAAGATGTAGATTGTTGCGATTGAGGTGAGGTTCAATTAAGATTTTTCTAGGTATGAACCTTTCACTAAAAAATAATATTATGTATTATGATGCAACTCTACTATATTTTTACACTGCACAATTCATGGATATTATATAGCTAATTACATAGCCAAACACCTCCTAATAAATAGGGAGGTGTTACAAAAAATAACCTAGAATATTATTCACGGGTATAACAATATATCAAAATACCCAATACAATAATATATTACAAAATATAATTCACCAAAACATTAATGGAGAACTAATAAAATATATTCCTAACAGATTTAGACCCTCAACAGTCAAGTATGAACCATGAGACTAGAGTGGGTTGTCGGGTAGTGAGATGTGCGCTAGAAAGGTTCCATTAGAAAGTGTAGAATGTAGAATAGTATAGTGTGATACACAAGAAGAATGTGCTAGAATGATGTAGATTGAAAGTGTATAGTGTGTTGTTTGAGAATGCAACACTAGAAATATGTATGTTGAATGTGTCGAGTGTGAAGATGTGTAGTGTGCAGTGCAAGATGTGTAGAAAGTGTAATATGTGTATGATGTGTAATAGTAGGTGTGAGTAGAAGATGTAGAAAGCACACAATGTGTATGATGTGGAGGAAGAAGAAGATGTCATAAATGTGAAATGTGTAGTGTGTGAGGTTCATGTGTATAGTATTCCCTCAACATTCAAGTGTGAATCTTAGCACAAGAGTGCATCATAGGGTAATGACGATACAAGTAGTGTATCAAATTGCATAAGATGAATGTCTAGAATTGTGAAGTATGAGATATGATGATAGAAATTATAGAAATATAATGATGTAAAGAGAGGGTGGGAGGAATGAGCATGATGCCCCCCAAACATATGATGTATAGAGGAATCAAGTCACATTGTATAAAATATCATCATTGTGATGAATGAGACTAAACGAAGAAGCATCGAGACTTGGTAAATAATAGTATGAGGCGGGTTCATATAACAAACCATTGCAGCATAATGTGTACCTTCTCATAACATATTATTCATCGGCCAGAGGTGGTGGTAGAAAACCATGTGCATACCATTGAGAAAGATTTGGAGAATAGGTAGGAGATGAGTCATTGCTAACATAAACAATGTTGAATGGCATGGGAAATGAGATATGTGTATGATCATGAGCTAGAGTGCCCCCAATGTAGTCAAGCCAAGACTTTCCAAGTGTAAGTGGAGTAGAGCAAGAGGTGTGTACAAGAAATACTAAAAGATGGAATACACGAAGACCATAAGAAGTGGTAATGTGAACATATCAATGATAGAGATGAGAAGAATGAGGTAGAGGGATGAGATCATCCATTGTCAAATCGAGCCATATCAATTCATTGTGTGTGCATACGAGAGCAAAACAAGTAGGATCAAATGGAACATGGTGCCAATACGAGTGATTCACAATAAGAGTATATGTGAAAGGAGAACTTGCATATGGCAATTTATCATAGGAAGTACAGGTGGAATGACATCCAATGTATGGAAATACCCCTGATAGAGGACCATAACATTAGTAATAGGGTATGACTTTTTGAATTGATATTCACGGGACCAACTATAACAAAAGTATCATCTAAATATGAGTCACTAATGTCAACGGAGTAAAGTTAAGGCTGCATAATTTATCATTGGTAAGTTTGTTTGATAGATATCGACTTCATCATCGAGTCATCAATGATAACATAATATTGAATGATAAGTGAATCAGTAGTAGTCTTAGGAGTTGGAGCTAGATGTAGGAGTGAGAGCCTCTCGGGGAGGTGTAATAGTAGTAGTGATAGAATTAGCTACAGTGGGTGATATAATATCGAAGTATTACTAGGAATATATCGTATGATCACGGATGTGGATGAAGGTAAAAAAACTCTAGGCTGACCAACATCATATGTGTCAAGAATATAAAAGGGGATATGATGTAATGGAGGGATAGGCATAACACTAATATTATCAATGTGACAAAACTTGAATGGTTTGGGATTTGTTAGCATCTGGATTTACATGCATGCAAATGACATGCAACAAAGCATGGGAATGAAGTCCCTCCTTAATGAAGGTGAGGTTGCCTTTATTAAAAACCAAAACTATATTTACACCTATACATTCAAAATTGTATGTGGGGGGGTTTGGAACATCAATGAAAAGAAAAGTGAATGAGGGAGATGGAATGGAATGAAGGAAATGAATGGAAAGGAATGAATGGAAGGAACATGCAAGAGTTAGGTAAAAGAAGAGCCTAATATTGCATGGAGAAGAATAATCAATAACTAACACAAATAAATGAAGTTTGCATAAGCTAAACGAGAATGCGTAAAAGGAACACACGTGAGAAAGTAGATAAATAGAGCTTGATCACTTTGAACTAGAACAACATATTAGTAGCGTTGACAATAAGATCCAAGACAATATTTGCATGCAAGATTCAAACACTAACATCTAATGAACATAAGAACATCAAATGCTATAAGAGACAATGAATGGGACACAAAGTTCATATTTCATTAACTCCAAAATGTCTTCTCAAAAAAGAAAAGTTTCTTTCTTTGAAGTAAAGCTTGCATACAAAAGTATTTTCTTCTCCTCTCTCAAAGTCACCCTTACAAATGAGCCCCTAAATTTCTTTTATAACCAAAAAGTTGGTTACAAAGTAGTTAGGGTTTTACATGAACATTAAATAGGGCATCTTAAGTGACTTTGACTTTCTCAACCAACTTTATTAAAAAAACTAAAAATAGAAATCACTTAAGTTATCCAAAGTTTTCCAAAAGTGAGTTCAATAATAACACCATTTTAAAATACCACTTTTAAAACATACAACAAAAACCAATGCCTTATCCATTGAAATGGGGTCCACCTATCTCAATCGTATGAGAAATGGACTCTCCCACTTTGTTAGATACCAGAAAACTATCTCCTTGTCCCATCGGTGAAATTAGGATCCATTGCCTTCGCCAATTGAAAGGATCTAAATCTCCTAATGTTTTGAACATCTTTTCTTCTTCAGGAGGTTCATTTGGTTGAAGAATAGCCTCACAAAATACCTGTAATTCAAAGATCCTACCTGGCATATCATTCAGATTGACCATATTTGATTGAACATTCTCAAACAAGTTCTTTAATTTGATGCAAAGTTCCATTAAAGTTGAAGAAATTGATGGTAGGAGTGTACACATCTTTAAACAATTGTGAAAATTTCCCCTCCACATGTATTGATGAATACCTCTAATTTTTCTCATTTACAAGATCGCAAGGGATCTCAGCTATGAATTCTTGAATCAAGGTGAGTGAAGTGAAGGCTTCATTGCATACGCTCTCGTAATGGATCATAAAGTCCTCGAGAAGTGTCTTTCTTGATTTGAGATGCAAACACCAAAGAAAGTGTGTCCCTCGACATTCAAATTCAAGAATTCCTTCAATGGCTAAAGTTAAAGATTCCATACTTGTCATCTCTGTAGACTAGGCAATGTTATTAGGTATTTACCTTAGCTCATGTTCACCTAGGTACTTTATTTACCTTTATTGATATTTATCCTCACCCACTTATGTGTGTGGATATTTCCTTTTTATTTATTTAGATAAAAGGGGATATTATCTAGTTGTTAGTATAGTTCTTTCCTTGATCTATGGTTTTGACTAGGGGATCCTTGATGTCTAGTTCTCTCATAAATCTATGGACTTAACTAGTTCTTTGATGACTAGTTCTTTCCATGATTTATGGCTTGATCTATGACCTTGACGTGATTCTTATATTTTATTCCTTGCCTATATAAGCAAGGCCCATTCTCATTATATTTCATTGAGTTCCATAATAATATATGATATTGCTGCTCATTTCACTTTTGCAAAGGTTTTATGTAAAGTTATTTTGGTGAATTACTTTCATCTTATTGATCATGGTGTTTGATTAGCAAATTGAAAAGGTGTTCTTGGCTTGATATGATCTCCTTATCATTCCTTTTATAGACTCATGCAATATCTCATCCAATTTTGATATGTTAGAAACAAAAGTTTCTTTGAAAGAAAGAATTAGATCAAGATATGCACCAATATATTCATGGAGCTTAACAATTGCTTTGATTATCTCTTTACCAAAAATGAAAAATATCTCGAAAATCAAGATTTAGTGACATGGTTCAATGTGTTTATTTCTTTTGAAAAATTGAGAGTTTCTTCATCAAGGGGCAGCCACTGCATCGGGTAAGTGGGAAAGTGGATGATATGTGATTTATCGATGTTGAACATAATCCACTAATTGATTCTTTTCAGCCTTGAGTGAGAGTTTGTGACTTATATTTCTCAATCCTCTTTAACATGATATCTATTGAATCTCATGCCATCACCATGTCACTTTCCAATGTGGACTTCCCAAGTCCAAGTATGGAAACTTCATAATCAGTAGATGTCATGGAATCATGTTCCTTGTCAACTTGTGGGATGACAAGATTCAAAATATGTTTCCATCATCATCCACCATTATTTGGGAGAGAAACTTTAGGTTTCTTGGGAATGACGTCATTTGAAATCTTGAAAAGAGCATCGAAGTCAATGTCAATTTCCTTGACAACCCTCTTCCTTTTCTTGATTTCACAATCAACCCAAAAGGAGTATCCTTCACCACTTCCACATATAGAAGCCTGAATCGAAGCAACATTCCCATTGTTCTCAACATCATTAGATTCTACAAGAATCCTTTCCACGACCTCAATTTTGGAGAAATAACCTCGATATCTACCTCTTGAACATTAGGGAGATTTTGAGAAATCTCTTCGTGAATTGTAGGTTTAGAAGTGTTCGATATCTGGACTACTTGCACTTGAGTGGACTCTTGTGTAAGGCACGACTGAGGATTTTTTGTTATGAGCTTTTGCAGAACTATCAAGAATGTGAGTAGAATAATCTCTACTTGAAGTGGAAAATCCCAATACATGCTCTCTTCCTTCACTAGGGCTAGGACCCTTAGATTTTTCACCTCGTGACACCTTCTTTGGTGAAGTGGATTTTGGAAACCACTCCTTTCTTACTTGATGCGTATGACTAGATGGCACGGAGGTTGATTGAGAAGAAGCTTTTGATTGACTGGAGACCTCCTCGAGTTGACAATTTTTGTAATCCGAGGTATGATCTTGGATTGATGGTAACTTTGCAAGTTCTCTTTCATACCAGGATATGCTTCTTTCGAGAATCGGTTGATTCTTGTTATCAAGAGAAAATTCATCTCTTTTGGTCTAATCAATTTGTGGCAATGAGGTAAAAAATTGCATCATATGAGGGATCAATAACATCTTCATCATCATCCACAATGAATCTGGAGGGTTTTTGATGCGAAAGGACTTTATTCGAGCAAGGGTTAGGAAGGAAAACTCTCGCCTTCTCATTTCATGTTCATCTCGAAACAAGAAGCCCAAAATATTCCATGGTAGGGTTGTGTTGATACTTTGATCCAAGAATCTTCTGCATATATCCATTGATATCAAATTGGAATCTCTTCACATATGAATGAATAGTGATGAGGGAAAAATATTTCTCCATGAGTTATGCATTGAAGAGATTTGGACATTGGTATTCCCAATTTGGATTGGGAAATGAATTCTTGAACGATGCTTTTTCTTGAGAAGACAATGAACTTGGAATAGTTGTCATGTAAGCTCCATTAATGCCCACTTGTCACTGACGACATACTTAGGAAGCTTCCATGGAGTACCTGCAAATCCACTCACATGAATATAGGAAAAGGATGAAAATTGAATAAACCATGTTCCCCATTGGGAAATGACATCCATGACCTCTTTAGAGAATATTTCCTCTGTATTGATTCAAGTTTGAATCACGCGGAAGGTGAATGCATCGTTAACTCTTCTAAAATGATGAGAGATATTTTTGAAACTTAGCTATGGATAATAATGGAAGACATTATTTGATGGACCCATGAATCCTTTCGTTTTGAGCCCTTGAAAATAGATTTCTTTAACCTTAGCTTACATAAGTCGGGTATGATGTCATGTAGAAACATCTAGTCATCTTCACTTGATCAATTGTTTGAGAAGAGTATCACGATGATGGTGGCCCAATCCAAAAATATCTCTCTTGCAAGGATGATATAGATAAACTGATACATCCATGGGTGGAAAATCTGGCAGAGGGTAGACAAGACTCGACTCAAGAGAGTGATCATGTCCCCGATTTCCTCCACGAACTCAATGCGGTACAGATCCTTAGGAAGCCGGTCAACTCAAGGCCTCTTGGTCACTAACCAGTTGTTATTAACCATCTTGCTCCACTTGAGGGGTTCTTCATCCCAAAATTCTTGTGCTGACTTTTGAGTGATGTCAACATTCTTAGGGAAGTCTAGGTATGCTGAGAAATTCCTCAACGTTCTCTGGTGTGATTAAGAGGAAAGGATCACGATTATCTTTATAAATTCCTTATCTCTCGGGATCATAATGCTCTGCATACAGTGATAACATGCTCTGGAATTGCATCAGATCGGAAATGTTGTAGCTTGGGGTAGACCACTATGGTAGAGCCTATCCAAGAATATGGTTTTGCCTTTAGCTTTCACCCGATCACAAAATTGTTGCACATTGATGTGACCAAGATTTGTATCGGTGATATTGTCGTATGCAGACTTGATAGAACTGGGAGGGATGATTCCTTGGAATTCGTACTTGAGTGTGGAATTATTTGATTTCTCCACTGGCTTTCTTGATTTTCCTACATATTTATTGGATTTTTGGCCATTATGAATTTTATAGAAAAATGACTCAGGCTCACAAAACAATGTAAATGGTGTCGGGTCTCAGTCTCTGAACCACCGTTAATGCAAGAGGAATATAACTCGTTTTTATTATTATTATTATTATTTTTAAATAATAATAATAATCGATAATAATAATAAGTTATAATTTTTTTAAAATGTCAATACAAACATATCGAGACTAAGCTCGAGTTCCAAATATGGTGATAACAACAATATTTATTTTTAATTAAAATCTCTCGATTTTAATATTTTGCGTGGATCAATTTTAATCTTTTTAATTTTGCTTTTGCATGAGCAAGCTTTCCTTTGCATGTGTGAACCGTGACTTCTCTTCAACTATGTGCAACTATTGTCAAGGAAAATGCATGAATATTGTTTTATTTCTGCATGAATTTCTTATTCCGTCTCTAACACGTGAATTCTCCTATTTATGCAAATACGTGGGCTCCTTTTGTAATTCAAAAACTTTCTTATTTTTATTACCTTGGCTGCGTTGAAAATATGTTTGGACTATTCTCTTTCCTCTCCCACGTGGCCTATTGGATTTTACGCTGGATATTTTTTCTTCTTTCTAGCGTGATGGATCTCCTACTCTTGAAAATGTGTGGTATTTACTTCACGTGGGTGAATTGTTTTCTTACTTTCCCAACGTGACTTATTTTGGTGTTTTTACTAATGCATTGAAATATTTTATTTTACCCAAACTTTACCAATGCGTGGAGGACTATTTGCTCCTTCCTTGTCTTTCCCATGTGACTTTTTCAACAAAACAAAACAAATTTTTTTTGTACTTTCGCAAGCGTTGGATTTTGCAAGAAAATAGAAATGATTTAATTTTTCTTTGCTTGGCGTGGTTTCCTTTTCCTCCTCACAAGTGGACATGATTCCTTTGGTTGTGTAATGTTTTTTCTTGGAAAGATGTGTGGCCTTCCTCTTTTATCCTTCACCCTTGCGTGGGATCTTTGCTTCTTAACCTGGCTATTTTCTCCTTGCTACATTGAAAAATTGCTTTTTTTTTAATTAATTCTTCCTTATCCTTACCAATGATGGACATTTAATCAAAAGCTGCTTGGAAATTTAATCTTCTTGGACAATAATGTGAATGTCTTCCTCTTATGTATGAAAATATTCTTTACCAATGTGTGGCCTATTGAATTCTCCACCCTACGTGGTTTATTCCTCTTTCCTTTACTAGTGTGTGGAATTTTCTCTACCTTTTTTGGATTGTAATGAAAAAAATAGTTTAGTAATTGAAAATCAATTACTCCCATTCCACTAAAAGAAATAAGAAACAAAACTTCCTCCAACTAGTTTCATGGGGAAATGGTTATGGGAATTAAAGAAGCTTCCCCATAACTATTTCCCCTTCTCATTGAAATAACTGACTCCTCTTCCTTCGGGTAGTGGCATTAATTGTCAAGGGAAAAAGGGAAAAAATATCAGTAAGTTGTTAACGAAAATGACAAGACAGGTTGACAATCCCCATCCTATTTCCCCATGTGGGAGATCGGGGATATTTTTTGCCCTTTTCCAACCGGTTGGATTGGAAATCAGTAGAAGAAATCCCACAAGCAGGGAAATAAGAAGAATTTTCTAGGAAAGGGGAAATCAGGTACGGGAAGCCAATTTGGCATCCCGAAATTGGAAGTGGAAGCTTTATTTTCCCCGATAATAAAAATACAACTTGTCGATTGATTTTTAATTATATTAATATTTATTTAATTAAAAACCCAAAAATTAATAAAATTGTTTTGATCAAATAAAGGGTAATAAATTAATTAATTATTAACGTAATTTATGACTGGCGGGAGGAGTTCTCGCTCAAAATGAATGAAATGAAGACTAGAATGAGACGATCAAGACGAGGGTGAAAATACACACACAAGAATACTTTTGAAAAATTTTAAAAAATTTCATGTTTATTAATTTTGTGAAGTCAAGATTAGCTAATAAAAGGATCATAAACAATTATATGCACATAACCATCATACAAGAATTTAACACACCGATGTACTATAGATGGTACACCACACATAACATGAATCCATGATCTACCTAATAAGAGATTGAATTGAAAGGAAGCATCGATGAAAAATAATAATGTAGGCACAATATTAGGGCCAACTTGGATAGGTAGAGTAATAGTACCCAAACATGTGCAAGTAGTAGAATCATAACCTCGAATGAGAGTAGAGTTCTTAGTGATTAGATTATCTTGAATACCAATTTTCTTAAGAAGAGAATGAGAGCATAGATTTATAGCAGACCCATTATCAATAAGTACTCACTTGAGACAAATTTTGTTGATGATAAATGATGATAAGCAATGGAGCACATGGATTGTCAATAGCAGATGGAGGTATGTCCTCATCATTAAATGATATAGCATGTGGTATATTTTTGAGAGATTGAATAATATGTGTAAAAGTGACAAGGAGTTAGCACTCTTAATGTGTATAGAACGAAGAGTGACTTCTAATGTATTACAAAAAGTTAGGTGCATTGTGTAGTAGATCATAAAGAGATATTTTGGAAGGTGTATTATTAAGTTGTTCAATAATGTCATACCCCTTATTAGTGGTTGTAGGAATTGTAGGAGTAATAGGTGGTGGAATAGAAGTTGGTGGAGCCGTAGGAGGATGAGTGAGGCAAGTAGTAACAACATTGATAGTTGGGTCAACCATAGGAGTAATGAAGTGAGAAGGATGCTCGAATACAAACTTGCATGAAATCAGCAATATAAGCAACAACATCAAAAATCTTGGTTGGAACAAAATAATGATTCATGGATTCAAAATTAGAGCAATATTTTAATACATTCTCATAAAGGTAGTGTAAGAATGGTCGGGTTCATCAAATTATTTAACAAAAATAAAATATTTGAGTCTTCTTTGTTAAATTCCTAGATATGCTACATTATTAGATATAATAGTATTATAGTCATAAATCACATATCTAACCTAAGTAATAAATAAAGTAAAAACCCTAAGTGAAATGGAGAGTTATAACACTTATCTGATTTTGCAATAATCTTGGTAGTGCGAAAGGTGGAAAGCTGGAAAAATAGAAGTGAAGGGATGTCACGACCAAGCCTAGAAAAATGCAAGAGTACAAAAACTAGGGTGCTTGGGTGAAATACTATGGTGCCTAGAGTGCTAGGATCCCTCTCTAGGTGCTAGGGTATGCACAAAATCTCTGGAAATGAATTTTGTGGTCAAAACTTGTCCAAAACCCTCACTACATGTTGCTTATAATTTAACACTATGATTTCCAATGTCGCGATAACCCGTGATAAAGAAGAGCTCCAACAAAACAATAAAAACACATCAAATCCTAAACAAGAAAGATGAAAAATGAGGGGTTCAAACCATCCTTAGCTATAAAACAAGTGATCTTATTACTAAGAGTTACACTATAGCTCGGACCCAATGTAGGTCTATGTGTGTGTGTGCGAGAATAGTTCCCAAGAGGCTTTATGTGTGTCACACTTGATAATGAACAAGTAGTTAGATGTAAAATATGTAAATAGATGTGTTCTAGAAAAATGAACTTCCCTCTCATGAAGTGTATGTAAAATAACCATCCCTTATCCCTTGGATGACACTAGATGGATGCAATGATGCTCTTAGATGCTTGTGAGATGCAACCTTAGGTGGTGATAGTAGATGCTTAGAGCTTGGTCCTTTAATTTGATCCCATAACATTGTATTTATATGCTTCCCTTGCTTGAATTTCATAATTGATCACTAAAATTTTGACCCCTAAGAGATAAGGATGCCCAACAACTAGAAAGGACCCAAAAAGGAGTGACTAGGATACAAAGAGGTCTAAGGCATTGAAAGTGATGAGGGCTCCTAGGCTGCTCGGTGTCCTGGTTGGGCAATGGTCTCTAAAGATAGAGAAAGTGAAGTATCGAGGGTCATATTGGGCAGTAGGGTTTTGAGGCCAAGAGGGAGAACAAAAAGGAACCTAAGAGGCCAAATATAGTGATCAATTAGTACTTTTCTCCCTTAGAAAACATATGAATGCAATGCATGTGATTAGGACCTAGAAATGTACCTAAGTGTGTGATTTAGTGTCTAAAGAAATAGTGTTTCATGATCAATTTGTTTATTAGCACCAAGAATGATAAGAAGCTCAAAAAATTTATCCATAAAAGGATAATAGTTAGCATTGTTGTATCTAACCTAAAAAAATTTCTATACTCAAATGGTTTAGAATTAACAAAAAGGATAAATTACTTACCATCATGTGGAAATTTAATGCACTGGTGAAAAGTAGAGGGTACAACTTGCATCGCATGTATCCATGGTTGACCTAAGAGGACATTGTATGAGGTCTCAACATCAACAACATGGAAAATGGTTTATATCTTTCGGGCCCACTTGTATAAGCAAGGTGATCATCCTATAGGATTATCATTCACTATTATCATAACCACGAATGGTTATAATGTTAGCTCCCAGACTAGCCTCCGTGTGACCAAGACATCTCAACATTTTCATGGAATAAATGTTTAATGCTGCTCCATTATCAATTAGAACTCTTTGACCTTGTGGTTAGTAATATATGCTTCAATATAAAAAGATTTATTGTTTTGTAGGTTTGGATTTAGCAAGTCTTGAGGACCAAATGATAGTATGGGACTAGTTGGTGAAAGATTAACAATTAAGGATTGAAATTGTTGTATATTAAGATTCTCGAGGACATGTACCTTATGGAGAGGATGCGTGAGAATATCACGGGAAGTTAAGTGATGATTTCCATAAATCCATGAGGGATAGATATATGGGCATGTGTTATCACTAACTATTTTAATAGGTCATATGGACCGAAAGTGGAAGATTTGGCATTAGACATTGGTTTTGGGTTACTTGGAACCATAGGATTTTTTCGCTTGAGGCTCAGTGGATGGTTGGTTTGCTGCAGCCACCCAATTTTTCTTATGTCATGTGGCTATTGCATTATTTTGAGGTTTAAATTATATGGTAGCAATGGTAGATGTCATTTCTTAAATAAATAAAAGAATCGAGTTAAAATTGAGATTGTATGAAGATTGTCCTTGTTTAACAACTTTGTTATTTGCACCATTCTTGGGGAACATATTGGAAAACACTTTTAGATTATCATTAGGTGTTTTGTTTGGTGTTGGGTCTTTGACTGCTATATATCCATTATCAATGAGGTCTTGGATGTAATGAAAATTAGTAAACATCTATTTATTTGATGATCATCAATGTGATGAAAATCACAATATGTATTAGGTTTATACCAAGTAGGTTTAGGTTCCCCTTCAAAAAAGGTTTTTAATAGGGTATGTGACCATATTGGAACTTGTTAGTTAGCGTAAGACACTCGAAAGAGTCTCTCCCAGAGGTGTGAATTTTCGTTGTTTTTTATCATGAGGAGGGGAGCCTCTCTACTTGGAATAATGATGGGTTGTTTCGATTTGTTTTGTTTTAGTTGACTATTTTGTACATTATGCACATTGTGATTATCTATGACAACATCATTAACAACATTATGATTTAGGTTGACATGTTTTGGTTTATCCTGATGGTTTTGTTATTATTTTTGGTATTAGCTTGATTGTCTTTGGAATGATGCTTGATCAATCCTTTGACAATAATGGATTTTTCAATTTGGGTCCTTTTCTCGATGACTTCCTTAAAGCTATTAAGGAAGTGCATCTACATGTGGAAAGATAACTCATTATTGAGGTTTGACATAAAGATATTGACCAGATTATTTTTATAGAATGGAACATGGGAACTGAATTTTGATTCCTCTCCATCACCTTGAGAATGTGCAAATTTTTCATTTGATCATTATTTTGTTTTGCAAAAACACATCATGGTGATCTCAAAGTCAAGGTTAAAGAAAAAGTGTTTGACGAACTTCTCCGAGAGTTACAAAAGTGGTTATTGAACCCTTTAAAAGGTACGATAACTAATCCAAGATTTTTCCTTCTAGACTTTGGGGAAAGATACACAATAAAATGATATCATTGTATGTTTTGGCATGCCATGAAGAATTCATTAATATGCTCCCAGTGGGTCATTTTTTCCCTTGTATTTTTCAAATTTGGGTGTCTTGAAAGATCGTGGCAAGGGTATACATAAGATGTCTATTGGTGTGTGTCATTTTCCACATCATGTGGTGAGTCATATCACCTAGGTGAGGTGATACGTATAGGTGTCATAGGGGTTATGATAGGTTCATATTTCATCATAAGTGTCATTATTCATCATTGTGTGTTAGTGCATCATATGGTAGTTACTTCTATTTATGGAATGTAACTCCATTCTCCACTTGAGGAGGTATGATTATAGGCATTGGGGGTTACACAACACCCCTATTTGAACCCCTTACCCTTTTCAGATCTATGAGAGGCATATGGGATTTTCCCCTTTCAATATTTTCATGCAAATTTTCATGGTTGATGCTTGCTCCCCCATACAACCACATCATGCTTCTGAGTGTGACTTGGTTGATGTTTGTGTTATCCCATATATCCTCATGTTGTCATGTTTTCTCTTTCTTTTTCAATGTCCTTATTGAAGGGGTAAGGACATAATTCATCAAAATTAATTTGTTTACATTGTTGTTACATGCACAAAATTATGTCTTTCATCATTTTCCATTCTAGAGCAAATGGTGAGTTAGTTTGTGGGATATTGTCTAGTTTTGAATTATTTTTCTCGTTATTTGTTTTGGTGTGAGTTTTGGATGAATCTTCATGTAGTCATGTTTTCTATACTCAATTACCTAGGCTGCTGACTCTTCATTCGACAGATATGAATGCTCATCCAAAGCGCGTGAAGCCTACTAGAGTCCCTCTTTGTGTTTTCTTTTCAAGATGTTATCATGCATGTTCATATTAACCGTTATCAAAACATATGTTCTAGTAAAACATCAGATCCATGAGCTCAAATAAGAAAAAACACAAAAAGTAAACATAACGATTCAAACCATTATTAAGATTAGATTTACCATGAAAATACCATGATCAAGTACATAAATTTCGAGAATCCATCCACAATTATCCATTACATTAATTCATCAAGTAACATAAGCTAAATACATTGCAATCACTATCATAGAGCCATACACGCTAGTAAATCAGGGCATAATAACTCTATTACATCATCAAATACCAAAACAATGCAAATTAACTAATAGATATAGGGGTGGGGAATTTTCCTTCACCACACATGCATCTCAAAATAGACTGCATGCTCAAAATAACCATGCATTTACATAAAAAGTAGTCATAAATCACACATTATTTATTTACAATCCTAATAATATATTAAACCTATTAATCAAATCTGCTTTAATCCTATCATTATATCAAGTTGTGCATGAATCTTGATCTTCCACTTTGGTCCCAAAATAACTCTTACTTAGCCACGACTTATTATAGGTTTATCTTTGCTTGGGCCTTACTCTAACTTTCCTATTTTTAGCCCATTCCATGTGAAATCATCTAAGTCCCGAATTGATCTTCCTAGGTGTGTCCTTCTTCAACTAACACTTGTACGCACCTATGTGCCCCTTTCGCACATCCTCTCAATACTTAGGAATTTTTTCAACCTAACATTACCCCACACTAACTTCATTTCTGCACTCGGAAATGGGGTTGCTCAACTTATCTCTCCAAAGAATCAAAAGAATAAAGAATGAAGAAGAAATAATGAAAGAATAACCAAACGCATTCACTATTTGACAATAGAAGTTCGGGGTAGTCATTATTGATATCAGATTCTAATTCATTCCATTCTCCTAGCCCTTTCTTAGCTTTATCAGGGACATCTCTAAGCACTTGTTCCATCTCCTTTAAGGTCATTTCTTCACCCTTTTCTTCAGCTCCATTATCACTCTCAGCCAACCCCGAAATCACACCCTCTATGAAATCCATTTTTCACATGAATAACTTCCTAGCTCCTTTATTATTTCTTCATTGGGATCCCAGCTATTGAAACTCAAAAGAAGAGGGGGATGAATCAGTGTTGATTACAAATAAGGTTCTTTTTCTCTTTCAAAATGTTTAAATTAAAGTGATAGCAAAACAATTCACACAAGAAGAACTTAAAAACACACAACTCAAAGAACAAGACATATGTTTATAGAGAGAAAACCCAATAAGGGAAAAACCCACTTTGAAATCAACCTTTTTATTTGAACACCAATTCAAAACTGATTTATAATGATCAAACACCCACTTGATATGAGAAACACCAACTTCCTAATGCACCTAGCACCTACTAGATGATCCACTCAACACATACTCTTGCTTATCTAAGCACCCTTAGATAATTTGGATGAATAAGTGACCATTTAGATACTTGCTTTTATCTCAACTAATTATGGAATCCTTTCTTGATCAATTTTCAATTTACTCTGTTTATGTAGGCTTGCACCATTTAGCTTTAAATTCATACTATATGTATGATCACATCCTTCATGATTACCGGTTTTGTTCTTAGTCCTTGAGAATTGAATTATTTTTTTAATTTCAGTCAGCTTGTGTTCATGAATTCACTTTTAAATAGGCATTTTCATCTCCTTCCTAACACCTCAAACATGCTCTTAATTGCATTTACCGATACCTATCGTATCATGATCTTAGTCCAAGAAGTTCACTTCTATGTAATTATTATTTTCCTTGTTTTTAAACACACTTTGTAGGCTTCACACAATATATATCATATATCTTTCTTTTATGACAATATATCTATCTTCAACATCACCTTCTTTCTCTGCTACACTTGACTTATGCACATCTTTCCTACTCAAGAATAATCACTTTCAACATACATCAACTCTCACACTTTTACCTCTTCAAAATCTTCATAACTCCTTCAAATACTTCATACATTTTTGACTCTTCAAATTCCATTATTAATATGAAAAGCATTGAATTCATGTATCTTTCTTGAACTAGCTAATCAAGTGACTTTTTATATTATTGCAAAGTCCGACCCTTTTATTTTCTTATTAAAGAAAAAACTCTTTAAAGAATATAACCTACGAGACCTTTAGACTTATTCAAAATAAATTATTCCTTCAAGTTAAGACTTATTCCCATTCTCAACCTTGTTTAAGCTTTAAAAACTTTCAACATCTTGAGACATCAAAGGAATGATGAAAAATGATCAACAAAACAAGACAAAAATGAAGACAATCACCTTTTCTTTGTCGTGAACGAGTTTTGAAAAAAACAATCATCAAAATTATCTCCCATTTATCCATGAAATATTTTTGAATTTTTTACAATGGATGCATATAACCTAGATAGGTCTCAAGTTAAAATTTGAGAATTTTCCACTAGTTGAAACGAGAGAACCATGTGGAAATAGACAACAAACCCTAGTAGAAGAAAAAGGATATTGCTTTCAATAATGGATGAAAAATGAAAATTTAAAATTTTGTGAGTATCTAGGAACATGTTCTTTTATCTCCAGTAGTTTGTAAGGCTTGAAACCATTCACTATTGCTTTTGAAGACAACTGTTATAATGCATAATTGATGAAGAAGAATATACAATTCAACATGAAAATGGAGTCTTAATAAAAAACAAGAAAATTTATCTCCAAACGTCATGAAAGGTTTGAATCATTTCAAATTAGCCTTGGAACCCATGAACTAGTGTGTAGATGAAGATATATAATGTACATTTCCTTGTTGAACAAAGAGACTTGAGAGGTACCTTAAGAGGTCATGTGACTCTAACTAAAATATGTTCAATTTTTTAATGAGAAATTCATATAATACCATTAAGGGAAGACAATGAGGATCTAAACATTTTCTTACAAGAGAAAGACTAAAACATTGATATATAGTTTTTGAATTTTTGACATTGATGAAGGATATCCATCCAACCAAGTGAAGGAAGAAACTACCAGTTCACTCTACTACTACACTTATCTTATAAGAAATCCTTGAGATAAGAGAACTCACCATATTCCCATCATGCTACTATCTCCTATATAATCTTGAGGACTCTTATGAAGAGTAAAAGGAATAGGTTTAAAAAGATAATTCTTTGAGAAGAGTGACCATTTGAAACACTAACTTAGATTGAAGACTTGAGCACCAAATTATGATCAAGTACGCATTTGAATACCACAAAAACCACTAAAATATATTGAAAAGGATAAACAAGTGAAATTTAGACCAAAGAGTAACTTTTTCCTTCATTGATTTCATATTCAGTTTGAGAAGAGAAAAAATAGCCTTCCTAAAATGCTCATATCTTTTCAAAGAACACCTCCTTTTGAGAAAATTATTTTTGCACATGATTTTTATGTCAATTTTACTGTTAGAGTAGGTATTTACCTTAGCTCATGTTCACCTAGGTACTTTATTTACCTTTATTGTATTTATCCTCACCCACTTATGTGTGTGGATATTTCTTTTATCTTATTTAGATATTAGGAGATATTATCTAGTTGTTAGGTATAGTTATTTCCTTGATCTATGATATTGACTTTAGATCTATGATATTGATGTCCTGAGTATAGTTCTCTCCTAAATCTATGGTCTTGACTAGTTCTTTGATGACTAGTTATTTCCTTGATTTATGGCTTGATCTATGACCTTGACTGGTTCTTAGATTGTTATTTCTTGCCTATTTAAGCAAGGTCCATTCTCATTGTATTGCATTGAGTTCCATAATAATATATGATATTGCTGCTTATTTGTTTGCAAAGGTTTTATGTAAAGTTATTCTAGTGAATTGATTTCATCTTATTGATCATGGTGTTTGATTAACATTTGTGTTCTTGGCTTGGTACGATCGGTTATGCGGTCTCATTGAAATCCTTAGCCCTGGTCATATGGTATGGTCATATGAGGGCTTAAAGCTTGTGATTCCTATTAGTAGGTGCTTAACTTCAACCCCTTTTAATTTTATTTGTGTGGTGGAGGAAACAACATTTTATTTTGTTTTAGTGGTAGCTAAAATAAATAGCAGAGCAAAATATTGAAAAGTTTGTATCTTTTGCTCAGTAACTCGGTTTTGAGTGTTGTTTTTGCAAAAGTGCTTGTTTTTTCATGCTCTTTCCATTGGAAATATTTATTTTGAGACTTGCACTATAATTATAAAGTGCCAAATATGGAGGAGTGTTGTAATCAATTGTGGACACAATTTTGGTGAGCCCGATGTCCTAAAATTTTGGGAGTTACATTCTTCTCTATCATGGATTCTGAGAATGATATGCTTTTCTCTGAAGTATGTGGACTTCAAGAGGATATTGTAAAATTTGTGGAAGAAAATAGATCACTCAAGAAGTGAAATTCTCTTCTACAATCACTCATTCATGATAAGGATACAATAATCCACTCCCTGTAGCAACAACTTGCTAGCCTACAACATCACCATGATATTGTGGACAACCATATCCATGCTCCTAGTCCACTTGCAGCTATTGCTCCTGTACCCACTGACATTGATCTGTTAGTCTTTGAGCATGTTCCTACTATTGATACTTCTAAACTTGTGAGGCTTATTAATACATGATCTTCCACATCCGTGCCTATTACAATACCACATGTTGTGTATCCTATTTCTGCTCAACTACATGGCCTTTTTGAGAAGTGTACCACTACCTTCAATTCTGGCATGCCCCATTTTATGGGTTTCTAGTGGAGGTATTGGCAAAAAACACGGGGCATTGTTTCCCTCTTCTACATGCTAAGTGGAATTCTCCCATGACATTGGTTTTCATTTAGATACTTCATTGGGATCACACATTGACAGATCTCCTTTGTTTGTTCACTCGACTCTTTTTTAGGATCATGAGCAACACATGAGTTTTGCATCTTCACTCAAGCTTGAGAAACTTGATATTTCAACTATCAGACATGATCAACCTGACACACATTTTGATGTTCTTTGCATGCACCCATTATGCATTTTCATCAAGTCATATGCATGCATCTTCTTCATCCATCCATGTGTTGATTTGGGGTGGATATTTGATCACTCGTGGTGGAGACATAGGAATTCATTGAGAGGACTCTACAGGCATGGATCCTCCACCATTCGGCCTCTTGCTCCACTTTCTATATCTTGTGCATTTGATGCTTGCTTCTTGTATTTTTAGCGAGGTGTAGTGCATCTTTCTTGTTTGTTGAGAGATTTTGTATCTGTATTTTTGACACTTTTGGCATGTTGTGGTATCTCTTTGGGATCTATTCAGTGCAATCCATTGTTAGTTTTTAGTGTTGAGTAGTTATTTTGACAACTCATATATATTTGTAGTGTCTCTCCACCCATTTAATAGTATGGAAGGGTGTGGTGTTGATCTTGCTTCTTCGGGTTTTGTGTCCTTGCCTTGTTACCTTGAATTTTCTTGGATTGTGACACTCTTGATTTTGTGTCCTTGCCTTGTTGCTTTGGTTATTTTTCTTGGATCGTGACACACCTATTTGCAACAATTGATCAAATTATGTTTGGTGTTTTTTGCACTTTCGACATCACTCCGTTGACAGCCTCCTTGTATGGAGTTATTCTAGTGAAGCCCAATGTGAGTTGTTTTTGAGTTTTGTGATCAAGTAGTGGATTCACCATAGTGCACAAAAAAATTCTTCAGCATTGTATGAGTTGTTTGAGCCGAGCTTCTTGGGATTCCTTAGAGCGGGTTTTTACTCTCTTTACTTTGTTGTTACTGGTTTTGGGTACCTTGCGGTGTCCCTTTTTCCTAGTTATTGTACATGAGTACCTCATTAGGCCTAGTTACTGAGACTCATACTGTGGACATGCCACTTCTATTTTGTCTCCTAGCTTCACTTGAGGGGAGGTGTTAGAGTAGGTATTTACCTTATCTCATGTTCACCTAGGTACTTTATTTAGCTTTATTGTATTTATCCTCACCCACTTATGTGTGTGGATATTTCTTTTATCTTATTTAGATATTAGGAGATATTATCTAGTTGTTAGGTATAGTTATTTCCTTGATCTCTGGTATTTTCTAGTTCTTTCCTTGATCTATGGTATTGACTAGATCCTTGATATCTAGTTCTCTCCTAAATCTAT
The DNA here is from genome assembly GCA_018340775.1 of Taxus wallichiana var. yunnanensis. Lineage (NCBI taxonomy): Eukaryota > Viridiplantae > Streptophyta > Pinopsida > Cupressales > Taxaceae > Taxus > Taxus wallichiana. The sequence goes on along the minus strand of CM031235.1, from coordinate 20,484,883 downwards.
GGTCTTGACTAGTTCTTTGATGACTAGTTATTTTGTTGATTTATAGCTTGATCTACGACCTTGACTGGTTTTAGAATGTTATTCCTTACCTATTTAAGCAAGGACCATTCTCATTGTATTGCATTGAGTTCCATAATAATATATGATATTGTTGTTCATTTTTTGCAAAGGTTTTATGTAAAATTATTCTAGTGAATTGCTTTCATCTTATTGATCGTGGTGTTTGATTAGCATCTATGTTCTTGGCTTGGTACGATCTAGTTATCATTCCTTTTATTTACTCGAAAAAAATTCCTTCTATTATTTATTCTAAATATTATGTATAATTTTTCTTGAAAGCTAAAAACTAGCAAACTGAAAATGAGCTTTTCAATAGATAGATACATTTTTGCAAAAACTCCCATAACTTGCTCAAATGACTTCACAATGACTTGAAAATTTACATGAAGCACCCACGACACCTTCCTCCATCATCTCCCATGATTTTATTGAAAATAATATCTCTATAATTTCCTAACCAATCTAATTTGCATGCCAAAATAACATAGATCCCAAGGAGCAGTTTTTAGTTAGATGTAGCATTTTACTCCAAAACATGTTTCTTGACTTCCTGAGTCTCAAGTTGAGTTAATTTACCTATTAAACACGTGATAAAAACATTTCACTACCTCATTTTGCACCACAGATTCCCATTTGACTCCCATGTATTGAAAATGCATTAGTTTGGCTCAGGAAGGACTAGCAAGTACACCAACACTTCAATACTACGGAACACATAATTTGCATGAAACCTTGAATTTTACCTCTGGACCATTTGTCATCGTGTTTGCAATAAGTACCCGAACAAATCACTGTGAAACAGTACGAAAGCTTGTAGAATTTTATTAATTATCAAAATGAAATTATAAAAGATGTATTGTAATATTTATACATATTAGAAAACAATATACAAACAAATAAATGGGGTGCAAGTACACCAATGAACCAATACAAAATAATAGTATTGTTAAAACAATACAATAACTCTCGTATGTTGAATAAAACAAAATAGATGGTTATAATTAAATATAACCATATAACAATTAATAAATAAACAAACTAACTATGCAATGCATAATTAATTAAGGTAATAATATATTTACCCTAAAATTCCCCCCATTAATTTTGTATTACCTCAAGGGATGAAGAGAGGAACTCTCTGAACAACTGGAACTTTTCACATGCAAGTGACTTCGTGAAGATATTTACTTTTTGCTCATTGTTGGACAAAAATGAAGGTTTGGATATTGTGCTTCAAAACATGCTCGCCTATGAAATGTACCTATAATTCAATATACTTTGTTCTTTCATGAAAAATTGGATTGTGAACAAGTTTGAGAACACCTTCATTGTCTACATACATGGTGGGCAGTTTTTCCTGTGGTATTCCAAGTCCTTCAAGTATGCGGCGAAGCCATATCGCTTCATATAAAACTTCTCCCAGAACGAACTCTAGATACTGTGGAATAACGAGCAACAAAGTTTCGTTTCTTACTTCCACATGATATTGGTCTAGATCCCATTGAAGTCAATTTTTTCTGTCATCAATGTTTTCTCGCATGATTTGAATCCGAATATTGACAAGAATAAGTTTTCGTTCTTCTTGTATTGTAGACTAAGATATACTAATCCCTTGAGATATCCCAAGATGATCCTTTTTTCCTTATAATGAAAAAATTTGGGTTCCTACATGAACTTGGATAGATAGCTCACCTGCAAAGCTAATATCGGTCTAGTATAGGTTAGGTAAATGAGACTCCCAATGTTGACGATAGAGAGTGGAATTTATCGGAGGAGATGAATATGAACAGAGATAACTTGTTGGTCGTCGATAGGACTTTACGAAGAGCAACATGATGGGGACAAGAAGTCCCTCCTCTTTAATGGGAGAGGTTCCCTTATTGAACGAACTTATTTACAAATGTACAAGACATGATTTGTTGGTTAAACTTGGATATTACGAAAGTGTTTTCTATGAAGATCATCAATTACAAAAACTGAGGAAAAAGAGTATGGGAAAGAGCGAGAAAGGCAACATACGAATTATAGATATCGAGTAATTCTTTATGTATGCGAAGTTGATAAATTGAAACAAGATCATTTGTCTTGGATAAATGAGATGGAATTAGAGACACAAAGTTTTGTAAATAACATTTGCTAGAACACAAAGTTTCTTAACATAACATGATTCATTAATTAAGGACACAAAGTTCCTTCTTGGTTATACAAGATCACCAAAGCTTACAAAGTTGAAGAGTATGCAATCGGTGAGACTAACAAACTTGAGACAAATGATCTTCACAAAGAAAATAAATGAAAGCTTAGGAATAACAGAGATCAGATAGACAAAGAATGGAAAGTCCTTCTGTATTGATTTCTTTATAATCTATTTACACTTTTCAGAAAATAAGCCAAGTTCTTCCTCCTTCAAAATGGCGTGGAAAGGCCATTATATAGCTTACAAGTCAGTTACTCTTTGTAACTACTTCTTTTAACTAAAGATTAGTTAAGGATTTCCAATCGCAATACCTCAACTTATTACAATGAATCCAAGAAAAAGAAATAGAAAAGAAGAGAAGAATAAGGAGAAGAAGACAGGTGGTCGGTCACTGAGAGGGACCCACTGACTTCAGAATTCGCTTCATGAATCTCTTCAATGACTCGGCTATGTCTCTGCCACGAGGGACTGATGTGTTGGCTGTAGACTGAGTCCAAAATCCGAGACACTTCTCCATCTCTTTATCAAACTCGACATGAGTATGATAATCTTTGTTTGCTTCTTCAATGGCAGATTGAAGAGAGCAAATCTCCTTCATTTTCTCCTTGGAGATGGAACTTTCCTTGAATAAGTTATCTTTGACAAAAGCTCTGAATTGAGCTTTGATTTCTTGCAAGGAAAGGGAAGTACCAGAAGTCTCATCCTGAAGAGATGACAGGTGTATGTCTTTAAAAGCAGAGATTGAGTGTCTTGAAAGCTTCACCCTTACGCCTTGCTTATTCTTGGCTCTCCCAAAGCCTCCTCCAGACTCGATCTTCCACTCCACGCCGTAGACCTGGACTTGACAGATTATCCTTTCGCATCATCAAAGACTTTACTCGCCAACAAAATGTTCTCATCTGCTTGTCCCATGAGTCGGAGGTCTACTATGCAACTGCTCCAGAGTTTGAGCTCTTTATCCATGATATTGATAGTGGAGGAGAGCTTGATTGTACATTGCTCACCTTTTCGTGGAGTTTGAAAGCTTCATCGATGAAGTTTAATACACAACAAGCATATCATCCACCATGGCTTCCATAGCTCTGCCATAGACGGAATACTTGTGCATGTCTTTGATACTCATGTACTTCATCTTGGCTCAAAATTATAGGTGGTGGAAGAGTGGTCAATGGAGTAGGGTCTAAAACTTTGTCCTTAGACAAAAGAGACTTGATGAAACACGTGAGAATTTTTCTTCTAATTGCTCAATAGTTTTCTGCCCTTTTTCTACCCTCCCAATGACTCTTGTAATTGTTTTTGGAGGTTATGAATCTCACCTTCGGGAGTAGACTCTCCCATTGGGATTCTCGAGAGCTCTAAGTCGAGACACTGCAAGTCCTGCTCCGATTTATCTGTTGTAGGCTTGGCAATCTCCAGGAATTGCTGACCTTGAGCATCAGACACTATTCTGGAGGTAGTTCTGGCTTTCTTGGCACGAGGAGTGGTGCCCAACAAGGCTGCGACAGCATCAAAATTTGACCCTGAACTCCGAGAGGAAAATTTCCTCTTCCTTTTGTCAACCAAAGGTTGTACACCAAAAGAGGAAGAGGAATCAAGCGGAGGAGCAAGGGGACCAAGAGATAGAGAGCTCACGATGCTCAAGGTCTGCGCGTAGCTATTGACTTGAGTTGAGAGGTGAGTGGGAACTTGGGGCAATTGCGGCGAGAAGAATCAACATCACTGAAAGTTGTTGCTTTGGATTTCTTTATCTTTATCAGCTGGATCTTCAGGAGCACTTGCAAGAGTTGGTACTTCACTTTCTTCACTTTCACTGAGAACAATGATGTTCTCTAGTCCCATAGGCAACTCTACCTGCTTTCTTTGAGGGTCACTTTCCACAGGCTCCTTCTTAACCTCCTTGAGCTTCTTCTGGTACACTTGAGTGGATGAAGAAGGAGTAGAAGCTGCAGGTCCTTATATTGATGAGGCAGGAGGGGTTTTCACTGGTGTTTCTGACCTTGGAATAGATGCTTCTCTTCTTGGTGTTGAAGCATCCTTAGAAGAGGATTCTCCTGAATGCCTCCTGAATTCACGAACTATCCTGTCAAACCAGACCTTAGTCCTAACTAAGACTGGAGCAAGGATCTCACCAGATCATCCCTCTCTTTCTTGTTCCAATCCAAAGTCCTCCAAAAGTGTGCTTAACACATTTTCATACTCATATGAGTATAGATCGAGTTGTCATCCCGAGACCTTCGGGGAACTTGATATGAACGAGTTCTTGGATTAGTGCAGAGAGAACTCCGCCATAATGTCTTCTCGGCCTCAAAATCATCATCTGCATTACAAATCAGCCCTGATGAGTCTTCCTCAGATCACGCCTGTGATGGTAGATTATCTTGATGTTTTGTTCAATAAACTTCTTCAAGTCAAAGCAGGTTCTTGGCTTGAAGAAATGAACAAAGGTGATAGGAACCAGGGCTCTCTCTATGTTCCGAGCATCCAGAGCTGTTTTGCAAGTGTAGTTTCCCAGAGAGATGGGAAAGTGCAAGCCAGAAATCTTCTTATCTCTGCAAGTTCTCGCGTGCAACTTGTCTAGTTTCCATATTTCTATCAAGGCCATCTTATCATCATGCGAGAACATGGGAAGCCGCAGAGGGTGCTCTCATAGCAAAGAAGCTTTCGATATAAGAAAATTTCCTGAATTGGATGAAATAAGCACCATATTGCGATATCAGGTTCATGGCTTCATCTGAAAACCTTCTAGCAGTATCACCTTCAAGCAGTCTGACCACGTACATGGTGAAAGCATCATTGACCCTTTCGAAATTACGATTGCTGGTCTCGGGTGGTGAATGCATGGATGATAAGCATATATCTTGGATCATCTTTATGAGCGTTGATGTAAGAAAAGCCAAACCATTGCCGTGATTTGCCTGTGGTATACAAGTGTATGAATTCATATAGAACTTCTTCATTTGCTACACATTGGGACAACTGCTCTGTCAAATTCATGCTTATGATTTCCACCCAATTGATATTTTCGTACCTCCTTCGCACACCATGCTTGATGAGCGGGCACATCCGAAGTGAAATTCGTTGGTAGAGGGAAAACCCATAACCCGAGCCAACAAGATTATGAAGTCTGACAACTCTTCATTAAAATATTCTCGGAAGAGGGACGAGAAGCTCCTTTCTTAGGGTTCTTCAACAGGACTTCGCCACTCATGCCTTATATTTTGTCACTGTCTTGGTTGAGAACAGGGCTGTGCTTGATCCCGGGAAATGACTATGGCATTATCCATCTCTCGGAATCCTTAGAGCGGTGCTAATGGTGGCAGATCCGGTTTGGTGATGAGTTCCCCATGTATATTGGTCAATTCGCTCGGGGCGGGGTCGAAGTGAGCTCCGCATGAAAGCACAGTATCAAAGACACTTTGTCTCGAGATTGGGAAACCTCCAGCAAAAGCCAAACCACTATCGTGAATCATCTGCACCATTGGTGTAGGGTTTGCGTCCGCCATTCTTGCCCAAAAATCACTGAAATCAAGATGACGAGCTTCGTTGTCCCCAATATTGCGAACGGCAGACTCAAGTGGTGAAATTTGTTCCTGTCCCTGAAACTTGATCTTCATATTGATATAAGAGCTAGGAGGACAGAGCACAAACCAGACTCGGAAAGGAATTACAGAGGGAGGGGATACACGCAGGTTTTCAAATTGCAAGGGTTCGAGCAAAAGATAGCATGGAAGTAGTGCGAAAAATGCAAAGGGGAAATGCTCGTTATATAGCCGTTTAGGAGAGAGAAAGGCCATGAATGCGCATTTAATATATATACCCACCAATTTGAATAAGGGATATTCTGGGTAAAGTGGCAAAAGCGGCATGAATGACACTTGGTTCATTAGGGACATGTGAGACGTGGATGCACGAAACACACGGCTCGGCCGATTCGGGTGAAACAGGGAGAAGACGCACAAATGCATTTTGGGACATTTGGGACGAAAACGCGCGAAGTACGTGGTTCGGGTGTTTCGGCGAAAATGGAACAAAAGGCCCGTTTGAACTTGGGACATTTGGGACGAAAACATGCGAAGTACGCGACTCGGGAGTTTCGGCCGAAAATGGAACAACTTGCACTTTTTGATTTGGGACATTTGGAACACGAAAGTGCGAAGCATTGTTTGGGTGTTTAGAAAATGGAACAACTCATGAGAATAAGTTTTGGGACACTTGGGACAAAAGTTCCGACAGACTGAAATCGGGACAACTTCAGAGAAATCGGCCGATCGGGGAATAGAATGCACTTTCGTACTTGGGATAGTTGGGACAAAAAGTTCCGACAGGCCCGAAAATCACTCAAAATGACCCAAAAATGTAGATTTTCTCAATTTCACGACTTAGGTACTTTTAGAGAAAACACTTAAACTCAAATTTTTTTGAAAATGACTTCTTAAGAACGGGGAATTTTGAGTGGACAACATAACTACAATCTATTCTCCATAGATGTAGCTATCAGTGTGTAATTCATCATCCTAAATTTCTCAAGCATCTTCTTGGTATATTTCAACTAAGAAACAAAGATATGATTCTCTTTTGCCATACTTCCAATCCAAGACAATAGTGCATTAGCCCGAGATCTATCATGTCGAATGATCATTTAAGATCTTTCTTTGTTGCATCAATCATCCTCATTAACTTCCAGTGATGACTAGATCGTCGACATAAACAACCACAATCACAATCTCCCCCCTTTCTTTTTAAGGTAGAGATTAGGATTGTATGGATTTCTAACAAATCCATGTTGTATGAGATGCTCATCAATTTTGATGTACCATGCTGGGGTTCCTGTTTGAGGCCATACAAATATTTCCCAAGTCTGCATACCTTTGCTTCTTGACTAGGTACACCATGTCCCTCAAAGTTGAGTCATGTAGACTTCTTCTTGTAAATATCCATTCAAGAAGGCACTTTTACGTCCATCGATGGAATTTCCAACCAAGTGTGTAGCTAGAGAAAAGATCATCCTGATCATTTTGATCTTAGTTGTGGGAGAAAATTTCTCCTTGTAGTCAATGCCTTCTTTTTGCATACCCCTTTGCTACAAGTATCACTTTGTACTTGTCTATTGTCCCATTTGCTTTTAATTTGTTTTGAAAATCCATCTATGTCCAATGGGTTTCTTCCCCGGTGGAAGATAAACAAACTCCCAAGTGTTTTTTTCATCATTGAGTTATATTCAACATCCATGACATCTTTCCAAGCTTTTGACTGTATGGCTTCTTGGACTATAGAGGGCTCATCGATTAATAACTCTACTCATCAAAGCAAAGTTCACTTCTTCTCTTGCTTTATTACGAGTTTGTGGTCTAGGGTGGATGTATTTGGTGGAGAATCCATTCTTGCATCTTGTAACATGCTAGTATACCACTCCTTTGGTAAATATTGTTTGGAATAAAAAAATAAGCCAATCATGAGAGAAAAAAATTGGTCCTGATTAGGGGTTTTCTTGCTAAATTTAGTTAGTTATAACTAAATTTGAATTTGCCGCTAAAGTTAGCGGTTCCACTAAATTTCTTGCCAAATTTGGTAGTGGGTGAGGGAGGGGGATTTGATCCCTTGACCTCTCTTGATGGGAAGTGTCTTACAAAAGTTATGCTAGCCACTTGGGAGGCTAAACTAAACAAGTATATATAAAGAGAAAATTGTAATTAAACACTTCCAAATGGTAAAACCATACCTCTTTAAAAAACCATGGTTTGGGAAAGGTGGTTTTGAACAAAAATTCCAGCAAAGAGAAAAATGACAGGTAGTTTTGGCGAGAATGAAGGCGGTTTTGGGTGTGTATGGCACCTTAGATCAATTTTTCTTCCTTCCTTTGAGCTTGTAATCTCTTCCTTGGTGTATTTTATCCTCCTCAACCTTAATTACAATGAATAAAGGTGGTTTTGAGGAATTTGATGATGGTATTGTAGGGGATGGGGCTGGGAAGTTGTAGAGGTAACTCTGGCTCTCCTTTGCTTGCACAAGCTTCTCCAATGCTCCTCAAACTCTGTTGTAATCCTCCAATATCCTTCAACCTGCTCTAAAACCAAATGTAGAACAAGGATGAAAGCATGTAGAATTTTATTAATAATCAAAATCAAATTACAAAAGATGTGCTACAATATTTATACATATTGGACAACAATATACAAACAAATAAATGGGTTGCATAGGTACAACCATGAACCAATACAAACAATAGTATTGTTAAAACAATACAACTCCTGTATGTTGAATAAAACAAAATAGATGGTTATAATTAAATATAACCATATAAAAATTAATAAATAAACAAAATAACTATGCAATGCATAATTAATTAAGGTAATAATATATTTACCCTAACACTCACATGAATTCTCATTTCTTGAGCAAGTATCTTAGTTATTGAAGCAACATGAGTTCCATCACCAAAAATGACTATTTCTTTCCCCATCAAATTCCAAAAATCAATAGATCTTGAAAACCAAACAACTTGGGAAAAAAATTAAATTTGTATGTCGATAAATTAAGTCTCCTTATTGGTTTTATCTATCTAATAGTCTAATTTACTATATAATCTAATTGTCATCATTTTATATAAAAGTATAGAAATCCCATCATTCAAAATGACAAAGATATGTCATAAATCTCTATTTAATATTTTAAATAATAAGCATGAATTCAATTGAGTATGATATAATCAAATGGGTTAATCTGATTCGATACTTACTGTCAAGTATAAAATTTACTTGCTTTTTATTTGCTTTATCTAGCATCCATGGCTGAATGGTAAAAGCACCCAACTCATAATTGGGAAGTCGCGGGTTCAATTCCTGCTGGATGCATAGTGAAAAAGAGACAATGGGAAACAAAACCACATCAATGATAGCTAGACACAAAGGTGGGAAACATTTTCTACCTTGAGCGCATCATGATTCTTTACCACTTCATCTAGACTCTCCTCCCAAGCAGGGTATCATCCTTCTTAGCTCTGCAAGGACTTCATTTTCTTCCTAGATTATCCTTGTCTTGAGGATCTCTTCAAGATCCTCATAGTTTCCCAATGCCCATCCTGCCTTCTTTAACTCATATTTTCAAGTTTTGAGTATGGTGTCATACTTTGCAACTATGTATGTAATCAACTTCTTGGTCCTATCCTTATTCTTGCCTGTGTGGTCTCCTTAGGTGCTCTCTTGGGTGTCATTGTGATTTTTACAATAATTCCTTATACTCATTCAACCTCTATAACTCCAAATATACATGCCCTATTTTACCCTATTTTAATTATGTCCTCTTCAAACCCTAGCTCCATAAACTTTCCTTTCGCACACTTCTACTAGCTCAAATACCCTTCGAATGGAGCTCTTATACTGCCTTTTATCCAAATATAACTAGTTCGCTGCTTTACACAATAACTCTCACACTTCACGGTTTGTTATACTTCAAATCACACTTCACAACTCTGAAGAGTTAAACATGCAAGGTAAGAATGAAATTGAAAACACCCTTTTTATATATTTTTCAAAAAAATCACATTAATTACTCCTCACCAACCACTTTGTACTCTAACTTTAATGACACATTTCTACTTTTTGTGCTTTCCATTGCTTTGTTTTGCATCCTAGTTGTAACCTTTTGGCTACTTCACCCACTACCTCCCATGCATGCACCTAAATACATAACCCACTATGCCTCTTACCAAGTAGTCCATTATACCACTACCTAGCTCATGCTACATTTTGCATACCCTTCTTCTCATGTGGTCTTCATCTTGAGAAGTTTTCTTCAAATCCTTATTATCACCATCCTTCTCATTAGTTGTAACATCTTTCTCTCAGCAACCCACACTACCATCAACAAGCGCACTCCATCATATCTTAATCAACATTCAACACCAACAAATTTACTCTTTTGCACATACTTGCAACCCACCCCACACTAAAATTACACATGAACTCAAGATATAGTAATCATCTTCACTGCATGCGTAAGCATGCTTATTAAAATAAAAAATATAACTAAAATTGACAAAGCATAGAAACGATGAAATGAAACACATAAAGGGAAATCTAATCTAAGTGGAAAGACAACCTTATTAAAAACACCAAGAAGTCTTATTTATAGTAGGGATTAAGCCTACTTCTATTGAAATAATTGAGGAAAAATTTCCATCCAGTGGATGCAATTGATAAGCACTGATTCAAGTATCTTTATTACTACAAAGGTCCCACCAATGTACTTTAACGAGGTGGTGCATAAACTTTGAATCATATAAAAGAACCATCCTCCCGACCTCAAATGTCTTTTTATAATGTGCCTATCATGCCATGCTTTCTGTCTATCCTTCTCGGTCTTCTAACTCTAATGTGCAATGGTGCACCACTCATCTAACTACATCAATTTTTCAATGTGCTCCACACAACTTTCTCATCAGCTAGTCCTCATGCATGCACAATACGTAAAGATGGTAACATGAATTCAACAAGAAATAAAATCTCTACACTAAACACCAACCGAAACAGGTGGCCTTGTTCAACCTTTTATAAGTAGTCATAAACACCCAAAGTACAAAAATACTTTATCATCCTAGTTTTTCCTTCCAACATCACAACTATTTTCAATGTCCGGCCCAAGATATTGTTGAAATCTTCATTAGTACCGTTTACATGTGGGTGATAAGGTGTATTCTTATGGTGTGCCACCATAAAATATACCAAAAGGATTCATATTTGTAGTCACAAAATCACACACTTACTAATACTATTATAATGTCATGTATGTTGTTATATATATGGATATCACGTAAGAAAAGTATTCACTAATGGCTCATCCCTAGTCCTATCGTCAGTTTAGTTATTCGTTGTCATTGAGTGTTTTACACATAATCATTAGCTACTTACACAATTCTGGTAGTCTCTCAAGGAGTCTCATTTTTGTTATTTACTCAATTGTCATCTCTAATCTTTGACTAGGGCTCCTAGGAAGGGATTAGGGTGCCCATGGGCACCTCGATCCTCATTTTTAGGTGTCGTTGTCTCGGTTGCACTTGGTTCTCATTTAGAGTTTCGAGGTTAGTCTTTGTAATTTTCCCTCTCATTCCCCTAGGTACTAGTCGGCATGTTGGGTCATTAGTGTCAAAATTTGAGCAAGATATCCCTATATAAGCATAACATACTTACTATCTTATGGGTAGACTATTATACTAAGGGATAACTATCTACACAAGGCAAGGGAATGCATTTGGGAACTATTTGCATCACACACACTACATAGGAAAGGGAAGTATATTCTATTCCATCCACCATTTTTCATTCTATCTAGTTTTTCCTGCTATCTCTGCATCATTGGCGCTAGGGCACCCTAGGCACATCATTACACACAAAATCACACATAACTACATTAGGTCTAAGATGTAGTGGAACACTTAGCTATAAGGCCACATTGTGGATGCTAAAGATAGATGGACCCCTTCATACACATCTTTCTTTTTAGGGGTTTGATGATTTGTATGGGGTTTTACATGTGAATATTCATTTCAGGACTACGGTGTCATCAGTGAAGCTAGTGTGACACCCACACAATAAAAGATGAGTTATTGCAAAGACCTATCGACCAACTCGAATTAGGTTCTAAGTTGTTCTACGTAAACTAGGGTTCTCATACGTAAACCTAGGTGCCCACATGCACACTAATATGGGAAAATATACCCATACGCCATTTTCTTAGGTGTGATTTAACACTCTGTTCCACTTGTTCATCATCCCACTAGCTCCGGATATACTTTGTGAGGTAAGTGCTATTCAAGTTAGTACCTTCCTCCTCATATTTCAATTATTTCATTCCATTTAAAATATCAAATAAATTAGTTAGTGCTTGTATTTTAGTTTATTTCAGTTATTGCATTGTTTTATTGTTTAGATTAACTTCTAAAATCCACATTTAGTTAATCATTTTGGTGAACCCATACTTTAGAACATTTTTTCCCTAAGATCCACTTCAAACCCTAATGGATAAGGATAGTTCATATTCTTCTCAGCCCATCATGTCTCATTTTAGTGTCAATCCTATCTATGATGAGGCCACCATCATTGAGCTCATGACTCTCTATAATAATCCTACTATGCCAGATGATATTCAACAACTCTTAGATGGTCAACAATATGTACTACTAGTTTTGAAGATTCTCCCATTGGCATTAGTATTGTTGAGGATCCAATAGCCTTTACTCATTGTGCACCATGCTATATGGCTACTAGTGATCCTCCTTCATATATTTCTAAGGAAATTATAGATGATTCTCTTAGTAATTACATGCTTGGTATTGACAATCACTCACATGTGCATATTGATTCTTCTCCTAGTCAGACCACTACTATGGTTCCATCTAAGGACTATCCTATTTCTAATATTTATTCTCATCATTCATCACATACTAGTTCTCATACACCTTCATATTATGTTGATGATCCATAGTACACTTAATGGTATTCTCATATGTGAGTCTTTAGGTAATATGGAAGACATAATTGATAATAATGATTCTCCTACTTTTCATTCTGTTGAGTGTGAATCTCCATCGCCTCTTTATCCTAAGGTCGTATCTAGCATTATGCATATATTGTCTACATCTATTAGTTCTTCTTCTCCTACCATTTCACTTCCCCTATCACTTCATCTACATCTGTTGCTCCATCTCCTTTTATCACCATATCTCCATCGGTCACTTCACCTCCTAGGGATGTTTTTGATGCTACTCCTACCACTGCTATGGATATTCCATCTATATCATCTACTATAGCTTCTTTGACACCTACTCTTACTATTCCTTTAGCATGAAATCTCCTTTATCTTCTCTTTATATTCATATGATCACTCACAATGGTAAATTACAACCACTCAATACATTATTGCCATATTTTATTATCACTTCACAAGATATCATATCTCTCATGCAAATCATAGGTCAATTATAATCTCAAGTTGAGTCTCTAACTCTAGAAATCGGGGCTTACTATGCTTATATTGATAAAAACTCATTACATGGTAACCCTCTTCCCAAGAATATTCACACTTATGCATTTCCTAAGGACTTTATCATGCTTAGATTCACATGTTTTGATGGTATGGGTGACCCTCATGCACATATCCAACATTATCACATGGTTATGGAACTAATGATAGATTATTGTTTAAGGTCTTTTGAAAATTCTTATCGATGAGGCCTTACAATGGTACACTCATCTTCCATTTGTGTCCATTAGTATTTACTATGACATGGAGGACACTATCCTCCATTTTTTTATCATCAATAATGGCCTTAGAGTTACTTATGACCTCCTACCTACCTTACATCAGGGCTCATTAGAATCTATCTAGATTATATCTTAGAGTTTAATGCCTATATACATCATCTAGTATTCCAACCTATCGATCTAGAGAAGAAATTCATTTTTACATGTTGTGGTTTTACTCTATGCTTAAGAAAATATTGCAATATGATACATGTGAGTCATTCATTCTTCTATGCTAAAATTCAAAGACCTAGAGCAATTCTTCTTTCGACACATGTTGGAAATATTGTCATTGATGTAAAGGCTTAATCATTGATGTATTTGGTTAATAGAATCATGTAATAGAAGGACTTGAAACTCGACGAAGGATGTTGATGGAAATGGTAGAAATTAATAGAAATGACCAACATAATAGAAGGTAGAAAATGAAAGTTTAAATACATGAAAATAAGTGTTTTTGCATAAGGATTATCATGGTATAAGTGAGATATACACAACTGTACATAGGAGAGAGATATCAACATTTTAAGGTGTTCATATGCCATGTTTTATGGTGAAAAAAGATTTAATGATGGTTGGAAATGATTTAATGTTGACATTGATTTGTCTAAGGAGGGGCATCACTCCTATCAAGGGGTTAATTACATTATTTAATGTGCATTTAATAATTGTTATGGGTTGCATTAATTACTTTTGGTTTTAGCCGATTATTTCACTTAATTATGTTTGTTAATTAAATAATGGAAAGATTGTATTAGTTGAAATGATGTGTCTTTTCGAAAGGATGTGAGAAGGATATATAAGGAGATAAAATCATTTTTTTAGACAAGCACACACATTGAATATTTTGAGTGAAGAGAGAAGAGTAATAACATGAAGAGTAGATTCAAAGATGTAAAGATGAAAATTTTTAGGGAATCATATATGTGAAGGTGATGGGATAATTAGTGAGTATTACGAGTAGCAGTTTTATAATAAAGTATAGCGAGATCCTGAAAATAAAAGTGTGAAGTGCATATCCAAATAAGAAAACCATCACTCATTGAATAAGCAACAAGTCCATAGTGGTAAGAGGAATTTTTGATAAGGTGTTGGTGATCTTATGAGTGGGTGCTCACGAATTCAAAGGGGTTGGTGCTCTTGTAGGTTGGTGCCTACAAAAGTGTAATTTGGGGATTGGTGTCTCCTATAGGTTGGTGCCTACAAAAATTTGAGAAATATAATAAAGAAGATTTTCTTTGTGGTTTTCTCCCAAAAGGGTTTCCACGTAAATATGTGTTTATTTGCATTGTGTTGGTTTTCTTTGCATTTATTGATTCCTTTGATATATTCATTTTGAAATTTATTAATTGTGATTACGGTTTTGAGATTAAGTGTTAAATTTAAAAATATCATAATACCGATTCATCCTCCCTCTCAGTTATCTTGTGCTTAACAATTGGTATCAAAGAGGGTGCCTTCAAGAACAATCTAACAATTAGAAGGTATATCTCAAAAGCACATATGGCTACTCATCAAGTACAAGAAGGTTTTTCTTCAAACAAGGCTCCATTGTTTGATGGAACAAATTATCCATTTTGGAGCATATGAATGAAAACATATCTAATGGCACTAGGGTTTTATATTTGGAAATCAGTAATAGTTGGATATACAATCCCATCAGTTCCACCGACAGATCAAGCCAGAAAGAAGGCTTTTGAAAACAATGCCAAGGCAATGAATGTAATCTGTGCGGCTTATCGAATATGAGTTTGTTAAAGTAATGCAATGTGACACGACGAAGGATATATGGGACAAACTTTGAACTATCTACAAAGGTTATGACAAGGTTAAAAAGGGCTAAGCTTCAAACCCATAGGGAAAAATTTGAGAGCATGAAAATGAAGGATGAGGAGAATGTTGGAGCCTATCTTCTTCATGTGAATGAGGTTGTAAACACCATAAGAAGGTTAGTGCAAAAATATTGAAGAATCCATGATCGTTCAAAATATTCTAAGATCTCTACCATCAAGATTTGATGCTAAGGTGTCTGTCATTAAAGAAATGAAGGATCTTGATAAGTTGAGAATGGATGAACTACATGGAATATTGACCGCATAAAAAATGAGGATTGATTCAAATAGACCATCAAAGAAGGAAGTTGCATTCAAAGTCTCAAAGAAAGAGAAAATCAAAGAACCTAAGTCAAATGAGAACTCAAACAATGAAGAAGATGAGAAAGAAGCCTTGTTCATTCAAAAGTTAAAGAAAGGATCTGGAAAGTACAAAGGTAAGTTACCATTTAAATGTTTTAACTATGGTAAAATTGGTCATTTTGTGGCTAAATGTCCAGAGAAAGAAGATAGCGATGATGAGGAAAAAAACCTAAATTCAAAAGGGAATTCAAGAAAATAAAAGGCAAGAAAATATTTGGAAAGCAAAATAAAAGCTTATACTCAAAAGAATGTAGTAGATCATTCGAAGAAAGTAGGATAAGTGACTCAGATAGTGATAATGAAGAAATATTATTCATGGCTATAAAATATGACTTAGAAAGAGATGAAGACATGGAAGAAAAAGGTGAAGTGAATATTGAAGAGGAACTTATTTGTGCCTTGGGAGAGTTTAAAGATCTTAAAAAGAAAAATCAGAAATAAAAATTACAACTCCAAAGTATGAAGAAGAAGATCGTAACTTTGAAGCTAAGATATCACAATCTCTTTAAGAATCTAGAAAATATGATCGTGGATCTAAAAACCCAAATTGAAGAAGCAAAATGAGTTGAAGAAGAATTAAGAAATCAGCTAAGGACTAAGGAAGAATATTGTGAAAAGCGTGAGTCACAAATCATTGCTTTGAGAAAGGACTTGGAAAAAGAAAATGCCAAAGTTATAAGTAATATAAAATTTGAGAAAAGTACGGAGATACTAGATGAAATTTTTGAACCGACAAGTCAACATCGATAAGGCTGGTCTTGGATATAAGGAAAGTCAAGACACCACTAACACAAAAGGTATGGAGTCATCAAAAGAGACAAAAGGAGAGAAGTCAAAGACCTATGCAAAGACACACAAGGAACCTATGAAGAATGAAGAGTTGAAAAGGGAGAAGAGCTTTATGAAGATCAACACTTCTTACAAAGAAAGCAAAAAGATGAGAACAAGTTTAGAAGACCAAATCCTCCAAGATATACTCACATGTCTAGGTTTGAAAATTCTTTCTATGGATATTGCTTCTATTGTAATCATTTTGGTCATAAAGCGTAGATTTTAGAATATAGGTGAGAGACAACAATATAAAGAACAAAGGTGTGTATGGATTCTCAAATAGAAATAACAACTCCTTTGCTCCTTTATCAACTATGTTGAAGATATTGTTTGTTATAAATAAAATAACTATGGACATATGGCAAGATTTTGTAGAACCATCAAAATTGAACTAGAAGGTAAATGCTCTAGAAATAAAGAAGAAAAAAGCTACAAAAGTTTGGAAACAAAGAAAGAGGATGATGGGCAAGATAAAGAGAAATCTATGCTTGTTAAAACAACATTCCATGCACAGGATGAAGGGCGGATCTAGTACATTGATAGCAGATGTTCAAGACATATGACCGGAGATAAAAGTAATTTCATCTCATTAAATAAAATAAATGAAGGTACGATGAAATTTGGTGATAACCCTAAAGTAAAGATCATTGAAAAGGTACGGTGAGTCTTGATAATGGTAAAACAAAAACGGAGAATGTTTTATATGTTGAAGGATTAAACCATAATCTCTTAAGTGTAAGACAAATGTATGATCAAGGACACACACTTAAGTTTTATCTTTGAAGGGTGTGAGATAAGGAAGGAAGACATGGGAGATTTAGTTATAGATGCACATAGAACCACAAATAACCTATACATGCTCGGATAAATAAAATGAGAGAAATGTTTTCTAAGTCAAGTTGAAGAGAGTTGGATATGACATAGAAGGGTGGGGCATATAAATTTTGATAATCTTGTGAAAATCAACAACAAGTAGGCTCTGTGGGATATGCCTAAGGTAACGAAACCTGCAAGTACTCTATGTAAGCAATGTCGGCATGGAAATAAGACCAAAGAAAGGTTTATAATGAAGGAGTATTCGACCACCAAACCCCTGGAGCTTATTCATATGGATTTGTGTGGACCTAGTAGAGCAAAAAACATACAAGGTGAGAGTTATTTCATGTTATTCATTGATGACTACACTAGAATGACTTGGGTATCCTTTCTAAAAGAAAATTAGAAGCATTTGATAAGTTCAAATCTTTAAGGCTTTAGTAGAAAATGAAATCGGATTGAAAATAAAGTGCCTAAGGTTAGATCGTGGAGGTGAGTTCACCTCAAATGAATTCATTGAATATTGTGAAGATCATGGAATCAAAAGACAATACTCAGCTACTAAGGACTCCACAACAAAATGGAGTGGCAGAAAGAAATAATCGAACCATCAAGAGATGGCTAGAACCATGTTAAATGAATTTAAGCTATCGAGATAAATTTTGGAGAGAAGCGATAAATATGATTGTTCATATCTTGAATAGAGGGAAAATCGAGTTAATCATGACAAAATCCTTATGAATTGTGGAAAGGAAGACCAACTACTATAAAATATTTCAAAGTATTTGGGAGTAGATGCTTTATTAAAAGAAATGAAGAGAACTTGGGAAAATTGATTCAAGAGCAGATGAAGAATTTTCTTGGCTACTCTATTAAAAGCAAATCCTACATATGCTATAACAAAAGATTACAAACTATAATAGAAAGTGAAAATGTGAGAGTGGATGAAATCATGAATAAAAAAGCTAAATAATCTGTAGAAGATCCCTTAGAAATACCCAAGGTAGTAGAAGAAAAGGAAGAGGAAGAGGAAGAAGATGTTGAAAAACTAAGCAAATCTGAAAGGCAGGACACCAAAACACCATCTCACTTTGTAAAGAAGAATCATGTTGAAAGTCAGATCATTGGAAGCCTTAATGATGGAGTATAGACAAGAAGAATAATTGTAAGTTCATAGAACCAATAAATTTCTCCTTATTATCGAAAATAGAGTCGAAGAAAATTTAGAATCCAACCATGATAAACATTGGATAAAGGTAATGGAGGAAGAGTTACATCAAATTGAGAAGAATGAAACATGGGATCTTGTACCTAGGCAAAGTATCAAAATGTGATTGGCACTAAGTGGGTATTCTGAAATAAATTTAATGAAGATGGAAAAGTCACTCGAAACAAGGAAAGGTTAGTATGTAAATGGTATGCTCAAGTAGAAGGTATTGATTTTAAAGAAAATTTTGATCCTATTTGCTAGATTAGAAGCAATTAGAATGTTTCTTGTTTTTTCGGTATTTAAGAACTTCAAAGTCTATTAAATGGATCTCAAATCAAGCATTTCTAAATGGAAATTTAGAAGAGGAAGTATACATAGAACATCCTGAAGGGTTTTTCCTATCAAAAATGAAGATTATGTGTGTAATTTAAAGAAGACCTTGTATGGATTAAAACAAGCCCCTCAGGATCATAATACTCTAGGCTTGATAAGTATCTACAAAACCAAGGGTTCAAGAGAGGACTTGTTGATAGCAATATTTACATTAAAATTTAAGGTGAGCACCATTTGATTGTTGTTGTGTATGTAGATGACATAATTTTTGGAGGAGACGGTGAGGAAATGTCTAAGAAATATACCGAATACATGCAAAAGGAGTTTGAGATGTCCATGTTGGGAGAGTTATCATTTTTCCTTGGATTGCAAATTTCTCAATCTGATAAAGGAATATTTATATCCCAAACCAAGTATGTGAAGGAAATGTTGAAAAATTTGGCATGGAGGAGTGTGCACCTGTTAGCACACCTATGGCTATCGGGACAAAGTTAAGAAAAGATGATGAATCTCTGAATGTTGATCAAACTCTCTATAGATCAATGATTGGGAGTTTACTATATGTGATGGCATCTAGACCAGACATCATGCAAGTAGTGGGTATGGCTGCACATTTTCAAGCAGGTCTGAAAGAAACACATGTGCAAGCTATAAAACACATATTCAGATATCTAAAGGGAACTATGGATTATGGGTTATGGTACCCAAGGGGTAAAGACTTCACATTGGTAGCTTATACAGATTCAGATTGGGTAGGATGTGTGGATGATAGAAAAAGTACAAGTGGAGGAGCATTCTTCCTTAGAGACAACCTGGTATCTTGGTTAAGTAAAAAGTAGAACTTTGTATCCTTATCAACAACAGAAGCAGAGTATATAGCAGTAGTGTTATGTTGTACTCAAATTCTATGGATGAAGAAAACCTTGAAAGATATCAAAGTAGAGTATGATCATCCAATCTCCATATTATGTGATAATACCAGTGTGATAAGTATTTCAAAGAATCTAGTTATGCATTCAAGAACAAAGCATATTCCCATAAGATATCACTTCTTAAGAGAGCAGGTGGCAGAAAAGTAGGTAAAGTTGGAATTTGTTGCTACATCTGAACAGATAGCAGATATCTTCACCAAGCCACTTCCAAAGGAGACATTTGAATATCTACGATAGAAGTTGGGAGTAATATCCTTTGCTTCTTCCCATTGAAAAACCAAGAGAAGCATCGGTTGAGGGGGAGCTAAACATTGCAATATTCAGCTCCTAGATTGACCCTTTGCCATTGATGTCAAAGGGGGAGAATGACAGTAAGGGGGAGTTACAGCAAGGGGGAGTTGCAGAAAAGATTTTTTTGGAAGGTTTCCATAAATGAAAAAGGGGAGATTGTTGGAAATATTTTCATTGATGTCAAAGGCTTAATCATTGATGTATTTGGTTAATGGAATCGTGTAACGGAAGTTGACGGAACTACTTGAAGGATGTGTTTGAAATGGTAGAAAGTAATGGAAATAACCAGCAGAATAGAAGGGTAGAAAACAAAAGTTTAAATACATGAAAATAAGCATTTTTGCATAAGGATAATCATGGTATAAGAAAAATATACACATATTTACATAGGAGAGAGATATCAGCATTTTAAGGTGTTCATATGCCATGTTTTATGGTGAAAAAGAAGATTTAATGATGGTTGGTAGTGATTTGTCTAACGAGGGGCAACACTCCTATCAAGGGGTTAATTGCATTGTTTAATGTGCATTTAATAATTGTTATGGGCTGCATTAATTACTTTTGGTTTTAGCCAACTAATGCACTCAATTATGTTGTGTTAATTAAATAATGGAAAGGTTGTGTTAGTTGGAATGATGTGTCTTTTTGAAAGGATGTAATAAGGATATATAAGGAGATAAAATCATTTATTTTAGAAAAGCACACACATTGAATATTTTGAGTGAAGAGAGAAGAGTAATAATGAAGAAGAGTAGATTCAAAGGTGTAAAGATGAAAATTGTAGCAACTTATATATGTGAAGGTGCTAAGGATAATTAGACTGAATATTCTGAGCAGAAATTTTGTAATAAAGTATAGCAGATCCCGAAAATAAAAGTGTGAAGTGCATATCCAAATAAGAAAACCATCACTTGTTGAATAAGCAACAAGTCCACGGTGGTAAGAGGAATTTTTGATAAGAGGTTGGTACTTATGTGAGTGGATGCTCACAAATTCGAAGGGGTTGGTGCTCATGTAGGTTGGTGCCTACAAAATTTTAATTTGAGGATTGGTGTCCTCATGTAGGTTGGTGCCTACAAACATTTGAGAAATATAATAAAGAATATTTTCTTTGTGGTTTTCTCCCGAAAGGGTTTCCACGTAAATCTGTGTCTATTTTCATTGTGTTGGTTTTCTTTGCATTTATTGATTGCTTTGATATATTCACTGTGAAATTGATTAATTGTGATTACGGTTATGAGATTAAGTGTTAAATTTAAAAATATCATAATACTGATTCACCCCCCCTCTCAGTATTATCTTGTGCTTAACAAAATGTAATTGATCCTCCCTACACTGCTTTATTTCTATTATATCATCTAGTTCTCATCCATTGACATTGGTTAAGCATCCTACACAGTATCCATCTTAACATAGTGAGCAAGCTCAACCTATTCCATCACAAAGAAAAATATTCTCCTCCTCCGCCACATGATACTTCTTCTTCTACTCCATCTATGTCGCGTGAGCCATTACACTTCTCTCATCATGTTAGACCTCATGATGTGTTGTGTACTTTACTTGAAAAGTGTCTCATTCACTTACCATCCAACCAACATCATCCACAACATCGATTACAGTGTCAGCATGATCAACCTTATTGTAATTACCATCGTATCAATGACCATAGGGACAATGATTACTTTTCCCTTCATGATAGATTACAACAATTAGAGCATAAGGGCATCATTTCCTTTATCTCTCCCTCACGTAAGTGGTCCATCTCTCCTATACCTCATTAGAGAGTGTCTACTATGGTTGATTAATCTCTCCATCTAGTGATTAGGTCATGGTGCGTTCACCATTGCAGTTTTTCATTCATGCGTGATCTCCACCACATCAATACATTGCTGCATCATCACATCCATTGCATCCACTTCATCCACATTGGCTTCCACAACCCTCAACATTTTCTCATCCCATTGTTACTCCACATGATATTTAGTTTTGTTCATATACTCACACTACTTCCATGCCATATGCTTTTACATTACGTCATGTCACCTTGGTCTCTAGTAGGTGATTACTATCACCTTACCCCGATGGCGCACTTGTGTTCTTATGGTTCTTACGTGTTGTTGAGGGTTTTCTCTAAGAACATTTCATCACATGATTCATCATCTCATCTAGAGAACCTAATCATTTCTTGATGACACACTCTTGCTTTACGCGGTTCATTCTTGACTATTGAGGGGTCTTAACTAAATGAACCTAATCATCCATATGTTGGGGGGCATCGCTAATCTTCTCTCCCCCATATTCATCACACTAACATAATACGATCATATTACATTATCAAATTCATCACGACATGTTAGTTTGGAAATCATACATTATCTATTTTTACATACATTTTACTATCATCATTACACTAACTACGCATTATAAGTTCCATTCAACAAATATGCATCTCACTCAACTCATCCATCAAATTACATATGATATCTATCATCATTCACATTACACATTTTGTCTATCAATACCAACATCATAGTACATGTCTACATCAATAAACATGAGCGATATACAACACATTATATACATTTCAATAATCATCATTGAATCATACATCATCAATCACATTATGACATCAATACACAAAGAAATAAACTCATCATATATCAATAAAAATCATATATATATATATATCACATATCGCATATAATTGTCATCAAAAATATTTCATCACTAGGGGAAAACTCCCCTACATCATATACAATAATACACATTAAATATCATCATCACTATCACTCTGAGGATCTTGTGAAAGCCCTAGAGCTCGATGCCTCACCACTAAATCTACGTCCTTTGGTGGAACCTTGATACCTCTCAACTTGCCTCTACATTAGCATAACCTCGGTAGAATGCTATGAAAATTGATGTTGGAACTTGACATAATGTGCAAAAACATCTTGTGCTAAAGGACCACCACCCACTTCCTCTTTGCTTGTCAAATCTCCTTGCGTGCCTTGTCCCTCTTCCTAGAAATGTAGTGCACATCGTTGCTACTATGGACACTAGCTCAAACAAATGGCATGCTCACCACGATGTCGTCAACATGATCTAACATCCCTCCACCCGCGAGTACATCGGTGGGAACATTCCACGATAATGTGCGGATGGATGTGTCCACTATCAAGGACCAATATGTGTCACCTACAAAACAAATAGAACAATGTGTTAGATAACCATCACTATTACATAAGAAAACAACAAAACACACAACATAACTATATAAATACTCATGCTTCACTATAATTGTTACCACATTGTCGGGGGCATGTGCTTTCCCCTCTCTCTCTCTGTCCTGTGGTAATCCCAATGCATCTGCAAATAACAAAAACAAGAATACCCATCGTGTTACACCCACCATGTGTGGTACTCCTCTATGCACCCCGTGTCATCAGAGTCTATCAACTCTATTTTCACATCTATCTCATTTGGCCGGGAGGTATTAACTGCTCTTTTGTGGGCCCTGGTCTAGCTCTATCCCTCCTAGGTGCTCTAATAGCTCTCAACCATATATATGGCACTAGGGGCACATTCTAATCCATACCAAATTATGTGGTACCCTCTCTACCCATAATAACTTTGCAAAACTTGGGAATCAATCCTCTAATCACATAGTCTTTCATATAGACCGCAACTATACGACATCTTATGGCTATCCTCCATAATCATAGTATGGCCTCCATATAATTGCCTCGGGCCCCATCCTATCTATCAATGCATTGTAAGTATCAGTGTCCATTTTCCTCCCATGAAGATTAATCCACCTCATAACAAAAATATTTGGCCTAGCTCACTCTACTCATGGACCTCCAACTGGCCTCAACATTGGCATGTGCTCATACACCTATACATGAAATAGTGTGGTGGCTCATATCCCATCTTCGTGCTCATCATGAGTAAATCGATATAGGTCTCTATATAGGTGGGCCAACACACACCGTGCCCATACATATTTAGTACTCTCCTCCTCTATCTAATGACATATGTTGTGCATCTTATATAAGATGCACATACCCCCTCCCTCCACTAAGATAGAAGAAGAAATAACAACGAAAACAAATTTCTACAAATATGAAAAACCTAACTTTGAAAATAATGTCTAAACTGATATGAGCCTCGGAAGGTACTCGAGTCCCCACAAAATATCATTTGGCATCTCACATATGTCTCTCCATATCCTCCAACGACATAACCTGTACTCTCTCTCCAACAATTAGCAATCGATGATGTAATACACATCCTCAATGTAATGGTCACCTCACTAGTAGGTAACCAAAATGTACAAGTATCAACACACCATCTCTTGCATAATGTAGTCAATATATGCATATTGTGAGGCACATACCCCATCCGTGCTATGTTATGTAGGTGACATGGTCTATAACATCCCAATCATCATCTGACAGGCCTAACCCAAGAAAATTACTCATATGAAGACCCCCACAAAACTCCCTTGAGTGAATATCCCTCTACACAACATAGAATGACAAAAAACAATGTTATAACACTATACAAATCCAACCACACTTTCTTATCACATTACTATACACTAGAAATATGATTTTCACCATTATAGACCACATACACACTTTTAGACAAGGCATGCAAATGCAAGATTGAGGCACCCGGGAGGAGGACACGCGCCCATGTCTAGGTGCTCTATCCAAAGGGCCACTAGCATCTTCTCGCTCTTGCCCAAGTATAAAACACTGAAAAATTAAAAATCTCAAATTTGTAAAAATCAATAGAAATGACTAACATAGACACATTTTTGAAAAAACAACACACTTACCAACTCCATCGTCATATGTTATGCTACGACATCGCCACCATCTAGAATTGGCTAGGATGTGCTACTCTCACTTGTGGCATCTTCCCACACTCAGAGCTTAATCTCACTCGCACAAAATAAAAATGAAGTGAATAATCACTTTTTCACCTTACTATTTATAGTTACTTTTTATCACCCACTTTACTATGGTCATTATTTCACGCTTATTCTCGCAACTAATGCACACTACATGATTTTCATCATATCTTACGCATTTTTACTCCAATTTACACACTATTTGTGGTGTTATTTTAAGAATTCCACCTACTTTATCATATCATACACATACCACATGTGTTACATCTCTCCTAGACATATTTTTCACTCAACCTATACACATTTTGACATTTTCTATCACTTTCTATCTATTTCATGCTTACTTTTGGCTCAAATTTCATTCTTATCAATACTTTCCTTTAAACCGTAAGGGGGTATACAATTGAGGTTCATCTTATAATTCCCCTTATATCACCATGCATTCAAACAAACACTACAAATTTGACAATTTCAAACATTTACTAATACACTACACAACATTTCACCATCAATTTTCCTAATAACCTAACATGGGGAAAAACAAACAATTTTTCTATATGACATTTCATCACTTCCCCCTAATAACCTAACCTGGGGGAAACAAGCATTAAAATATTTCCATGCGATCATTCACCAATCTCTATTGTCCCCCTAATGACCTAACTTGGGGGTAACTAGCGTAAAATCTCTCTATGAGTAACCAACCAATCAATCAATCAACATGTTCAAATATCTAACAATCAAAACTATATCATTCAATCAATAGAATATAACAAAATCGGACTCCCGAGATGACCTAACTTGGGAGTTACATGTGTTACTTTACCATATGACCTAATCTCGGAAGTTATTCTACATTTTGTGTTTGCTTCAATATGATCTAACTTAGAAGCCATCATACATTTTACGCTTTCTTTAGATGACCTAACTTAGAAGCCATCATACATTTCACATTTTATTCTAGATAACCTAACTTGGAAGCCATCACATTGTAGCAACACCCGTGGAGTCGGGCAAGAGTGCTATTCTATACCACTCTATATGTGTCAATTGTTTGATGAAAAATTAATATCATAATTGCATAAAGAAAATTTGAAATCTTACTCTTTATTCTTTCCTCTGATCATTGGAAGTATTACATCCATTTAAATAGGAGATGTTGTTCCTATATTTAAGGAGATATAATCTCCATAAATATCTCCACATATAACTCCTAAAACAACTCCATGCTATTTCGTGAGATTTTGTTTTCTCACAAAACTAATATTGTTAATGATTTGTTTACTCAACAACTCATAACAATATTTACTCACCCACTCATAATTACATTTACAATAATGTAATTAGTTATTACAACACATATTATATTATCCTAGATAATATAATCACTTACATAATATTCTATGTTCACACTACAACATAGATATTCCTAACATTCGCCCCCTTAGTGTGAACATGGGGTGAGAGCTCTGAAACATCAAACTTGTTGGAGTAGTCATTCTCTATGTTGGATCTTGCTATCACGGATCTTACTGTAGCTAATGATCATCCTTGTCGTATGAACATCTTCATCAACTGATCACCTTCAACGGCGAAGTACCTTATTCGAAGTATGGCGGTCGAGAGGACCGTCTGACGATCGGAGAGGACCATCGTAGATGATTTTCCCTATAAAATTGAGTCAAAGTTTACTTCTTCCACACCAAATAGACACTCAAGAACATTGTTGTTATCTATGTGAACACATTAAAATCAAAACATGAAACTAGTTTTACCCCTTGTGTATAAACACACCACATAATCTGAAATAAAATATCACCACATCATTTGTGAACCCATCGTTGGTGAATGACGAGAGGGCAGCTAATTTTCCTCCTTCCTCCATTGCCTCCTTCCTCCAACAAGAAAAGATTCTACCATAGGAAATCCTCATCACTAGGACATGAAAGTTCTTCATCGGTTGAGTAGACTTCCCAATCGGTTTCTACTTCAGCTAGAAGGGCTTCACGATCTATCTTGTCATCAAGAAGATCTGAGATCTCTTTTACAGTTTAGTATTACATGCCCAATCTCATTACAATAAAAGCATTTTATTTTTCCATGTGAAGGAACCTTCTTTGGTTTATGTTTTCCTTCTTAGATGAGGAGCTAGGTTTGTTTCCTACATATAGTACTTCTTCATGTTCTTCATCATTGCTTTGTTCTAACAATGATGAAATCACTCCTAGACTAATAGTAATTTTACTCAAAGTAAATACAATATTTGAGTAACTCTTAGGCATGCTTTATTAAGAAGAATAGCTTTAGCATCATCATCTTTTTACATGTTCTTTAATTCCAGCTAGTTGATTTAGCAAAGAGCGAAACTTACTTATATGATCTGCCATTTTTGAGTTCTCTTCCATTTTCAACCCGTATAAGTGTTGCTTTGATGTAGTCTTTGCCATTTCACTTGAGAACCAAACAATTTGTTAAGAGACTCCCAAATTTCTTTTGCAGATTTTGTGAAATCCACATGATGTAGATAGGCTTTTGATAAGCCTAGACCAATGGTACCCAATGCTCTCTGATCTTTTGCATTCCACTTTTCGATTCATTTCCTCTAGTGGGTGGAGTTGAATTAGACTTCACCACATCCCATAGATCCTTTTCTATTAAATGTAATTGCATCATGTAGTTGCCATGTATGGAAATCTTGTCCTTCAAACTTTTCAATCAAGATTTAGTTTCTCCATTATTTTGTACAATCTTTGATTAAAAATATAAAATTGAATCAAGTACTTTAAAATTTTATATTGAATACCTTTTAACCTCAAAAGTCAAGAACTTGTATTAACAATTCAACATTATTGAAAATTGGAGAAAACTTTCGAGTAGAAGAATTGATGTGCTTAATTTGATATCTACATAGTAAAATCCGTATTTCTTCCAAACTACGTTCTAGGTTCTCCTAAAATTTCTTTTGTAGTTTCTTGACCAGCACATGATTCTACACGAAAAATTATAGAAAAACCCACATCCGGAAATGAAAACTATGATATATTCTTTGAGGACGGATTTGATCATGAATTTTGAAATTTCTTGCATCAAATGCTCTATTACCAAATGAAAAATTAATATCATAATTGCATAAAGAAAATTTGAAATCTTACTCTTTATTCTTGCTATGATCATTGGAAGTATTACATCCATTTAAATAGGAGATGTTCCTATATTTAAGGAGATATAATCTCCATAAATATCTCCACATATAACTCCCAAAACAACTCCATGCTATTTTACGTGAGATTTTGTTTTCTCACAAAACTAATATTGTTAATGATTTGTTTACTCAACAACTCATAACAATATTTACTCACCCACTCATAATTACATTTACAATAATGTAATTAGTTATTACAACACATATTATATTATCTAGATAATATAATCACTTACATAATATTCTATGTTCACACTACAACATAGATATTCCTAACATTTTATCCAAATTATTTTGATCCAAAAACCATTTTTTTATTTGATTCCATCTGCATCGGTTGGATTTTGAGGATGTAGTTATAGGCTGGAGAATAACACACTTTTCTCCATAGAATCTTCCTTTGGTGGTAGGATGCCCAAATCCTTGATCGATTTTTGTATACATGCAATCGGGTTGGGAATTGATCACTACCTACCCCATATCATTGTAATCATACAACACTTGAAATCATCAATCATCTAGTATTAAAATCATCAATCACATTTAGTTCATTTTATCACCACATTATGTTTCTTGTTGGGTTACATGGATCAAAATGTTGATATGTGGTTTGGCACACTATATGGTTCATCAACACAATTTTCTACCATGTTTATGTGTTTTACTACAACACGGGCTTCTCCATATTTCTCTCAAGTACACATCTCTATCTACTCTATGTTACTGAGATTTTTGCTCACCAATATAAAGTGGGAGAAAATGTAGTCATAAAATCATGCACTTACTACTATAATTATACCGCCAAGTATGTTGTTTTATATATGGATCTCATGTAAGAAAAGTATTCACTAATGACTCATCCCATAGTCCTATCATCAATTTAGTTAGTCATTTTCATTGAGTGTTTTACACAGTCATTAGTTACTTACACAATTCTGGTCATCTCTTAGGGAGTCTCAACTATCATTATTTACTCATTTATCATCTCTAGTCTTTGACTAGGGTGCTGAGCAAGGATTGGGGTGCCCGTTCCTCATTTTTAGGTTCCCTGGTCCCAGTTGCACTTAGTTCTCATTTAGAGTTTTGAGGTCGGTCTTTGTAATTTTCCTCTCATTCCCTAGGTACGAATCGACATGTCAGTCATTTGTGTTAAAATTTGAGCAAGATATCCTATATAAGCACAACTGCAATTTACTATCTTATGGTAGACTATTATACTAAGGGCTAGCTATCTACACAAGGAAAGGGATTGCATTTGGGTACTATTTACTTCACACACATTGCATAGGAAAGGGAATTCTATTCTATTCCATCCACCATTTTGGATTCTATCTAGCTATTTCACCGTTATCTTTGTGTCATTAACACTAGGGCACCTAGACACATAATTACACACAAATCACATAGAACTACATTAGGTCAAAGATGTAGTGTAGTGCTTAGTTGTAAGACCACCATTGTGGCTGCTAAGGATAGTATGAAACATTCATATGCATATTTCTTTTTAGGGGTTTGATGTTTTATATGGGGCTTTATAGGTGAATCTTCATTGCAAGTCTACGGTGTCATCAGTGAAGCTAGTGTGACATCCACATGACAAAATATGAGTTATTTTAAGAAGACATATGACCAACTTAGACTGCGGTTCGAGTTTTCTCTAGACCAGGGTGCCCATACTACAAACCAGGGTGCCCACATGCACCCTAATCCTCCCCCAGGCACCCTAGTCTAGGAAAATCTACCACTTTCGCCATTTTACGAGGTGTGATGTGACACTCTATTCCACTTATTCATCATCCCACTCGGCTCCAGATCACTACAAGGTAATTTCTATTCATGTTAGTACCTTCCTCCCATTTCAATTATTTCATTCCATTTAAAATATCAAATAAATTAGTTAGTGTTTCTATTTCAGTTATTGCATTAATGTACTATTTAGATTAACTTCTAAAATCCACATTTTAGTTAATTAGTATTGTCTCTTTAAAGAAATGAGTTCCCAGTCACTTTTCAAGATCAATGGATATCCTTACATATTAATAATGTTTTCCTATAAAAATCTTACTATTGTAGCCGTTATGCGATCCTTTATAGGTGTTTCTTCCTCCCACCTTGTTAGATAGTATGTACAAGTAATTATGTAGTGAAGTGTTAGTCCTACGTGTGGGTGGTGAAATAGGACCTACAAAGCCAATCACCCATTTCTCAAAAGGCTTAGTGCTTACAATAGGCTTTAATGACATCTAATCTCTGTGTCCAGGATTTCCAAGGAATTGAAAATGGTCACACAACTTGGCATATTCCTTCATATCCTTATACAAAGTCTCCCACAAAATTCCAACCATTATAATCTTGTGTGTGGTAGCTTCACTTGCATAATATTCTCCTACAATTCCACCATGATATTCTTCCATAATAACATCACACTCATGATCTAGAAGACATTGACATAAAATGTCATCATGGCGTAGCTTGTATAAATCTCCACCAATCAATTGATAAGGCATTCGCGTATTGCAATCTTCTTTTTCTCTAAAGTCTTCATTCCCTCGGTACCTTCCCGAGTGTGCAAAAACACGGCAATGTCCTTTAGTTTTATGGGTTCCTTTTATGACGTATAAATCATAGATAAAGCATCATGCTTCAATAGTTGTATATTTTTACTCGGTGGGGTTAACTTCCTACTTGCAAAGAAAATATGATTATCTACAATTACATCTCTGGTTGTGTCAATACTATGTCAATTTCCATGTTGAAAGCATCGACATGAACATGAAAAGGTTTTCCCCATGAAGGGAAGCAAAAAAAGGTACGGTAGTACGTCTTTCCTTCACGATATCAAACACTGGCTTTGATGCACATCACTTCAATAAAACTTCCCTTAAGCTTTCAATAATTCCTCTAAGGGCACATAAATATTCACATAACCTTTAATGAAATTTACGTAATAGTTTGTATGTCCTATGAATATGCGTACCTCACATTGATTGGTATAATCTTCTAAACCCAAGATGACAACTATCTTGACAGGGTCTACAAATAAGCCTTCCTTACAAATTATATGTCCAAATAAATTGCCAAAGGTGTTGCGAAAACACACTTCTTGATGTTCAAGGAGATGTTTAACTACCTTCACCTCTCAAACATGGTTCTCAAATTGTCATAATGGTCCTTAACTAGGCCATAAACTATCCATTCATCCAAATAAACCTATAATAACTTGTGGATAAAATACTAAAAGCACTGCACCACAATGCGTGAGAACACTACTAGCACATTTTTTAGTCAAAGGGCATCACTATATATGAAAAACTTCCCACTCACTAGTGAAAGTTTTCTTTTCCTAATCTTATTTCATTATGCGCACTTAGTGGTAACCTTGAAAACCCATTGTAAAGGAGTATATCTCATGCCCAACAACTCCTTCAAGGATATCCCTCGTGAATAGGGTAGGAAAAGGATCAATACCACAAGAATAATTAAGTTCTCTATAGTCCACACAAATCCTTATCCTCACATCCTTCTTAATGCTTATTACCATAGGGCTAAAACCATTTAGATTCGACGATAGACTCAATTATACCATACTTGAGCATTTTATCAATCTTTTCCTTTACCTTCACACACAAATTAGGATTCATCCTATAAGGCCTCTTCCTAACTAGGTGTGCCTTCTTTCAGCTTATTTTCATCTCACCTAGATAATGGTTACTCCTCAACTCATGATAGTACCGTGGAAATATGTCTTGAAATTTGTGCAAGAGTTCAATAATCTTAGATACTTCTTGCTCGGACTATAATCACCAATAATGGCCTCCTTAGGTTCTGAATCCGTACCAATGTTAACCTTCTTTGTCTTCATAACAACATGATATGCATGTTCCTTTTCATCTGTAATTTCTATTAAGTCATACATACCTTTAGTGTGGTTAACCTACATGTTATCAACTTCATCATCATATATCATATATACTAGTTTACCTTTTTCTTTTTCTTTCAGGTGTGACCCATTTCTTCCTCATCTATCTCATCTAGATCAAGGTGTGCCTCAAGATCAGGTTTCCCAAATAGTTATAACATAAAATATTTATCATTTACAATATCTCTCAAAGTGATGCGATTCATTATCTACAATTCTTTATTGTGGAGGTTTATTAGAAAAATAATCAAAAGTATAAATCATACATGAGGTCATCTCTTGCCAATTAGTTGTTTCTCTTTTAAACTTTACATGGACATACCATAAGCATG
This sequence comes from Taxus wallichiana var. yunnanensis, assembly GCA_018340775.1. Classification (NCBI taxonomy): domain Eukaryota; kingdom Viridiplantae; phylum Streptophyta; class Pinopsida; order Cupressales; family Taxaceae; genus Taxus; species Taxus wallichiana. The sequence continues at coordinate 20,452,350 of CM031235.1, read as the reverse complement.
CAAAACCAATTAAAGTGGAGTAGAAGTTATGTACCCAAAGTGATGGTGTAAGGCCTCATGCCCCTCGTTCCAAATTTTGTCACAATTTTGGACGTGATGTGAGGCAAGGGACTTCCCATTAAATTCACATATTTGAGAAGGTACATTGCTCCTTAGGAACCTAATAGATAAGGTGATTATCACCATTCTCGTAAGTTTCCTATGTGTGTAGCCCACCAGTGTGTTGATGTCCCACACAAAGTATAGACCATCATATTTCTTCTATCCCCTTTGTTCATTCTTTGGGCCTCCATGGCATACATAAATACATTAGGGTTTCCTTCACTAGTATACCGTGGTACAAGGTTGCATCCTAACCACCTTACCATGCACAACCTAATCATTCTAGTGAATCTTCCTTTGACCTTTCATACCACCATTTCATACGTCCCATGTGCCTAGTTATTACAAGAAACACTAGTAGTGTCACCGATGATGTGTGGCTTCCCGATAAAGTACACCCTCCTTGGATGGTTCTAAATTCTCTAGATCATGCACATATTCTATTTAGATATTGAAATTTCTATGACTCAACATATGGCTCAACCTTATTTTAAAAAATAAAGAGGTATGGTCACACGCTCCTCGTCATTCTCAAAAATGATATACCTTTTATTAAAATACAAATCTACTTTATTTACATAACACCAAGGTCACACAAGTAATGCTAGAAAGTTTTCTGCTTCAACAAGTTCTAATACCTCAAAGTCTCTAGTAAATTTGTCTCCCTGAGTAGTAATAGATGCATCCTATAATAACCTAATAGGTGTGGCCCTAGTCTTATTTTCCATATACAACACATTCATGGATGACTGCAATTATGGTCTACCCATCTAATTCCAAGCATCTAAAGTTAGCACATTCACTTCCATGACAACGTAAATCAGGATGTTACACAATAACCAACCATAAATTACTACATCAAGTGTAATCTCTTTGTAAAATTCATAATTATGAAGTGGTAGGTTTGCATGAAGTATCTACATTTTGCACTTAGACCCGATGCACGATACCTTTTCTCACAACCATTCCCCTAACAATAGAATGATGTTCTCCTGTCGCAACATCTTACTAACCTCCTTCAAATCATCCACATCCCTCAAGGGAGATCAATGGTATGTTGGTGAGAAAAAAATTCGTGGACACATTTGTGGGTTTCTTGCTAATGCTCTGGGAATCTAAGTCCCTCTACTTAACAGTGCGAGTTTCCGTATATGCATGCCTAGAAAATATGGATTTCTATGATGGTATTTTGGTGGGGATCCAACAGGGGAACTCCATTGACCTACGGAAAAGATAGTAATTTATTACTAGGGAGGACTTTGTCTGTAAAGTGGGAAAGGGGAGTGAGAAATGAGATAGGGGAACTAATGTTGTAGGTAGGAAATTAGATTCCTGCACACACTAGTTAGAAACTTCAACACATGCATTTATGAGAAGAAACAACCCTGTAAATGGAAACAAGATGAGATAAGATTGCAAACTCAAAGTTTCTAAAATATCCTCATCAAAAAGGCTACAAACTCCTTCTTCTTGTATTGATGCTTAAATAGAAGTTGTACATAGTGTGGGAATGGAAGAAATTTGAGAGTGGAGGAAAGTAGAAGAAAATGACTATCTCCTTTTCTTTCTCTAAGTACAATGCACTCTTGAGTTTACAAGATCAATTTCCAACCCTTTGAGATGGGAATGGCTTTACAATTTATAGAGTAGACTCGACTCCTCATCTTCTTCATGACCCTCCATATGCCTTATTTCTAAATTTAGACTATTCATATTCCTACAAAATATTTAAGTCCCTTTTATAAAATAAAGATGAATTAATTTACATTATGTTTCTAAAGTCACTTTTAGGTGACTTAAAGGCATACCAAAAAGTGCAAACCCCAATGAAGAATTAGAACATTTAAAGAGAGAGAAAGTTGGGGAGAGAGAAGAGAGAGAAGAGGAGAAGATGTTTCCCCTGATAAATTTTGATGATCCTCGAATGATGATGGAAAGCTCTAATGTGATGAAACTCCCTCAATGTCTTGTTGTGCCAAACTTGCCCTTTGAGAACAACTCTTATTTTTAGTAAGTACACCTCGGGCAACTTACTATTTTTAGTAAGTGTCATAGTTAGCTTTTCCCAACCTCCGTTGGCTATGGTAGCTTGAATTATTTCTTCTTACTATGTTCATCTCACCTTTCGGACCAACCAACTATTTATAGGGGCTTGGAACCACTTACTATTTTTAGTAAGTGTCAATTTCAAGCCGAAATGACCTTTTTGATGACTTTTCCTACGATGAAACTCCCTCAATGTTTACCACCTTCTTCGTAGACTCTTCAAATGGTGGCTTATCTAAAATCAGACCCCTATGTAGGAAGACATGCTATTTTTAGTAAGTGCACCGTAGATGTCAGATTGCAACAAAACAAGTCTTGAAATTTAGGTGTTTATTCTCGAGGTCCCACGCTCCGCGTTTGAGTAACTCCTCCATTTGAACAAGTGGGAAAATGAGATTTTCATGGCATGGGTAGAATACTGAAAAAAAAAAGCCCTCCATATCCCTAAAAAATAGGGGCTTCATGGCGCAAAAACTAGTTCACGCGAAACTATATTTTTCAATGATCATTTCCTCCAATTTTCGGGTGATTTCACCCACGGGAACCCTAAGAAGCGGAGAGGTAGCTCGCTGATTTTTTCCATTACTATGTCATGGCGGCCATTAATGGAGCTCAAAAATTTAGGTTTCCTTTTCTTCTCCATTTTCAATAAAAATTATATTTTTGTTATGGTTTTTTCTTCTGGTGCTTCACGTGAAATCTTACTTCAATCGACAACCAGTTTGATGGGAAATCCCACTTCTTTCTTTGTTGAGCTGGAAAGGATATTTCTTCATTGTGAATGCTCTGTTGCACGAGAGGAGAGTTTCAAAGTATGTTTTGATGGTCTTGGATAGAGGAACAAATAGCAAAAAAATGGTTTGTTGATTCGTGCACTGGTTTGCAAGATTTTTGTGAATCTTCATTTTTGGCTATGGAGATTTTCTATTGTTCTCTTCGTTGTTATTCATTTCTCCTTCTTTGTTTTCTCAAGCTTCCTTCTAATACCTATATGATTTAATGGAGTGAAGGAGAGTATTTCTGTGATAGGTCCGGTTTGAGGTTCAACAATGGTGGAGTGATGGCAAGGAGGTTGCAGAGGAAGAATGGAGAAATGTTTGTGCACGGTTAGAAGCATGGAAGTATGTAAATATTTAAATTTTTAAAAACATACCGAGTGTAGTGCCCATTTCAACAACCACTGAGACCAAAGAAACAACCTAGGGTTAGCTAGAAAATTAAGGGATTTTTTTATTGTATCTACAACTAAGTTGGAAGACATAAATTTTCACTAATAGGTTGGAACAAACCTATTTACCAAAGAACAAGTTTCTTTATTAACTAATATAGAGTTTACTGAGGTTCCAAAATTAGGGTTACATGTTCTAGTTAGTTGGGAGTAATCTTACCTCCATGCCTTCTCTCTAACAGGCTCTGAGATTCAACTAGATTTTTTCATATTCAATGATTTCAAAATTTCCCTAAACCATTCCCAATGGATAGGAAATTTTCTCACCTTTTCGGTGATATAAGGAAGTCCTCCTAACTCCTTACAGAACTCAAGTTATGAGTGGGCGGAGTTTGGGGATCAAATTTTCCCCAAGGGGGACACGTGTCGCCCCCCGGTTGGTTGGCGGGCCTTGGGGAGAAAATTTTCCCCAAGGGGTGGGTTGGTGGGTCGCGGGGTGGCATTGGGAAATTTTCCCAATGTAGGCTCAAAGGAAAATGTGCTCCACGCTCGCGCCCTCGCGGGTCCTGTGGACACATGTTGAGTCGTGCCAAGCGGAGAAGGGGAAGGGGAAAAGCGAGAGAGGCGAGTCGATTTTGGAGCTTTGTGCCACGAAGGGAAAAAGAAAAGAAAGGACACATGGGTCCACACACCACCATAGCCACAAGGGGACATGTGGCACCCTCTGGTTGGCTATGGGTTGGCGGAGGGAAAAGTGAAAATTTTCCCAAAAATTTCAAAAGTCTCAAAGGACAAAAAGTTACCACGCCTCCGCCGCTGCCCTGTGAGGACACGTGTCATCCTCTGATTGGCTGCAAGATGGTGGAGGAAAAAGTGGAAATTTTCCAAAGTCAAAATTTTAAAAGATAAGTTTAAATTTTTCAAGGAGTCCCTATCCACCATGCCACGTGGCAGCATGTGATTGGGCTATGGTCGACGGGGTTGCGGGGCAAAATGGGAAAAATTTTCCAAGTTAAAATTTTCAAAGGGGATAAGTTTAAAAAATTAGTCTGCCCCTCCTAGGGTGTCACATGGTAGGCCCCGATTGGTTGTGGGATGGTGGGGCCACGGAATTTTTGGGAAATTTTTCCAAAGTTAAAATTTAAATTTTCTAAGGTTAAATTAAATTTTATTACACTTTGAATGTCAATTTGAAGTAAAACTTCAAATGGCCATAACTTTTGATAAGGAACTTCAGATTTGGGAAAATGAAGACTTTTCAGAAATCTCTCGATGCCCTCTTTGTACAAGAGTCATCAATTTTAGAATTTGATGAAGTTTAAAGGGTCAATTTTATGAATTAGATCTGCAGGCTTTTAATATGTGAACTGGCAGTTTTCAACTTCATATTTTGGTTAAATTAGAACTCCTCCTTCACTCAACATGTCAAAAAGACATGGAGGATCAGTCTAGGGAGGGTTTAGAGTGTTTTAGGGAAGTCAAATTGTCCAATTGACTTCAAATTTTATTTCTTCGACAATGGATAGAAAAATGACCCAGGAAGGGGATTTGATTCGAATTTACAATAATTATGTTGTTTTCTTGAGTTTTCTTTGTCAAGTTGGGTTCAATAATGTCTTAGCATGATAACTTATAACATTTTTAAGTTGATTACTAAGTGCAGGCCTAAATTGTTCATTTTATTAAAAGTGAATTTGCCAACATGGAGTTCATATAGTGAACCTGTTTCTTTTAAATTTGTATATCAATTTCTTCATTTAAATGTGTGTATAGTTTCTAAACTAGTCTAATACATCTACTGGATTAAATCAACCATTCAGTTCTAAGTTAAAGTGCAGTTCTGATTTCAATTCTAATATACAATTTTAAAAGAAATTCAACATTGTCTTTTCTTCACATGCATTCTTCCTTTACAACTAGAAATCTCATTCTTTGACAACAATTCAAATTCAATACACAATACAATTTTGGAAACTAATGCAATCCTTTATTCATATTCCAATACAACCTTACAACTTATCACTTTTCCATTTGATTTCAAATATAGTATATAAAATATACAACACTACTTCTTATTCCTTTCCAAAATAGAAAAAGGAAGATAGTTCTTTACATTTCACCATCTAAGTTCAATATTTCCTTTATCAATACACATGATTTCATATTACAATATTATACAATTCATCCACTCAAAGTGGGAAAGGTTACGTTGAATTTCCACAACAATAAGTGATTGCCAAACTATGAATTTCTCCTTGCTCCAAAAACAGCGACATGCTAGTTTTCCATATTTCCATCTTTGATCACAACAAGGAAGGGGAAGGCAACACTCCACCTAAACAAGACATCAATGAGAAGGAGAAGCCATCCTTTCCTCATTGGCCCCCGAGCCCCAACCATATTGAAATAAAGAATGAGAGACAACTCATGGCAATAATGGCTTCTACCACAAATAAGCAATATTCTTTCACATGCAAAATAAAATAAAATACAAGTCAATCAAGAACAATAGTTCACAACTACTTTTGAATTTATTCACACAACACATAGGCTTAATCAAGCAAGCCAACGAGCAAGAACTATGGGGAGCTACTTATGCCTCCCAATTTGGAATTGGGCATCCATAAAAATCATACCGCCATTAAACACATCAAATCCCATAAACCTTATATCTCCCAACCCCTCCTTATGCCCCCAAATTTTATCCCTTATGCCCCCAAGAGTAAGAAATGCAAGAAGTTTCTTTTCTAAGGTGGATCCCAATCCAAAACTCCTCCACAATAAAACTAGTGCCATTGGCAATCCCTTATGCCCCCATATGAAATCCCCATAGCCTTCTCCTACACCTTGTCCTAAGCAATCTACCCAACCAACCAAGAACACAAACACAAACACCATTTAAACATGCATGCAAGAGAAGGAAAAATAATTAAAACATAGCTCAAGATCCTACCTCTCCATACTGGAGTTTGTTCCAAGCTCACAAGCTTTCCAAGATGCCAAATACAGTCCAAAATCAGCAAGGTTCAAGCATGCAAAAAGACTCCAACTTCTTCCACAACAAGCTCCAAAAACAACAAAAAAAATTCACCCCAAGAGGAATGAACAAAGTTCCAACAACCATAAACAAGCAAGGAGTTTCACTTTTATAGGAGAGGGAAGAGAAGAGGATGATGTGGATCCATGTGGGATGCCACATCATTCTTCCTCAACCCCAAGAGAAAATTCAACATCCTTCACCAAATCACAATAAATAAAATGACAAAATGACTTACACACTCCAAAATGGCCCATACTCCAAAGGATTGAATTAAAAATATGTAAGAGAAGTGTAATTAAAACTTACAAATTGTCACTTCAAAATGCATTAAAAATCCTAAATTCAACTCCCAAACCATAGGCATGGTTGGTGGATCATTTTAAGAGGTGTGGGACAAGTTTAACTTGTCCAACAAGCCTCCAAATTTGACCTCAAGCCTCCAAAGTTTAACTTGGAGATGAAGTTTAAACCTTCCAAAATCTACCTTACACACTCTTACATTTTTCTTACACATTCTTACATATTAACTTACACACTCTTCCAACATAAATATTTAAAATCAATAACTTTATTTATTACATTCCATATCCCAATTTAATTTAAATAAAATTTAACTATATGATCTCTCACATTAATCTACCACATTTAAATTAATTAAAAGAAGGAACACATTACAAATAAAATACATACAACAATAATTAAAAAGGAACACATAAATAAAACACATATCCCATGGTCACATATAATGGAAATCCCCCCCATGGGAATTCCTAGCAAAACACAACACACAACACACAACACAATTGCCATGGTGACCTTGTTGAATTCACTTGGAATTTTAATATGGTTAGTCTCCAGTCCCCCGACATTGTTGTGATTTTTTTAACTGTAAAATGCAAATACCTCCTTGGCCTCGTGGTCATATGTATAGAACATCCAAAATGATATAAAAACATTTCAAGATCATCTAAACACATGAATCACAACAATATCAAGAATTCAACATTATCATTTTTAATTCCAAAATCAACTATATCATCATCATCAAGAATCTACCATACTAGGTCTACTCCAAATATCAAGTGTCACAAACCCGAATCAATATCCATAATATGTCCATGTCAAAACAATATATCATTAACCTTGTATAAAAATGTCCCTAGTAACCATCATGCATAATAACCAAATCCAGATCAATAATAATCCATGATCTAACATCTAACCATCATACTAAAACAAAACATAATAGTGTCCATAATATGATCAATAGTGTCAAAATCAATATCTATAAGTGTCAAAGGGAAGTGGGCACTACTGCGAGAGAGGGATGGGTGCATTTTCCTATCCCTGATGTCCCTCACCTCAAAGGTATGTGAGGGACATCAATTTCCATGGTAAGCAAGAAGCTTACACGTGTCCTCGATCCGACGACAAGGAGTGAGTGCTCAAAAATAAATTTAAAACACCGAGGGGGCTTCAAGGCGGGTCACAAAACTCTCTCCCAAAGGGCTGGGCACATTTTTCAAGGTCTGATGTCCTGAAATGTGAGGGATGTGAGGACATCAAATTCCATGGTGGTCCTAGAGTTGACACGTGGCGTTGATCCGACGACATGGAATTTGAGCTCCAAATTACACCTGGGGGCTGAACTGGCAATGTTGATGGTCGTATGGGGTTCCAGAGGTCACATGGGGGCTGGGAAAAAATTTCCAAGGTTGATGTACTTGACCCTCAGGGACATCGGGGACATAAAATCCGCCAGGCTCCTGGATCGACACGTGTCCTCCCAAAATTTGGCTAAGTCCTGAACTTGCTCCAAGAGGACAACTTGTGACGATGATAACTTGAGCTCCCGATGGAATTTTTTTGAAAAAAATTTATATGATCTGACTGGAAATGGCATTTTTAATCCAATGGTGGGGGTATCATGTATTTATTCTTCCATTTTATCCCTAAAAATTGGAAATTTTATTTGGTACTCCACATGTTCATGAGAAAATTGTCCATGCAAAACCTATAACGCATGACGTGTTGTGAAAGATATGATTTTACCATCATGTAGGGCTTGGAATTCTATTTTTGGTGATGTTGTTAAATCTCCTAAATCCATCCAAAGCTCCTAGAATCACCCTTTGAAGCTCAACTTATTTTGGCCTATGCACTACCTAGGCCTATGAATCCCCAACTTTGATGAAACTGCCCCAACTACTCCAAATCTTCCTTGAACCTTCCAAAATAACCTTCATGATGTTCCTATGCCTTTGAATCACTTCCACATCTATTTTGGATTTTTACTCCTCTCCATGGAGATGCTCTAGTCCTAGAAAGCCGGTGATAATTACGTACCCAAAATTGTATACTGCACCAGAGAAAGATGTTACACATGCCCCAGGATGATGAATGAGTCTCTTCGCTAAGGTGTTCGGGGAAAAGCTTAACTGGATATGCGTTAACATCCCGCATGCCCGCTTAGCCCCCGCGTGCTTTGTTTTCCCTATTTTTCCCTCTTTTCTTGGCTTTTTGGTCTTCAGTGACGAAACCGCCGCCCAACAGGAGGCGGTCCATTGCCCCGAGCAGGGGCGGTCTTGCACGTTTTCCAGAACACTCTTTTGACGCGACCCGCGTGAAATATCACGACTCACCAGCTTTTCTTGCCGACTTGAGCATGCATTAATGTTTTTGGTCCCCTGGAATAGTGTTTTTCTTTTGTTTAATGTTTAGGAGTTGTTTGGATTCGATTTTTGGATGTTTGGATTCCTATAAATGCATGGTTTGTGCACATGCAAAAGGCTCTACTTAGCCTCACGAATTTTGCTCCAAAGTTTGCTTTTGAATTTCTTATTCTGTTACAGCTTTTGTTTTCCTTTGCTTAGGATTCTTAGTTTTCTCATTGAGTGCTTTGGTTAGTATTGTGTTAGATGTGGTAAGCCACATATCCAACTTGTGCAAGTCATGCAAACATTATTCGAGCCACCATTTTCACTCCAACTTTCATGTTTTCGAGTGTTGTTTCCCTTTAGTTTGCTTAGGATTGGTAGTATAGTTTTTTGCAGGTTTGTTTTAGCTTTGTGCACTTGTTGGTAAGCCAATGATCCAACTTGATCCAAACAAGTATTATTGTTTTGGAGTAGAATAGTCTAGGCAGCCATTAAAGTTGCAGGTTTTGCTCTTAATACGAGACTAGTTTCGAGTTCCGGACGCTTTTGTTGCATGATTCCGATGAGACCCCGCTAGGAATTGCATAGGCCAAGCTCGTACTCTTATATCCCTCCTATCCGCATTCTATTCTGCTGCATTCAAGGCTGTCCATTGATCCAAATATCTATTCCTATTAATGCAAGCATTCCACGCTTTTTGGATTCACGTGAGCACAAAGACGAAGAGATCATATGAGGGGACAAGAACACACACACCGTCGATTCACCACTGCTTACTGCGAAATCCAGGGTTCCATCTTTCAAAGTTTTAGTTAGAACTTATCAAACAAAGTAGTTAATCACTTTATTTCAGTTATTTCCATTCTCGATATTCGGGGAGGTTGTGGGGATTGATAGTTTACGAGAAACTATGATTCATTCCTCACTACGAGGTAGGATCGAGAATCTTATGAATAGATTAGTTATTTCGTTGTTTAGAATAGATATACGAAATTATATCTCTGGACAAATAGCTACACTCGGCCATTTTGTTTATTTTACGTTGTTAGTTTAGTTGTCAATTCTAAATATTTTAAATAAATTTGCTTTCTTATAAAGAAAATACAAAAAGAAATTATATATGCTAGAAATGCACTTAGATTTTACTTTATTATAGTTTGTTTCATTTCAGCTTTTGCATGACAATTACGGGACCTAGGAGCCCGGGAATACATTTTCGAGCCAATTGTGCCCCACCCAATACCGTAGTGGCAATAAGCGATATTGACCAAAACCTTAGGATACAAGTCTTCCAAACAACAATGACTTCCAGCATGATGGGGCACGGTTGAGAGGGTTAAACATCGAACGACCAAGCATATACTTTTGGTCAAATCAGCCAAACTACATATTACCTAGAAAATACCCACATGATCGTAGAAGGGCTCGAAGAGAACAAACATTCGGGTGTGATCCTTTAGTTCCACATGACCAGAATACCTGGAGACACCCTAGTAGATATAGATACAAACTTAAGAATCCAAGTTGCGATAACACCATTTGTAAGGTATTACGAGAAGATCGCACAAGCGTTGGTTCTAAACATAGAAGCTGAAAAAGCTTATGACTCATCTTTTGGATCTAGGAATCAGAACTTGATCTATGTATGACCATAACAGACCATAACAACCAAGAGTCTATGGTTGTGATCCACAGATATATACCCTAACGAGTCCATAAGAGAATTAGACATAGACAACGCCTACGTAAATTAGTATTTCATTCTACTCCGATTCCACCTCTCATCATTCAACAGCTTATCCCTACTAGACACAATAACCAACGAAACTAGAGAATTTTGGACTAGGCGGAGAATCGTCCATAGAGTTGTATATATCCACCATATGACCCTATCGGAGAAATACACGAAACCATCCGGGTCATTTTCCACGCATCCCACAACCCATAGATCGAATCACGCCATAGCTCGATATTGATTGGAGCCTTTATTAGTCATCCTCGTGATCGATCTATCACACTAGTCAAGTTAGAAGGGCCTTCTTTGCCTTAGATTCATGCAAATACCATTAGTGCGTGTGAAGACATTAGGATCGCCTAACTAGTTTTTCCGCACATTCTACCCACACCGGTTGTCTCGGCACGACCTCGGGAGGTCGGGTACGCAGAAGAGTTACTTGTTGATTCTCAAGCTCACCTGTCACTTTTCCGACGACAATAACCCTTCCCATGACTACACCGTAGTTTCAAATGAACTCCTAAAATCACCTAGGGGGAATGAATTAACACCGATTGGGAGGTTCTTGTACTTAACTTGGCAGTAGACACTGGGGTGTCTTGGAATGATAGGACTTGAAAAAAATTGGTACAGGGTATCGTTGTCGTGCTTGGAAATGGTAAATTTCCTTGTTGCACATTTACATGACAACATGGTCCTTACTCACTCTCTATCACATGCTTGCTCTTTTGGGTACTATATCTCACCCTTTAATTCTCTAATGATCCCATAGTCTCAAGGTAGACTTCCTTTTGTGTGTACTATCTAGATACTTAGCATGTACTACTTATTCCCTTGTAATGAGTGGTTTAGTCTTCAAAGGGCTTGATGTGCACACAACCTCAATGCGTGTGGTAACCATTATTATCAGTAACTCAAGATTAGATGTCTAATTTGACATCCATTGATAAGAAGCATCATGTTTCAATTTAATAATTCTCATTCCCTTTTCCTTCTTTTGAGTCTTACACATGTGCTCATACAGCTCCGAACAATCTTCTAACTTATGTTGCTTTCTACACAATGAACAAGTAATAATCTTAGGGCACTTGTCATGTTGATAATGATCAAGGGATCCACAAGTATAACAAGTTCCTCATAGAAGTATACCTTTACCACCACCGTGACCTCGGTCTCTATACCCTCCTCCGAGGTGACCATCCATGTTATGTCCATTATTGTGACTTTTATGGTTATGGCCTTCATGCTCCTTAGATCCACTAGCCACACTAGTCTAGCACTCTCTGTCTCAATAGCTTCGTGGATATGATCAACCAACTTAACAATCGGTGGTTTCTTGTGTGTGGGACTTGAAAATCTTATAGTACATGGACACCTTCTTGAAAGCGTGCATTGCAATAGAGGGAAATCTCAAACATCATGATTCAAGTGACAAAATTCACAACCTAAAAGTAATGCGTGCATCTAACTGCGTGGGAAATTATATTTAGCATGTCCCTCCAACAATTTGCATGCATTAAAATTGATTCTAGTGTTATATCTCTATGCAAACATTTCTTGTCCATCGTCTATCCATCCTTCAATACTCTCCAAATTCAATTGATACGCCATCTATAAGCAACATCTTGAATGTACAAGGCGTGGTGGAAAAACAACTTGAAAAGAGGTCTTGACAATGGAACCAAAATGTAGTCTTGTTTTCTATACTCAATTTCCTAGGTGCGCTGACACTTCATTGGATAGATTTGAATGTTGAAGTGTGCGAAGCCTACCAAGTCCCTCCTTTGTTTTGTCTTGTCAAGATGTTAGCATGCATGTTCATATTAACCATTATTAAAACATACATTCCAAGATTACAAACATTAGATCCATGAACTCAAATAAGAAACACACATAATAAGTAAACATAATAGTTCAAACCATTATTAAGATCATATTCACTATGCAAATACCATGATCAAGTACATCAATTACTAGAATCTATCCACAATTATCCATTGCATTAATTCAAGTAACAAAAGTTGAATACATTGCAATCACTATCACAGAGCCATGCACGCTAGTAAATCAGGGCAACATAACTCTATTACATCACCAAATACTAAAACAATGTAGACTTACTATATATATATATATATATATATATATATATATATATATATATATATATATATATATATATATGGTGAATTTTCCTTCACCACCCATGCATCTCAAAATAGACTGTATGCTCAAAATAGCCATGCACTTACATACAAAAGTAGTCATAAAGCACACATGCTTTCTTTACAATCCTAATAATAGATTAAACCTATAATTCAAATATAATGTAATCCTATTATTAGATTAAGGTGTGCATGACTCTTGATCCTCCACTTTGGTCCCAAAATAACTCTTACTTAGCTGTGAAGTCTTCTAGGTTTATATTTTATTGGTCCGTAATCCAACAACTTCCCTATTTTTAGCCCATTCTATGCAAAATCGGCTAAGTCCCAAATTGATCTTCCTGGGCACACCCTTCTTCAATCGACACTTACACATGCCTACGTACCCCCTTCGCGTGCCCTCTCAATACTTAGGCAATTTTTTCAACCCAACATGTCACTTTTTTATTTTGATTCTTTGTCATTGGTGTCATTATTGACTTTGGAAGATATGAGAGCCAATTATTTTTCCATGGAATTGAGTTGAATGATTAAGGGTTGATTTGGTTCGAGGTGTGAAATGGTAGCTTTTCCTTTTTCCTCGATGGTCATTTTTCTTACTGGATCCATCATTGTTATTTGATTTGGGTGTTATTTCATATGTATTATCCATAGATTTGGGTTGACCTCGTAAGGTATTCAAAACTTCCTCATCAAAGTCCGGCAGTAGTTTTTCTCCCATCTCAAGGAGGAAAATTAAAAATTGGTCTTTTTTTTAATGTAAAAGATTTTCAATTTGAGCTTGTTCCTTAAAAGATGCGTTAATTATGTGGTCCTCAAATTGTTTGTTATCTTTGTCTTCAATGTTAATATAGAAAGGATTCCTGTCATCTTTTCCAAAGAGACTATAGTCTCATTGTCTTATTCACACATTTTTAAAACATGGGAGGAATAAAGTGAGGGGTGATTGATCACTCAAACCTTAAAAAATTGAATGTTAAGATGGAAGAGGGGTTTGAAATATTTTAACAACACAACCCTTAACAATGTGAATTCTAGTATGGAAGCAAGTGCTAATGAAGATTAAGATAAACTCAACCCTTAACAATGTGAATGCTAAGATGGAAGAGGGGTTTGATTTGATTAAACATACTCGACCTCTAACAAAGTGAATGCTAGAATGGAGGAGGGGATGAAAATATTGAACGTACCCGACCTCTAGCAAAGTGAATTCTATAATGGAGGAGGGGATGAAAAGATTTAAATACCCCGACCTCTACCAAAGTGAATGCTAAGAGGGGAGAGGATGAGAAACAAAATTGAAATGCTCGAATCTTGACAAAGAAATGTTAAGATGTACAAGGTGTGGTAATGAATGGGAGTACTCAAATGTCAACAATGTGAATGTTGAGAAAAGAGGTGTAGAAATGATGATGCCTAAAATTTAACAAAGTGAATGTTAAATGCAAGAAACAAGTGCTTACAGTTTAACAATGTCTATGTCAAACTAAAATACGTGAGAGAATGATAGAATGATAAGACCATGATGAATGACTTAGATTGTGAATGATGGTGCTTGAGTAAGGACGTGGGTATCCACAACTCAAGGATTAACTTTGATGGAAAAGAAGTTGCTTAAACTTTGGGAAAATGATCCAAATATTTAAGACTAAGGTAAGATAAAATGAATTCAAGATGAAAAATCCAAATGAAGGAATTTGACAATTTTGAAAAGAGGTGATGAAAAATTCTAAATGAATAATATTTGGAAGATACAAAAGAAAATGGCAAAAAATCCAAATGAGGGATATTTGGATGATTGAAAATCCAAATGAAGGATATGGAAGATTAGAATAAAGATGAAAATGAGTCCAAATAAGGAGTATTTGGGATTTGAAAAGAGATGAAAATGAGTCCAAATAAGGAGTATTTGGAAGATTTGAAAAGAGACAAAAATGAGTCCAAATAAGGAATATTTGAAAGATTTGAAAAGAGCTAAACGATTCCAAATAAGGAGTATTTGGAAGATTTGAAAACATACAAAAATGAGTCCAAATAAGGAGGATATAGAAGATTTGAAAAGAGACGAAAATGAGTCCAAATAAGGAGTATTTGGAAGATTTGAAAAAAGACAAAAATGAGTCCAAATAAGGAGTATTTAGAAGATTTGAAAAGAGATGAAAATGAGGAGTGTACGATATGAGTGTGGAACACAAAATCACTAACACATAAAATGACAAATAAATGAAAATGATGTTTATAGGTGGTGGAAATCCAACTTAGATTGGATTGGTAAAGGTGTGGCATCCTAGAATAAAGTTCTCTCCCTAAGTGTCACAATTCTATCCAAGCAAGCATGGTACTATTGCTAGTTTACGGTTTTAATGTACCACCATGATATAATAATCTAAATTTTACTCCACTCAAAGGATCAATCTTTGGTTGCCACTAAGGATATCTTTGACTTTAATCTCTCATAAAATCCATACTAGTCGAGTTGGGTGGGGATCTCATTTCGTTAGCTAGTTCACTCAAGGTGTCAAATACTTTGGGGTTCTTATGGTACTCATAACATGAGTTTTTGGCCCCTAGCCATGCACTTACAACAATTAAGTGAGATCAAGGAATAATCTCGTCACCTAAAATTTAAATTAAGTGATTTTTATAAAAATTATAAAAAGGTGATAAAGGGATTTGCTTGAATAAATGATCAATGACAACTTTGTAAGCTAGTAGTTTTAATCCTTGTAAGAATCCTCCTACAAACAATTTTTAGAAGTTTTTCCCGAGGTAGACAAAATTAAAAAATGAAGAAAACAACAAAATCATGTTTCTAATTCTCAAGATCACTTGTAAAAATCGTGAGAGAAGAGCATACACATGTTGTTGTTTATGATTAAAAAATTGGAAGTTAATAATAAAATAAATCACTTAAATTAATTAACTACAACAAACCTGAAAGAAAACAGTCAAAAATGATCCTAAAATAGATGTTATAATTAAAAGAACTTGTTGGAAAAATGTAGAAAATAAAAAAATAGAGAAGACAAGCTAGTGCATGAACTTGAGTGCTAAGCATCAAGTAAAGGTTACACTAGCACGTACACTTGAGTGTGCTAGACTTAGCGAAAATGTAACACTAGCGCGTGCAAAAAAACAAAAGTGCATATAATAGAACGTAAGCGCATATAACGTAATGGAGGTGTGTGCATGATAAATTTCTTTGTAATGCTTTTAGTACATGGATAAACACGCTAGCACACACACATGATAAATGAAACACGTCGCATAGAGATGTTGGTGCACACACATGCATGTTAGCTTAAAGATCGTGTAATGATGGCTTATTTGAAGTAATCTAAAAATGATTAGATTTCACATAAACTGTTAGAAACCTTTTTTTTTCCTTCTCTGTTGCACTTGAGAACCTAAAAATTGAACAACAAGGTTAGAAATAAACAATAAAACTATAGAAATGATTAGATTACTAAAAAACAAGCTAAAAATGATTAATGAAGTGAAGTGGGAGTCCCACTTTGGGTGTTCCCGAGAATGTGAGTAGTGAAAATCTCAACAGAAGTTGAAAGACAAACAAATACACAATATACCTTTCTTTTGAGCTTTCCCTTACAAACCTCAAGTAAGATTGTGAAGCACTTAGACTTGTTGAATCTTGTATTTCAAAGGATTATGGATGCTCTTGATTTTTCTCCAAATGTAGAATGCAAATGCTATGAGAAAAAGTACACAAGGATTTATATGGAAATTTTGACAAAACTTGGCTACAAATTACCTTAAGCTTCCAATGATGATTTACAAAGGAATGGCCTAATTTTTATAGATGAGGGTGAGGCCATGAGAATTGGATCATAGTTTGAATGGGATCTAGGATCATAATTATAATTTCACAAAATTGTAAGAGGATTTGGTCTATGTAGTTGTAGCTTTACAGGGGCAATGAATATTTAGATTTTGTGCAAGAAGATGGTTGTACATGCAATCTTATTTCCCCCACCATTATAGGGTTCTATAAGTGAATTGGAGTGGAGTGTGAGTAGATAAATAGGATTATTTAAATAACTAATTTAATTAGTTATTATTTTGTGAGAGGATAATTAATCATTTAATTAAATAAATATTTAATTACTTTAGCTAAAGGGTGTTAGGAATTAATTTAATTGATTCTAATGGGATGGAAATATGGTATGAAATAGGTATGCATTTTTAGGGTGTTCTGATTTGTCACACTTGAAATTGCAAATAAAATCCTAACTACTTGCAAAAAGTTCAAGAAAATATTAGATGAAATAAATAATGCATATCCTTGAGTCGGACAGACCTCGATGGTCACCCCAATGTGATTGCCATCGAGATTTGCACTACATTTCAGACTCTATGTAGTTCTTATGTGTGTGTGATTTGAATTATATCCCTTGAAGATAGGTTTCCCTTGTGCCAATTATACTAAGATAGCGAGCTATAAATAATTTCCCCCCAAAATAATTGTGTGAGATGAAATTTAGAAATATCCCCTCTTATGCAGTGAATAATGCATTCCAAATGTAGTCCTTGAATGTTGCTCTTTTCCCAAGTAGTAGATAGTAAGAATTAGCTCCAATTTTCCATCTCTTAATAATGGTAAGTCACATATATATGCACTTTGGTATATTTCTAGTTCCTAAAAGCATGATGGCATTTACATGATTCCTAAGCAAGAAAACTAGTGGTTGACAACTATCTTTGGCCTCTTTTCTCTATTTCTCACTTCCTTTTTGATCTTATACACCCCTACAACCCAATCGTTACTTATTTATATTTTATGACTTTTAGACACTAACACCTAGTTAGGACAACAAATCCCAGTGCTCTTGTCCCCTCTGGGTGCCCCGACCCTTTTCTATCTTACTCACTCCTTTTGGGTCTCTTTTATCTTTTGGGAATATTTTTCACTTATGGGTTGGCCTTCATTCAGTTGTCAATTACAAAATTCAAACAAGGGAATCATATAAATACATAGTTATGTTTTCAAAATGAGGGACCAAACACTAAGCATTTATTATCTTTACCTAATTTTACATCCAAAGGCACTAAAGAGCACTAAATGCATCCATCTAAAATCCATTCAAGGACAAGGGACTAAATTTTATGCATACATTTCATAGGAAGGGGAAGTTCATTATATTCCATCCACACATGCTATACATTTCTACATTCTAGATCTATCCCGCTATCAAGTGCAACTTGCACTAGGGAATCCTAGGGCACCATTTCTACACACACTCACCAGAACTACATAGAAATTGAGATGTAGTGCAGTGCTTGATTGCAAGTTCACTCTCGAGGTGACCATCAAGGTTATTTGATTCCCATATTGCATATTTATTTTTAGATTTGATGTGGTTTTGTGGGATTATGCAAGTGAGCTTTTATTTTACAAGTTATAGGTACCCTCAGCGATCATAGTGCGACCAATATGAGATCAACATAAATTAATTGTGACAACCTTGTGACACTTTAGAAATTAGATCTTGAGCTTCGCATAGTCACCAACACCTGCACTCCAACACCCCATGCCTGAATCCTTTCCCTAGCCCAAGTGACCATGTTTGACCTCATTTCCACTGAAAGAATTTACGGTGAGTCATAACAACACTCTTGCCTAGTCTTTTCATCACATATCCCAATTCATATTAGTGTTAGGCTGAGCGTAAATCAACTAAGTCATATTTTATATATCTCTTACTTAGGGTTTCTACTTTACATGCTTATTTTCTTGATTCATACTATATCTTAGCATATATACATCAATATTTTACATCACTTACTCTACAATAGGGTTTAATAAAAATCATTTTTTTAAATCATTTGGTGAACCCATCACTCAAACCTAACCTTGTTTCTAGGCATCTTGTCATCCTTTTATTATGGTTGAAACCTATGTACCCTTTACTAATGAATACCTCCATGATATAAATGCTCATTTTGCTAAACATTAGCAAGATTTAGATATGCACTTATTTACTACTCATGAGGATGCCACTAGCCTAGTTGAGCTCAACCCTTCCACCTCTAATACCACTTCCATTCCTATTGCATCGTAACATTCCTCTTGTACCATTCTAACTACCTCTGTTATTCCTACTTCCATTCCTACTCCTACCAAAAATTTAACTCCACCTCTTATTTTTCACACATGATAAGTATCCTCTTCGACACTTAAGACCTATCTTCTCTACTAGATCTAAAAATTCAAATTGCATCAACTATAACAAACTACTTCCCACTCCTCTCCATCTCTTAACTCTTCATTGCTCCTTCATACCACTTTTACACCGCCATTTATTCTTATTCACTTCCTCCTAACTTCTTCACCCCTAAGATTCCCACCTTCAATGGACATGGTGACCCTCAAGAGCATCTTTGAACCTTTCATGTGGTATGTATCGATTATGCAGATGATCATACTTTGCTAGCTAAAATATTTCCTAGAAGTCTTCAAGATTACGCCATGTGTTGGTTTTATGATCTACCTATTCACTTGGTAACATCTTTTACACATTTAGCCAATGTTTTTCTTGCTCATTTTTCAATCAATATTAGCACCAAGATCTCTTATGTACAACTAGCTCAAATCAAACAATGATCTAATGAACATCTAGTGGACTATGTGTTACGTTATAAGAACAACCTAGCTAAGATGACCAATGTGCTTGTTGATTCTAAATTACAAGATCTATTTGTTCAAATTATCTTACCACCACTTCAGGAGAGTGTTATCTTTGAGACCTCTCCTTATTTTTATCAATTATGCCATACACTTAAAATGTGCGAAGTCAAACTTCTATCTATGGGTAAGATAAAATACTATGACAATGCTTCATCTTCCTCCTATAATTGGTTTTAAGTCAAATCTACTTTCAAGGCATCTACTAAGCCCACTGAAACAAAATAAACTATCAATGTTGTCTCTCCACCTGAAAAGCTTCAATGGAAACCTCCTAAGCATACACTTACCAAGTTTCCTTACGCACCTCACTTCTTATTTCCATAACTTATTGAGAGAAATATTATCACTCGTCCTCAACCATTCAATCTTGATCCTTCTCTCCCATGTGGCTACAATTATGATGAGAAAAATAAATGTGATTATCATTAATGCATAGGGAATTATATTGATCGTTGCTTAAAAATCAAGCATATTATTCAAGATATTATTGATAGCAATGCACTCAAGCTCCTTGAGCCATCCACTTCTACACTAGTCAATGATAACAAAAATCTCAAAATCTTTAAAGACCCTTTTCCCAAGCATGACACACAAGCTCTTGAATCTTTTACTAATCATACATACCATTTTGTGCCTCCTCCTTCACTAGGGCCCATTGATTTCCTTGTTTATGTTGATGCATCACCACCATCCATTTCAATCTCAGATCACGATTATCATGCTACTTTCACATTTGATTCATTAGATATGAATGCTTTGTATCGAGATCATATACTATCAATAACACCATGATCAATCCAACAACTCCCATTGGTATGTTCTTTATTTCACTCCTCATGGCTATCAAATGTCCAATCTCTAATATCATATATCTAGTTCCCAATTATTTTGGCTACTTAAGGCTTCCCATTACTGTTGTGAATCTTAACATTCTTGTATCATTTTTGTGGCATCTTTGATTAAAGGTTGTGACATGCTCTTAGGTCTTCCTTGGCTCCATGTCACCCAAGAAATTTATTATATGAATCATTTATGTCTTAAATTCATTCACAATAATCAAGTTATCACTATTAAAGGTGTTTCACCATGCACACCATTGCATCTCCCACCTCTTGATGACATTCTTCCACTAGTTTTAACATATATGTCTCTTAGGCCTCTCAAATCTAAGGCACAATCTACACCTAGTTCTCTTATTCACACACATCCTACTTCACAACCTCATCAATCCACTAGTCCATCTCAAGCCTAAGTCCCCTAAGTCCCCTTCACATAGGTGGAAACCCCTTCACATAGGTGTTCACCACCTCCTTCCCTACACAGTCTACTTCACATACGTATTCACCACATATGATTACTTCACATAGGTGTTCACCACCTCCTTCACCACATAGTATTCCTTCACATGCACATCATCCCTCTCATACACCACCAATCTTAGATCATGGTCACACACCTTTATCTCCTTAGATATCAAGTGGAGGGCCTTTACCATTCATTGCCATCGGATAGGCTTTTATTCTCTTCACACTTGGAGGCATTATATTTACTTCCCACCCCCTCCTAATATCATCAGTTATCTATCATCTCTACTAATACGCTCTGTGATTCATATTTACTATTTCTAAGCACTCTTACACACCTTCATAACCATTGATACACACGTTTTTTTATCATCATTACCATAAACACTCTAGTTCCCAATTCATGCTTGACTGTTGAGGGTCTAAATATGAAATGAACCTTACTGTATGCACATTTTATGCTCTATGCTCCATTATCTAACTTTCTAGCACATATTTTCAAACCATTACCCTAGGACACACTATATTTCCACATTTCATACACAACTACGAGGGTCTAAATATGAAATGAACCTCACCGCATTCACATTTTACACTCTATTATCCATGATATATCTTTCTAGAGCATATTTTCAAACCATTTACCCGTGACACACTCTTGTTCCATGGTTCATACTCGACTATTAAGGTTCTAAATATAAAATGAACCTCACCACATTCACATTTCACACTCTATGATTCATGATTTATCTTTCTAGTGCACATATTTCAAATCATTTCCCGATCATGCACTCTTGTTCTATGGTTCATTCTTGGTTGTTGAAGGTTATTTTATAATTTAATCTCATCTCATTCACATCCATGGGGAAAGTTTCTCCTTTCAAATTCACACTTTGCATACCAATCCATTCCACTCACTCACTACATTTGCATATCTTGGTTGCACTTACTTTTGATAGCTTATTCTACTTACATATTGCACTTTGCTTACTATGTTATCCAAATACTCATTATGTCATTATATTTATCATATACACATGTGCATTCACTTGGTCTCTAGTTGTGAATGTAAATTTCTTACATATTTTCATATATTGCAATGATGCTCGACACTATGTACTTTTACTAGACCCACTAAGGATCTGGGGACATCTACATTTCATACTCTCATACATTACATGTGTTATTATTTCATTATTTACTACTTCTACTTTCTAGAAAAGTACTTTCCATTGATAAATACATGATTTGACATATTTTTATATTTTTGACATGTTAATGGGTGCTTCATGTTTAGCATTTGCATTGAAAGACTATTTTCCACCATGGTTTTCGAAACATTTTACTTACCATTGTTTTCTATTGTATGCCATTGTTTGTGGGGTATGCCCTATGTTTTGTTTGATCACCACTTATATGCTTCTAGCCAATGGGCCCTAATTGTTTGTGACATTGTGAGTGATGTCCCATGTATAAACTTCACTTTTTGTGGTTTACTTTGTATGAACACTTGCTTGATTACATTATATTCTATTGCATGCTTGCTACTTTTTCTACTAGCACATGTTCACAACCACTTTTTTTCACGTTCCTTGGTTTCCACCATACACATCCTCCACCCCCTGCAGGTATAAGCTTTAGATCAGCATTGGGTCCTTTATTTTGGGCCGCACACTCCTATATTGTCACATGCACCCAAAATGAGGGGGCATACATTGGGTGAACATATCACGCCTACAAAAGCTCAGATTTATGGTAAAAGTTTTCACAAAGTATCAAAACAACATAGGTAACAATTACAACACTAACTCAAAATCAAACTTGGTTCAGAATTACAACATAGACACCAATGCCTAGATACAAACACTATCACTGGGTGCTCCTAACCTCCCTTGGGCACTAATGTCCTAGGGGTATATATAGTCATAATTTTTAGATCATCATAGTTCACATAAGGCTTCAGAGAAGTTTTTTACAGATACAAGCATGTGTCTTCCAAAGAATGAATGAATTCTATCTCCTTCAATCGATGTAACTCGAACTAATTCATAACAATAAGGACAACAAGAATAAATCAGGACACACCATTTTTAGTGGTGCTTATTGGGAAGAGTCATGGATGGAGAGTAACAATAGACCTATCTCCCTAACACTTTCTCTTTCGTGTGATATTGCCCAAAAAATTGGCACTTGGCGTGAGATCGCCCAAAAAAATCACTCTTGGCATGAGATTTCCCAAAAAAATCATTCTTCAAAACATTTTAGGACATTTATCTATCATTTTACATTATTATGCATCAGGTGCACACTTTCCTTTTACTACTTTTACACATTTTTACATGCTTTACTCAAATTTCTCATATACAGGACTTTGACTACTCTTTCACTTTTCTTTTTCTCGTATGTTCTTAATACGTAAAAATAAGTAGCCTACAATAGAAAATACAAGCACAAAAATAGGTACAAAACAATGCACATGCTTCACCCTTAGGGTCACTTTCCTTTCCTAGTCTCCACGCTTCACTTTGCATCATTCCAAGCTTCATTTTTCCACTCGGCACATATTTCATCGCACACTCTACGTGGTTATCGGTACGCATATCTTATCTACTTTATGTTATTGAGAATTCACTTAACAACATAAAATGGGGAAAATCTAGACACAAAATCATGCATTTGGGTACATTTCTAGGTCGTAAAAGTATGCTAGCATTTACATTATTCATAAGAAAGAAAACTAGTGGTTGAAAACTATCTTTGGCCTCTTTTCTCTTTTTATTGCTCCCTTTTTGGTCTTACACACCCTACATCGTAGTCGATACTTTATTTATTTATCTTTTATGACTTCAAACACCAACACCTAGTCATGATAGCAACGCCAGTGATCTTGTCCCCTCTAAGTGCCCCTAACCTTTTTTTATCTTACTTGCTCTTTTTGGGTCTTATTTATCTTTTGGGCATATTTTTCACTTATGGGTTGGCCTTCCAGTTTTTAATTACAAAATTAAAACAAGGGAATCATATAAATACATAGTTATGTTTTCAAAATGAGGTACCAAACACTAAGAATATACTATCATTATCTAAGCTTTTATCCAAATGCACCAAAGAGCATTAAAAGCATCCATCTAGTATCCATTCAAGGGATAAGGGACTGCATTTTCGAATACACCGCATATAAAGGGGTAGTTAATTCTATTCCATCCACACATGTTATACATTTATTCATTATATATCTATCCCGCTATCAAGTGCAACTTGCACTAGGGCATCCTCTAGTACCATTTCTACACACACTAACTAGAAATACATGGAGTGTAAGATGTAGTGCAACACTTGATTGTAAGTTCACTCTCGGGGTGGTGATGGGTGAATCGACTCCCCATATTACATATTTTTTTAATATTTGATGTGGGTTGTGGGATTGTGCAAGTGATATTCTATTTTGGAGGATATAATTACTCTCGAAGATCATAGTGTGACCAAAAAAAAGATCAATAGGAAGTAATTGTAAAAATTTATGACATTTAAGAAATCATATCCCGAGCTCCTGTGCGTAGTTACCAACACCTAGAAGATTTCTCAAGTGCCTTAGGTTCCCTTATCCTAGCTCGGCACTCGTGCCCGACTCATTTCATCTAACAAAATTTACGGTGTGTTATAATGACACACTACCCATTCTTTTCATCACATGTCCCAATTCACATCAGTCTCGGGCCGAGCATAAATAAACTAAGTCATATTTTCTATACCTATTTTTAGGTTTTCTACTTTACATTCTTATTTTCATATCTTATTTTCTTGAATCATATATGTATCTTATATATATATTTATATATATATATATAGTTATATATATATATATATATATGAATGATTCCCTTATATTAATTTCATCATTAATAACATGAAAGGACTAACCCAAAGTAATAATAAACACCTTATAAAAGGTACCAAACAATGTGGCATTTGAAAATTAGGAAAAGGAGGGAAAATGACATAAGAGCCAAAAGAGGAAAGTAGCACTTGTGAACTCCTGTCCTTATGGACGATACTTTCCAAGATGCTCGAAGGATATAATGATAAACAAAGAACTATGTCATATGTTGTCTAATGTCCAAGAGTAAAGTGGACATTATAGAAAATACAATAAGAAGAGTGTGTAAGAGGATACAACAATGTAAAAGCAAACACATGTTGTTATTATCTAGTTTTCTCACTTAGGAATCATGCATATAATGACATATTTATAGGATTGATGTAAATAAAAAGTGTGTGATTTTGTGACTACATTTTCCCCCACTTTATGTTAGTTATTGAATATTCAGTAGTAGAAATTAGTAAATTAGATCCAATAGTTGTAACCAACAAGTGTTGAATGAGGAATGTGCTTGATACCGTGTCGATGGAGATTGTGAAGCATGTATTGTGGAATCTAAAAGAGGGTAAGGATACTAGGGTAACCTTTGCATGCATAGTAGAAGTGATGTATGTGTGTCTTCCTTAGATATTGCATTTTTAGAGAGTGTGTTTAAGATTGTTCCTTATTCCATTTGTGTGTTGTCCTTTTGTCATAATAAGGTCAGACCTATAAAATAAAATAAGTGTAGTCAATTCTCATCATAATTTAAATTGAAATTTAACTTCATACATGTCAAAATAGAACTGCATATTGAAAAAAGTGAATCGAGGATATAATACACGTGTGCAGGGAGAAAAGAGATATAATTATTCTGTGTGTTTTCTCGCCGTGTAGATGGTTGGAATAGTACTAAGGATTTGGGTGTCTTGTCACCAAATTGTGGATTTGAGCATCATGTTCCTAAACTAAGGATTTGAGCATCTTGCTACTAAGGGAATAGTATTGGTAGAATGGTCAAATTTTCCTCAATTCTTAACTCTTTCCCATGGATAACTATCATTATAAACGATAAAAAACCTAATACAAATTGGTCACTGAGAAATACGAAGTACTTGGTTTCATTGTGTAAAGTGTGTAACATGCCACTAATTTTGTTAATGTTAGTATTTTATTATCATTTGCATTGAGTATGTATAGTTGGAATTGGAGAAAAATGTCACTAGAAACATGTTGGTCATGTAATGTTCTTGTTTCCTCCTCAGATTAGACCACCCAAGTGGGACACTAGCGCCCATTGTTCTTGTCTAATTTAGGTGTTCCTATCCATGCTATAATTTTAGATCAATTTTGATTTTGATCTTGTTTTGTATCTCTTTTTGTTCTAATTTTGTTGTTTTCCATTTTATATATGACTTATGTACTTCTAATAGGGTGAAATTGTCACTGATTATTGCCCCCACTCATTTGGGGTGTGAGATGATCTAAGGTGAGCGCGACCCAAATGAGGAAAGTGGAAAATGATGTGCACATCTGAAATATGACTCCCTGCAATGGGAATATGGAATGCACATGGTGAAAACCATGACAAAAGTAAACAATGGGAAAAGGCTAGCCAAAAGTGTTAGTCATAAACAAGTATACATGGTGTAATAGAAACAAGTCACAAGACATAGTAACATTGAAAATGACATAGGGAGTAGGTGTCTAAATACATGGGAAACCACTTGAGATGGTAAGAAATCGAATCCTTCAAGGCGATACAAGAAAATAAGAAATGAACATAGGGCATAGCCCACAAATAATGACAATCAAGACACAAGAAAAGAAGAAAAGATATAAGCAAATCAAAGAACCATGATTGGAAGTAGGCATGTAATACAAATTCTACACATGAAGCACCCATTAGCATTATATAATAATTTATAGTATGCCAAAATGTATACAAATAGAAATAGGAATGAAAGTATTATATATTTCAATGATAGAACCTAAATATAGAGAAATGGGAAAGGTAGATGCCCCTAGAGCCTCAGTAGGAATGGTATGGTACAAAGCCAATCATCCTACACCATGTAAGAACTGGTAAGTGATCTCCATTCACCTCAAAATTACCATGTGAACACACATGTGTGTATGGAAAAATGATAGAGAATACTATGAATCCAAGTAACATGATAAATAATGTGCAACATAGAATAAAATGAGCAAGCAAGGATACATAAAATCAAGATCTAAATTAGTATTTTTATATATTTTTTAAATATGTGAACATGAAATAGAACAAATAGGAGATGGGATAAAGGTTTCCCCCAAGTGTATGTGTACAAAGTGATGTTCATGTAAGTAAATACACCCTCAATAGTTATGTTTGAACCTGGAACATGAGTGAGTCGTTAGGAAGTGAGGGGGAGAATATGACCCCAAGTGTGAATTCCATAGTGATATATCCAATAAGGATAGGGGTGAGGGCCCACTATATCCTAATGTGAAGGAAGTATGCATGTGATCATGATTAAAGACACTATGAACGCAAGGGAATACACATGGAAAAAGATACCAAAAATGGGTCTATATGTACCATAAGTAGATTGTGTATTACGAGGAGACATGTTTATATGAGGTGGATTATGAGATCAATTTATCCATCATGAGTGAGAAGTAGAAGCCACATGTGGAAAATATCTAGGTGTATGTATAACAATAGAAGTAGGGATAGTAAAAACTCTACATCCCAAAGGAGTATGGGAAAAATCACGGGGTCATCATGAGAATATGTAAAAGTAGGCAAATTAGTGACATAAGTAGTTGAAAGTGTGGCATTATGAGGAGTCAAAGAAAAAGGATTCCATGGTGGAATGCCTCAAATAGTGTTAAGTGACTCTCATGTACAAATTGTGGCATAAGTGAAATATGGATGATATGACTTTAACAACCCTAAGTGAAGGGAGTCCTAATACCATGTCACAATGCACAAGTATAGATTGAAAAGTGAAATAAATAGAGATAGTGAGAGGTCTAAAATTATTGGAATATTGACATGCCTATGAAAAGTAGGTGATCTACGGGTCATCCGAGATAATGAAAAACTAATAGCTTTCAAGAAAGATGATGAACATGCATTGAGCTTATAAGTAAGACGCAACATAATATTGTTGATACTATGAGAACTAATAAAAACATCAATGAGTAATCTATGTGATGAAAAATAAGAATGAAAATCAACATCAATCAAAGGAACAATAGGTGAAGGAAGATCAATAGTACTAATAATAAATCCAAGAGGATGATCGCAAGATGAAGTGGGAGGAACATAATGATAAACATGATTCGAAGAGGATCCATGAAATGATTTTTCATTCTTAGGTAGTGGATCATTGAATATTTTAAGCTTTCCATTGTCATTAGTAGATTTAGGAATAGAAATAGTAGATTCAGGAAACTCAATGTCATGATTTTCAATCATATCTTGAATGATATGTCTAAGTTTAAAGAACTTATCAGTAGAATGGCCATTGCATCTATGATAATCAAAATGTGCATGTTCATCAAATTTGTTTCCACAAGGCCTATTAGGATCTAGCTCAAGAGGAGGTGGAAGAGAAATCATATTACTTTCAAGGAGTTGAGGCAAAAAAATGTGGTGGATATGGAAATGGAGTAAAAGTGTGGTGTGTAGGCTGTAATTAGAGCTTCGTAGGTTGAGATATAACATTGATAGTAGTGTAGGGTCTCTAGGCTTGCCCTTGATGGAATATTTTCTTAGGAACTATTGGTGTGATTCATTTTCCACATCACATGGCAAGTCATCTAACTTAGGTGAGGTCATAGGTCTAGGTGTCATAGGTGTTATGACAAGTTCAAATTCTATCTTACACATTATTACATGTCATTATGTTTCAAAGTGCATCATATAGGAGTTACTTCCATTATGGGAATGTAACTCCCCTTCTCCACATAAGGAGGTATGAACATATGCACTAGGGGTTACACAACACCCCCTATTTGCACCCCTTACCTATTATAGATCTATGAGATGGAATGTGAAAATTTATCATTTCCAATATTTGTATGCACATTTTCATGGTTGATGCTCATCCCCCATGGAACCTCATCACGTTATTGGAGTGCAACTTAGTTGAGGTTCGCGTTATCCCATAGATCCTCGTGTTGTTACATTTTCACTTTCTTTAACGTGGTATCGAGTGCATGGTTTTGGGAACCATGCTACTCACTAGTTAATCGTTTTCCTATTGCTCTTGGTTTGTATTCTTCATGGTTTCATGTGCAAGCGTCATAATGGTTATTCCATTTTTGCTCTACTTGCATTGATTCTGGTTTAAAATCTTGTTTGTGGTTGTTGTTCATGTTTTCTCGGGGTTTTCATCCTTGTATGTGTGTTTTAGAGGTTATTGGATTTTTCGGCTATAGATTAGGTTTTATAGTGCCGGTTTTATGCATTTTAAAGGTGTTAAAGCTAATTTTTAACCTAACTCAATCGCATGTCACCGATATGGGAATTGAGTTGGCTCCTACAACTCACCCTCGAATTGAACTTCACACAACTTGATATAACTTTTATTGACTTATTATATCATCCCTTATAGTAATCTATCAAAGCTCTTATTTGGTTCCTAACTAAATGTTGATGATGAGTGCATAAATGACTTATTATATCATCCATATATATAGATTTTCTCTTAAATATGTTTATTAATGCATGGGGAAGTTCTAAATAGTTGTATTCAAAGTAAGATTGATGCATTTATCCTTATCATATCTTATGTGAACTAATGACCATAGGAATTCCCACTAACTACCTTTGTGAGTGATGTGATGACATGTGCAAGTTGATAAATGCATTTTCTACCAATTTTGATCAAGTCATAGTCAAGAGATCGAGTCCTTTTACACCATGCCATTTTAAAGGATTTTATCATAATATCCTACAAACGAAGACCCTTTTTTAGTATATATTATAGGATGTCATTGAGACTTTATGAGGTTGTTATTAGTTAAATTTTTTTCCTACAATTGTGGCATGTTCTGTAATTGATTGTGTCTATAAGACACCTTCTTGAAACTATTTCATAGTTAGTAGTTTTCAATATAGTTTTTATATATCAGTTGATAGTTACTTTTAGTCTTATGATGGAGTATGTTATGAACTTATTTGAATCAATATAATCTATATGTTATTTTGAGTATCCATTGGTGTTAAGTACCTCAATCCCAAAGGAGAGAAAGGGCCCACTCAACTAAGGAGATTGGAGGATTGGTGTTTTGTGCATAATCTTTATTCTTGATAAGTTAAAGTTTTAGTATCTTGATTCAAATGATTATTTGAATGTAATCTTATATTTCCATGCTTTAGTATATTTCCTTACTATCATTTATTTCATGTGAGCATTTCAATTCAGTTAAGCATTTCCTTTTGAAAGAATTTTATTACAACAACATTGTTTCAGTAGATTAAATGCATTTCCTAAATTCTGTCTTTCATTTTAGTAGCTTAGAATTGTATTTACTTTCCATAGTGTAGAGAGAAACAAGAGAAAATACCAACTGAAACCCCCAAAAAGAGAGAACCACCATAGAATTGAGTTGCATATTCCTTCTCTGCATACAACCTTGGACACAGCCCTAGTTCATAATGACATCAATGTTTAAACAAGTTGATTAAATGATTGGAAGTTACAATGACCCATCATTTTTGGTGCCATTTTTGGGGACACCATAAGAAAAACACACCATTCTATTCACATTACATGTTATGGGTGTTAGTGAAGTTGAGATATGCAACCAATAAGAATCCTAAGCCTTGCTTATACAAGAAATATTGATGCACATGCCACAAGACGCTCAAGGGAGATTTATACCTCATAATATTCAAATGAATATATCCAACTGGAACACATGTAGTAAACACTGAGAGTGACAATGAATCTAATACAACACCCAAAAGTGATATTGAACAATCTACATCATCTTATTTAGAACCTGAAAACTTTCCAAAATGGGAGATAATGGAAATGATGATGACAGACCCTTGGGTAGGACCTTTACTTATCCCATTGTCTTAAATGAGGATGAGGATGCACCTATGAAAAAAATTTCCCATCCATTCTCCCTATCTTTCAAGGAATGTCCACAGAAGATCTAGAACCAATTCTTGTTTGAATTCAAAGTCCTTTGCCAAACATATGACTAAAATAGACAACCAAAAACAAAAAAACTTTTTCCTTCCACCCTCAAAGACTCTATCATGAGGTGGTTTATGGGATTTCCCTCTAACTCCATTCATTCATGGGAGCAGATGGAGACTTCCTTTTTGGAAAATACCAAGAATACTATTGTAGGGGAAGAGATAGGAGGGAAGAGTTCTTTTAGATGAAGCAAAAAGAAGATGAAAATATGGAGATTATTTAGATAGATTTCTTTTTGTCCATAGGAGAAGTGGTTATGAGTTGAATGTAGAAATAACTAAGACAATTTTCCTTAAAGGACTTGATGATGAAACCAAAGAATCCCTCCATCTCATGGGAGGAGGTGATGTACACAAACTCTCCATGGCACAATTATTACTAAGTTATGTAGGAGTTACTCTAGAATGAGGGGAATCCTTAGATGAAGGAAAACATCAAAAAATTCCCTAGGTACCTCATAAATTCTAGAGGAAATGGCCAAACATGAAAATAGACATCTTTTCATAGTTAACTTCAACCATAGATGGGATGAAAGCTAAGAACAATGTTGTAAAAGATCCTTTAGACATATATTGTCCTAGATGCAGGAAAAGGCATCCTTTGAAAGAATTTCCTTTGGATATCACAGAAATGTGCTTGATCTATGATGTCCCTAACCATGATACCAACCATTGTACTCTCCTACCTCAGCTAAAATAAATATTAAATTCCATAACTCAAGAAAATGTAGAGGTAAACTTCATGCAAAGATCAAATAACCAATCTATTTATGCCCCTAGACCTACTTAGAACCCCTGGATGATGTCATGGCCCAATCAAGCTCCTCCACCAACTTGGGGACAACCTTGATTGGACACCACCAAACTGGATGGTTTACCCATAACCACCACCATGGATGCCTCCATACAATCAACAAGGTTGGGCACCACCAACCAATGCACATCCATGGCCAAACCAACAATGGGCACCCCAACAAAATTCTAATTAGCCAAGGAGGTTTACACAACAACAACAAGATTTAATGCCTCCACCACAACAAAATTATTATCAGCAAGGAAAATAACACAAACTCAACTTCCATCCCATCCTATCTCAAACCCAAAAATCAACAAAAAACTTCAATTAATGAAGCAAGACATGGTGAGACAATAGGTAAATTCCATTAACAACTTGCAGCTGAGATCTGGAAGAATAGTGAACAATCCTCCTATAGTTATCACTGAAATACCGAGGAAAGTGAGAGGGTACCTGAGGAAAGTGAGGAAACTGGACATGTTCCACAAGCACAAGCCACTAGGAATAACCAGGAGAAAGATAAGAATGTGCATGCAACTCCTTTCCCAAAAAGATTAAAATAAATATAGAATGAGGAAGAAACAACATTAGTTAGGAGTTGAAAAAGATGAACATTGAGGTCCCACTTCTAAGAGAAATAAGGGACATTCCTAAATTAAACCAAACCATTAGAAACCATTGTATAAAGACACCAAGAAGGAAGAAGAAATACCCAAAAATAGTCAAAGTAGAAGGAAATCTAGCTGACCTTGTAGCTGGAAAAATTCTCTCACCAAAATATGGGGATCCTGGGAGTCCAGTCATTACTATTTTTGTGAATGGTCAAGTCAATATCTAATGTTTTGGTGGATCTTGGTGCTACCATCAATGTCATAACAACATATACGTTCAATTTGTTGTCCTTGATAGGATTAAACCAACCAATATTGTCCTCCAATTGGCAGATCAATCTATTTTTGTACCTGATGGAGTAATTGAGGATGTTATGGTCACGGTTGAATCTTGGGAATATCTGGTAGATTTTATGGTCTTACAACCTAAAGCTGAAAGTTAGGATACCCATTCATCTTAGGAAGACCTAGTTAGCTACTATTTTTGTTGCATACATTGATTGTAGGTCGGGAAAATGACTATTTCAAATGGGAAAAAAAAAAGAATATTTCCCTTTATCCTCCTGCCCAACCATATGTGGATGTTTGTGAATGTGTGTGGGTAGATTTTTCAGATACTAACAACATGAGTTCTTCTTATCTAGCCACCATTGTAGTGAAAAATCATATGGAAGAAATTGTTGAGCCATACCCAATGTTTGATGAAGATGATACTTGTGGCTATGGAAACTAGAATTGTGGCTATAGAAACCCAAAACTATGGCTATAGAAATGACTATTTTGAACTTAGAAGAAAACAATGCCTTGGTAAGTGACATTTTGTTGAAGATTGTGAAGAGATCTATGGTTACCATGGAAATACAACCACTGATTTTCATTTTCTTTAGCCAAGGTTGTATCCCTTGAAAACATGACTATTCTTCACATGCTACAACCTCATGCTTATCCCTTGAACTCTTTGATTGCTAAAATAGAACTTTCCATTTTGAAAGACACTAAACAAGTAACTATTGAGATAGGAAAAGAACTGACCATTGGTAACAATTTAGAAGACAACCAAGAGACTAGGGTTGTTGATATTTTGAGGAATCATTGAAATATTTTTCTTGGGATTATACTTGACATGAAAGGGATTCATCCAAGCATCTACACTCATCATATTTACACTAAAGATGTTAAACCAGTCAGACAACCACAATGTAGGATTAATCCAACACTTAGAGACATTGTTCAAGAATGAAATAGAAAAATTGTTGAGGGTAGGATTTATCTATCCAATATCTGATAGTTAGTGGGTATCACCACTCATTATAGTTCCCAAGAAAAATGGTAAGTGGAGAATCTGTATAGATTATAGGGAGCTTAATAAAGCCACCAAGAAATATTACTTTCCCTACCCTTTATCGACCAGGTTTTGGACAATTTGGCAAGTAAGAAATACTTCTCCTTCTTGGATGGGTTCAATGGATATAACCAAATCAGTATACACTGTTATGATCAAGATAAGACCACCTTCACTTGTCCCTGGGGTACATTTGCATATAAGTTCTACCATTTGGACTTTTGTAACACACCTGCCACCTTTCAGAGAGTAGTTTTAGCTATTTTTGTAGACCTCACCAATGATTGTGTTGAAGTTTATATGGATGATTTTACTGTCCATGGGTCTACTTTTGAAGAATATTTGAGTAATCTTGAAAAAGTGTTAACCTAGATGTGAGCAACACCAACTCTCATTAAGTCATGAAAAATGTTTGATAATGGTTGATTAGGGAGTTGTTTTGGGTCATCATATTTCTACTAAGGGTATCCAAGTTGATCCTAAAAAGATAGAAGTCATTACTAAATTTCCTACACCAACAAATCAACTGATATCAAAAGTTTCCTTGGACATGTAGGATATTATAGATGGTTCATCAAATATTTTAGTAAGATTTTGCACCCATGTTCTCTTTGTTGGAAAAGGAATGTTTTTGAATGGTCTCCTCAATGTCAACAAGATTTTGAAATTATAAAGGAGAAATTGACCATTACCCTAGTTTTGAGAGGACCCAATTGGGGAAAACCTTTTCATATTCACATTGATGCTTCTAACATAACAATGGATTTATTCTTGGATAGAAGGATGAGGAAGACCAAATGTATGCCATCTATTTCATCAACAAAAATATGACCCCCACAAAGAAGAACTACACCACTATGGAAAAGAATTTCTAGTTATTGTTTACTCTCTGAATAAATTTAGACACTACATTACTAGATATAAAATATTTTGTGTATATTGACCATTCAGCCATAAGATATTTGATGAAAAAACCAAAGTAGTAGGGGAGAAATTATTAGGTGGTTACTTATTTTGCAAGAATTTAATTTGACTATTATTGATAAGCCTAGAAAGGCCAATGTCGTTGTTGACTTCCTTTGAGATTGAATGTTTTAGGAGAAGAGGAGGCAGTCCAAGATCACTTTTCAGATGAGCACTTGTTTGCAATATCAACACATCCTCCATGGTTTGTTGATCTTGCCAACTATCTAACTACAGGAAGTTTCCATCTTACTTTACTAGTAAAGAACATAAAAGATTAGTAAAAAATAGTGCTACATATAAATGGTGTAATGTAATTTATTTAAATGTTTTCTGACATGATTCTTCATAGGTGTGTTCGAGAAGATGAAGTGTATGACATACTGAGAGCTTTTCATGATGAACTTAGAGGAGGACATTACTTAGTGAAGAGGACAATTCACAAGGTCCTTGGAGCTGGGTACTATTGGCCCTCTCTCCACAAATTTGTCAAGAAGTATGTATGGAAATGTGATGCATGTCAGAGAATGGGGAAGCCTACGTTGTCTACTGAAATTCCCCTCAATCCTCAATCTGGTCTTAGGGCCATTTGAGAAGTGGGGAATTGATTTCATTGGACCTTTTGATCCCCCATCCTATGGAAAAGAGTACTTCTGGTGTGCACCGACTATGTTACAAAATGGGTCGAGGTTCAAGCATTGGCATCTACCAATGAGGATGTTGTAGCTGAATTTTTGTACAACAATATTATGCTAAGATTTGGAGCTCATAGCCATTGTATCTGATCAAGGACCTCAGTTCATGTCCAACATGATTGAAGCCTTCTTGAAGATATACCAAATCAAGCATAGGAAATCATCACCATACCACCCCAATCCAATGGGGGTAGGTGGAAGTCACAAATAGAGAATTGGAGAACATCTTAACTAAAGTTTTTCAATGCAGATAGGAAAAATTGGGTGCCAAGACTTCCTGAAGCTATCTGGGCATACAATACCACCTGGAAAACCACCACTATTTTTCCCCATATGAATTGGTATATGGGAAGAATCCATTTCTTCTGTAGAATTTGAGTTACAAACCTAGAGGACAACATTGAAGATTGGAATTGAGCTAGATGAAGCTCAACATGAGAGAGTGATGCAGTTGAATGAACTTGATGAAATGTGGATGGAGGCACAACAAAAATTGAAATCCTTCAACATCAGAGAAAATCTTGGACATGACGCTCATATAAAAATATAAGGTTCAATGAAGGAGATTGGTCTTACTATTTGACTCAAAGTATTAAAAATTCAAAGGAAAATTGAGAACAAGATGGTTGGGACCCTATCAAATTGAATTTTTTTATGATAATGGATCGTGAGATTGTTACCAATTGATGGTGACATGAGAACTTTGTTGGTGAATGGCCATATACTGAGGATGTATCAACAACCCCAGGATAAGGAAACTTTCACTAAGGACATGTTGTTGTGTGAAGAATTTGATTTAGTGGAAGACTCTAGCTCTTCCCACCATGAGTAGTTTGTTTGGAAATTTAAATAAAGGAAGAAGATCATAGTTTTGATCCTCTTCCCCTATATCATAAAAATAAAAAATATTTTATTTCATGCATTCAATAAAGGTTAGAAATGTTAATTATTAGAATGTGCATTAATCACAATTACTCTTCAAATGTAGAGGTGTTAGTAGTAAAATTTACCTTATTGATGTTAGCAAGGTGAAGTGTACTCATCCTTTATTATGCATATTATCTTTTTTAACTCCCATGCAATTTATTTATGAAAAAATCAAAATCCCATTCCCAATGCATTTATTAAGGATTAAATCAAGTCTCATGGAGTAAAGTGGGGAATAAAGGGGTAATAATGGACATTAAGTAAGTGAATGTTATTTCCTTGAAAGGATGAAAGTTATTTCAAGTCTTGATGATGGTATGATAGAAACCTTGATGAATTGAAATCTTTCATCCCAATTAAGTATCTATGGTCTTGACTAGTTATTTTACCTTGAATCAATGCCTATTTTCTTTCCTTGATTTATGGCTTGATCTACGACCATGTAAAAATTCTTACTGATTTCATTGGAAATTCCTTTTTTCTATATAAAGGCCCATTTTCATATAATTTCATTGAGTTCCATAATAATATATGATATCAAAGGAAGAATCCAATCAACTTTCATTTTTGTAAATGTATTATGTAAATTTATCATTGGAAAATTCTTTCATCTTATTGATTGTAAATTTATGATTACAAATCGTGAGGTTCTTATGAAGTATTAATCATCCATTATCATTATTTGAATGCGAGGACATGGAGCTCTCAAAATGGTTAGTAGAATTTGAGATGGAAAGGTGAAGTGTACTCATCCCTTGCTACTATAGATATTAATTTTTTAAAATCCCATTTGCATTTATTTAATATCCATCCAAAAAAAAAAATCCATTCTAATGCATTTATTAAGGATGTCAAATCAAGTATCATGGAGTAAAGTGGGGAATAAGGGTAATAATGGATAAGTAAGTGACATGTGTCACCTTTCTTTGAGAAGGAAAAGTGGCATGAGCATTTATGATGACAAGATGGGAAACATGTAGAGAATTGAAATCTTTCCATCCCAATTAAGTACTATCAAATATTTTTCACCATTTTTGCATGACTCAATGCCATTATCAACTCAAAATATAGTTCAAACCTCCACTACTGACATTTCATGCAATTGCTTTGTTTCTCTCGCATAAACCTTCACCATTTTCCTATAATTCTGTTTGGACTTGTCTAAAAACAAGCTGATGGGACAAAAGAAGAAATCAGAACTAGAGTCTACATGAGCCTCTCCTATGAAATGTTGTCATTTCCCAAGTCTTCCATGATGTAGGTTGGTTGGAATTTATTCAAAAATTTGAGGGTTATGATGAAGATTTAGTTGATGAATTTCTATTGAACTTTGAGGCAACATGCTCTCAAATAGGAGGCAAGAGAATTGAAATAGATAGCCACATTATTGCTACTATATCTGGCCTCCCAGATTTTGGGCTTAAAATTGTAACTAACTCCCACTTAAGGATTTGATAACATTTGTTTCATGATGAAGGAATCTCTACTTGAAATAATCCTCAATCCCCATGGAATTCAAAAAGGTATTAAGAGGGAGAGTTTTTGGGTCATTAGAAGGAAGTTGTTACTTGGGTGAACATGGTATCTTATTTGTGATGGGAAACCATCGGTGCTAGGGGGTGACACATTGAAAATTCTCACTCATTTGAAGAAGGGTCAGAACAAACCCTAAGCTTAAGGTTAATCTTCTAGAGTATCTTACAGAGGTTGTCATTAAGGTGGGTCAAAAATACAAAAATGGAGGTGGTAAATCTGCCCTAAAACACCTAGGGCTTATCCAATTAATTTTCACACATTAGGATTTCTGTAGAGACCTAAAAGGAAGGTAGAAAAGACAACTATGGGGGAGATTTCTAAGAAGAAGAAAATCAAAAGGGCTCCTACACCAATTTCTTCATAACTACCTCCCAGTTCTCAGCCTAAGCTTGAATCGACTCCTCGGCCTTCCAGTGTGGTTATAGAAGAATATGCAAGTGAGGACGATCACCCTCTATGCCTCTGAGCTTCCAAAGAAAATATTACCCTACCATCCCCTACTGCTATGTCATTGAGACCAAGAAGGTCTTGTACATCAAGGAAACCTGAAGTTTCTTGGCCTGTATTATCTAATGAGGGTTCAACCCCAATTTTGGAAGAGATTTTTGAGGATGGTACTTCGTTTTCTCTAGTGAACAATTAAAAGATGATGAATTTATGAAAAACCATTCCCAAGAAGAACAATTCCATGATAATGATATGTTAGACATTGTTGAAGCTCTAGAAATTGTGTCTGCAGCTCCATAAATACCCGTAGCTTGGAAACCTAGACTAGAGCTCCAAAAACTACTACAAGGGAGATTGGTCATCTGGGATCACATGAAGATGAAGTCCTAAAGAAGTATAGGATGAAATTTCCACTCTAAGGAAGAAATTAAAAGGTATGGAAGAAACCCAATTGTCTATGCAAAATGAATTTGTGTAAAGAATTGTGGAGAAAGTTAGAGAAATAATTGTCTTAAAAGTAGAAGTTGATAGTTTTAAAAAAAAAGAATATTGGTCTACAAGCATGGAATGATTTATCCTCTCATTGTGACCAAATGTCTCTTTGAAATAAAGAGTTGGTCCAAGAAAATAAGAAACTTAAAGAAGAAGTTGAGTCAAGATCAAATGCTAAGAAGAAATTGGAATTAATTGTTGAATTTTTTCCTCTATGGCTTGAAAACTTCTAGCTTGTAGGAAGCCCTCTCTTTAGTTTACAATTTGTTTCTTCAGAACAATTTTTATGCATGGAAATTACAAAGGATATGTTGTGGAGAGCCCCATGAGGCTCTAGATGGGAAAACATTTTTAGAAATTTATCAAGGAGTACTCCAGAAATACAAAATTTGTTATGTGAATTCTACCTTCACAACATGTTGGTTTCTAATGTCCCTTGATTTATTTATCAATTTGTGGGGGAGTTCCAATTAAAATATTTTCAATCATTGGTTAGGAACCAGATTGTGTGGGGTCAGCAAACAAATATTTTTAATCAAGTATCCTGAACTATTGGTTTCTATATTAGGCCTACCCACCATAATGATGTCTCCATGAAAAAGGATTTTAGGTCCCTATATTATCAAGCTAGAATTGGAAGGAATACTTCAGAAATATTAGCCAAATGTGTTCAAGACTTTGAGATTTATTGTCCAACAGAAATTTGGTGAAGCTCTGACAGCTTGTGATAAGAGGTGGGATACTCTAAGTTTTCCATTGAAAAGAAGGGAAGTCATTTCCCCTCAAAACCTCAGTTGGAGTATGAGAAGAGGAGATGTAATTGTAGCAATCATTCGGAAATTGGCAGAAAAGGGTGCAAAAATAATACAATAATGAATGGGTTGGCATGCAAGTAAGACCTCCCTTGTCCTCAATCCCATGACCACTTGGCAGAATAATGTTGCCCAATCTCATGACAATTTCAAAGCATGGGAAAACGTTATCTTGGAAACTCAGGGGTGTAAAGGAACAAAGAAACAATATGTAGACCAATTCGAGGAATATGATATGGCACAACAACTTGGTCAAAGAGATCGGGACAGAGATGAGTTTTGCATGAGGACATGCAAAAGGTAAAGTGTAGGGGAAATGATGAGTGCATAAATTGACTTATTATATCATCCATATAGTATATAGATTTTTCTCCTAAATATGTTAATTAATGCATGGGGGATGTTCTAGATAGTTGTATCCAAAGTAAGATTGATGCATTTCTCCTTATCTTGTCTCATGTGAACTAATGACCATAGGAATTCCCACTAACTACCTTTTTGAGTGATGTGATGACATGTGCAGGTTGATAAAGTGCATTTTCTGCCAATTTTGATCAAGTCATAGTCAAGAAGACCGAGTCCTTTGCCACCATGCCATTCTTGAAGGATTTTCTCATAATAGCCTACAAACAAGGACCCTATTTTTAGCTATATTATAGGATGTCATTGAGAATTTATGAGGTTGTTATTAGTTAAATCCATTGCCTATAATTGTGGCATGTTCTATAACTGATTGTGTCTATAAGACACCTTCTTGAAACTATTTCATAGTTAGTAGTTTTTTCAATACAATTTTATATATCAGTTGATAGTTATTTTCAGTCTTATGATGGAGTATGTTCTGAAATTATTTGAATCAATATAATCTATATGTTGTTTTGAGTATCTATTGGTGTTAAGTACCTCAATCTCAAAGGAGAGAAAGGGCCCACTCAACTGAGGAGATTGGAGGATTGGTGTTTCGTGCATAATATTTATTCCTGATAAGTTAAAGTTTTAGTATCTTGATTCAAATGATTATTTGAATGTAGTATTATATTTCCATGCTTTAGTATATTTCCTTATTGTCATTTCTTTCATGTGAAGCATTTAAATTCAAT
The DNA here is from genome assembly GCA_018340775.1 of Taxus wallichiana var. yunnanensis. NCBI lineage: Eukaryota > Viridiplantae > Streptophyta > Pinopsida > Cupressales > Taxaceae > Taxus > Taxus wallichiana. Next base: position 20,411,642 of record CM031235.1, on the reverse strand, counting down.
TAAGCATTTCCTTTTGAAATCATTTTATTACAACAATGTTGTTTCAGTAGATTAAGATGCATTTCCTAAATTTTGTCTTTCATTTTAGTAGCTTAGAATTGTATTTACTTTCCGTAGTGTAGAGAGAAACAAGAGAACAATACCAACTAAAACCCCAAAAGAGAGGACCACCATAGAACTGAGTTGCATATTCCTTCTCTGCATACAACCTAGGACACAACCCTAGTTCATAATGACATCAATGATTAAACAAGTTGATTAAATGATTGGAAGTTACAACAACCCATCAATTGACACATTACCGGTGCTTCACTTTGGGAAACCCTGGTGAAATTCATGCTCAATGACTTCCCCGGATTCAAATCACCTGGCATCATCCAATGAAAATTTCCACGTGTTCAACAACCCTAACTCATGCACCACACTATCGTATCCCTGTTAACATGAGCCCCTAACTTGGCACATCCCACCCGATCAGCTCAATCACTTTCCCCAATGGCTCACCCACTCCAACAGCTTGACGCTTCCACACGTCTAACGTAGTCCAATAGGCTCGGTCCCTAACTCGGTGGTTCAACTTGCCGATAATCTCGCCCACACATTGACGACTCTCCAACTCATTGAGTCACTTCTATAGCTCGCCCACCGAGCCAACACTACCAACATGCCCAATAGCTCGCCTAAACTTCCCGCCACCGCCTTTGAGCCCTAAGTACTCCTTCACACCCCTTTTGATTTTTTTGTATTTTTTCCCCTTTTTTCAACATTTTAAAAGTAATTAAAGGGAAAATTAATAAAATAGATCATTGTAAGGGGTCCCTTTTTACTGTGCTCTATGTATACGGTTATTGGGATTTTTCGGTCCTTTTTTTGGCTCACCTATTATAGCGCTCTTCTTTGCCTGTGGCCTGTGAGGGCATCCACCATAGCCTTACGGAAAGAGACCCCCTTATTTTGTGATGTGATATGCCTTCTATCACACTGAGAAGTGTTTGTACCTTTTTTTTCTTACGCCTTTTGTGTGTAATTACTTTTCATTACCTCGATTTCAACTAGGACTTATTATGGCCTCCACTCTTGCACAATTCGTTGCTTACTACAAGGTGAGTGGTTAATTGTCCCATGTCACATGAACACACCTTATTATAATCACGCAATACTTATAAAGTTCCATAAAAGGGGTTATCATTATTCTTTGGTGTTGTATTGTACGTAGACAAATTCTTTTCCGAGTCCGACATCTTGTCACCTTGCTTGTATCACACTTCCTTCTTCTTGTGCACCTTGAAATTTTTTCTTCCTTACCATGGAGGATGATCTTTCTAGACTTGAGCTTCGCAGATCTCTTTACAACATATATCACTTCTTTTTGGGAGAGTGAACTATACATCATGGCATGCTTCTATGGAACATTACTTTTCCTACGAGGGTCTTACTCACTTTTTGTATGGGCCAGTTCTTACACCCACTGATTCTTATCTCCTTAAAGACTATCTCGACATGTGCAACCATGTTGTTGGTCACTTGATGTTGCATGTCTCTATACCTCTCTACCTTCACATGGTAAACTCATATCCTCCCCACACCATCTGGAGCATCTTTCAATCCTTGTTTGGAGACCCTTCACATAGTTCCGTTATTGTTGTTACCGATACAATTGTCTCCTCTTCTACTTCATGTGATGACCATTTTATTGACACAAACTCACTTGTTTCTATCCTCATTACGAGGAGTGTGCTTCCATTTCGATGGCGAGAGTGCTATGGAGGACCCTCTCCTCCTTATCTCACCTTTCTAGAGTATGTCGACACTCCTCCCTTCCCATTAGACATTGAGTAGTATCATTCCCAACCTCATACCATCAATTTATTTGTTTCCTTTCCATTCTAGTGTGTGAGGACCTTTCCACTCCTCTTCCTTCATGTGTTGATGATTCATACCTTTCTGACATCACTCTTCTATTTGTTGATCCCCCTTATTAGGATGAGTACCTATCATACCTTCACCATCTCTTCACAATGCCTACTTGTGATGTAGTACAAGGAGTTTCTCATCCTTCTACAAGTGTTTTGGAGGATTCCTTCATCTCCTTTGTTGGGAGTCCCCTTCGGGGAATCTTACCACTTCCAATTTTTCATAGATCACCATTGATCCACCCTTACTTATGGATCCTCTTTTTGTTGTGGGGGTTTTTGTGTTGCCTTCACTTCACTTGAGCATCCTTTCAGCGGATGTTCCTCTCTTTCACTCTAATAGTTATATGCTTATGGAATTACCTTCGGTTCCTTGGCACTTGTTTGCTAGACCTATGTCACATTTCCATGGACCAGATTCAAAGTTCTTTATATTGTTTCCTTTGGTTTCCTTTGTGGAGTGGGTAGATTCTAGTACTCCATTTCTGTCCTTCCTAAGGGTAGACACATAGTTCGGTGTGGTTGGTTCTTCTTTAGTCCATTGCCGAGGACCACATCATCAAAAATCTTCTTGGATACTTCCTAGAGTTGGAAAGTTTAGATCCGTCTATGAATTTGTTTGTGTTCCTCTTGTCTCCTTCTTCTCCTCTCTTCTTCTTCTTAGAGAGATTTTCCTTCTGTACATGGGTACCTTATCATGCTCCTTAGTTTCCAAGACTCATTTGTAGAATATTTCTTATATTGTTAGAGAGTGTTTTCCATCTCTTGTTGTGGATATTTTACCACTGGGTTTTCCTCCACTTCTTGAGATCTTTGTTGTTCATAGGTGCCTCATCAAGATTAGTTATCGGTACCCATTTCTCATTTCTAATTTGCCACCTCATCCTAAGTTACGATGAGGGGGGTGTTGGTGTGTTTCATTTTACATCACGTGATGAGTCATCTCACTTAGGTGAGGTCATAAGTCTAAGTATCATAGGGGTTATGACAGGTTCAAATTCCATCATAAGTGTCATTACGCATCATTGTGTGTTAGTGCGTCAAATGGGAGTTACTTCCGTTCGGGAATATAACTCCCTTCTCCACTTGAGGAGGTATGATTACATGCACTAGGGGTTACATATTATCCCCTATTTGTACCCATTCCCTTTTTAAGATCTATGAGATTTTTCCTTTCCATTATTTGCATGCACATTTTCATGGTTGATGCTCACTCCCCATGGAACATTGTCACACTCGGAGTACAACTCAGTTGGTGTTTGCATTATGCAGATCCTCGTGTGTTTTGCATTTTCTCTTTATTTCTTGAATTTGGTTCAGAATGAACACAAAAACAAAATAAAAATTATTCTATTCAGCACAATATAATTTTCTTCTGTATTATTACTCTGCATCAAATACATGAAGATACAAAGCCAAATTTATAGGTGAGGTTGTTCCTAATATTTAGGAAACAACTCACAACAATATACCATATATGTAGGTTGTTTAAACCTACATAACAATCCGTAAATACAAATATAAGTTGTTAATAACAAATTATATACCCACAAAATATATACGTGATTTGTTATTACAAATCACTCACTAACTATCTACCATGAATAATTACCATAGTAAATACTAAATCCTAACATTCCCCCCTTAGTGTTTACATGGTAGCAAAATAACTTTCACACTTCCTCTGTGCACCTACCACCCGTGTTTGTTCATGATCTTAGTACAACACTTGAACTAAAGGTAGAAGAAGGAACACATCAAATTATTATCAACTATGTGTTGTCGGGAACACATCGGACCGGCGAGGATGGGAAAATGGTAAAAATCATCTCGCTTATCAACCATTCATTCTAGGGGACACATATGACCTAAAGAACGTGGAAACTCAAGCAGGAACACATCTGAACAACCTTAAATGGTTTTCCAAAGGCTAACCACAAACCTAGGTATGAACAAGAACACATCTGATTGTTCAACCTCTTCAAGAAACATGATGCTAATTTTTATTGTGTTATCTATTCTTCACTATGTTATTACATTGGGGAATTATGTAGGAATACTCACATACACAAACGAATAGGAACATACCACATATGTTCTTATTTTTCACCACCACTAAAAATCCACACCAAACTGAAATGTGAAATCAAACACATTGCATGCTAAAATAAGGCATGCCATTCTAAAGAAAAACACACATGTGCCACCAAATCATTCTACATGGCCCCATCATTGGAAACTGACAAGAGGTCGATGGTTGTCCTCCAACATCCGATGCCTCCATCCTCCATCAATATGCTTCTTAACTCAAAAGATTTGGAATTTAAGGCTCAAACTTTACATGTCGATTTTATAAGAGAATCTTCTCCCATAATTTTGACATATTTATTAGATGTCGGGTTCACCCAAAAATGCATCCATACAAGAGAGATATTTTTCTTTAGTACTCTCAACACACTTTATTAATGACTTGACAATGAATTTTGACTCTAACAAGGAAAATAATAACCCTAAAATCACCTACTTGACTCTTTTACGACAATTTGGTCTACCAATGACTATTGACATATAGTAGACTACATAAAGAATCCTAAACAATAGTCGATACTAAAACACACTTGTTATATGATGACAATTACAATAATAGTACACAAAGAGGACTCAATAACATTATTAAAATATTGACCAATCCTAATTACACATCTCAGGAACTAATTATGACTATGATAATGGTTCAATGACTCTTTTGACAATAAAGCAAGACTCGCCATATAAGAATACAAAAGAAACAAACTATTGACACACAATACTACTTGAATGGACCCTTTGACCAAAATGAAATGATTTAAGGGATTTGATCGCTTGACCAAAAAGCTACTAATTGACCTATAATCAACTTCAATATTACCTATGACAACATAGACTTTTATTATAAAAATGCAGCTTATGGATTTTTAAAAACTTCACACCTTTCACTGTTTAAACATGTCTGGAGGGCATGGAATTTCAATTTACCGGTGTCGTCAATTTCTAAGCTTGGACATGAGAGTGAAGTGATGTTGAGGTGGTAAGTTTTGATGTTGCAACGTGAATGCCAAAGTGAGAAAACTAACAAGGAATTGAATGCATGTAGATCGAATCCTCAAAAAATGAAACCATTCCATTCCACAAGCATTTCTATCGCTGTATGAAAACGTGATTGATACACTGTAGCTGAGAAAAGGGTAATCTTGGAGCTTAAGAGATACGCATAGTAGTATTAGATCAAATGCACATATGTCTATTGGTAGAACTTCACGAACCCTGAATAAATTGTTGCACAGACATGGAGGCTGGAAGAGGATGCATTCCATATAGAACTTCAAAAATGTTCTGAGTTTTCATTTCATTCCCATCAAATCATCATTAAACAATGGATATTATACATGATCAATACACATATAAAGACACTAATATTACCAGTTGCGTTCTCCTTTGGATCTACCAGCTGATCTCCTCTATTGGTGTTTCCAGCTTCGTGACTATGTTGTCGCCAAGATACAATAAAGAACAAAGACACAAACCTGATCTAGTTTAAATGCAAAAAAATACGATTCCTCTCCACAAAGATAACATCACTCGGGGAAATGTAGAACGGTGGGGGTGCCCCTTGACCAACACTTAGTAAATAAATTATTTCATCTCATAACTTTATGAACGCCATTATAGAATTGGATCAAATCGCTCTGATACCAATTATATTAAATTTTCTTCATAATGACACAAATACATGAAACAAAATAAAATTATTCTATAGGAAACAACTCACACAATATAATTTTCTTAGGTTGTTTATTACTCTACATCAAATACATGAAGATACAACTTAAAACAAATTTATAGGTGAGGTTGTTCCTAATATTTAGGAAACAACTCATGAATATTTACCATAGTAAATACTAAACACAATATACATAAGAAACATATATGTAGGTTGTTTAAACCTACATAACAATCTGCAAATACAAATATAAGTTTTTAATAACAACTTATATACCCACAAAAATATATAGATGAAAATATAACACATATTCACTAAGATGCTCATTAGTTAACACAACACATAGCACTAAGATGTTTTGGCCATTTGTGATTACAATATTTGTGATTCAATATCGTGTCAATATTCATAGAAAAGTGAACCAAAAACAAATTTTCTAAAGGATTAAAAGATCTAATGGAGTGCAAAGGCAATTCAGTAAAACCATTTCAAGGCATAGTCTTGTAAGCTCATAGGAAACGACTTGGTCGGGAGTATGTCATCATAAGAATAAACCAAGCATGCCACATGAAATGATCGAAGGTGCTCTTGGGGATCTCCATGGGAATCAAAGAGAGGAAATTTAGGTGAGGAAAATTTGGGAAGGAGTAGATAAGAAGAAACCTTGGGTGGTGCAAGAGGACTATGAAGAAGAAACAAAGAATCAAGAGATAGAGAGGAAGAGAACGAGGCATGTTGTAATTGAAGGTTTTGAGCTTGTAAATCATGATACAATGACTCTAAGGCATGGGTGAATGAAGAAAATTGCTAGGTTGGGTATGGGAAATAAGAGGAGAAGAAAAATGAGTGTTATGATTAGAACTAGGGACATGGATATTGGATGCCCCTCGCATTAATGGGAGGGGATGAGAGTGGAATAAAATATGGGGGCATAGTGGGGATAATAATTGTGTCAGAGAATCGAGGTACATATCTCTGGGATTCTTCATGAGTAGCAAACTACAAGAGATCAAGTTTGTTAGGATGATCAACAATGTAGGTATTTAGGTCATGAATATTTTTAGTGGTAAACTCATGAGAGGTGCTAGCCATGATAGAAAACAAGAAGATCCAATAAAGGGCATGCAAAGAATGAGTTTACCAAATGATTTAACGAAATTCATTTTTTTATGAGAGGACTAAGAACAAATTAATATAATGGTAACAAGTAAGATCTAACATGCAAAGTACAAGCAAGTGTGCAAGATAGGAGATAAGAATGAATTATTTTGTATCAGTAGATATGGATTGATCACTGGACTGGAAAAGCAGACTGAGAAGGTTATATATAAAATATACAAAGCTTTCTCGAGAAATCGGGATCTGGGAACTCTTTGGACAAGACCGCCCAAAGGAGGGAAGGATCGCCCCCAAGTACTAGTGTCTAATCTAGGCACTAGTGTCATGTAGATGATACGTGTCTTCTTTGTTAAGGGTTTGTCAATGTCTTCTTTCTTTCATTTTTATCACATCAAATATGTTGTAGGGTTCTGTGTCACACCTAAACATTCAAAACAAACCCTAGCTACCTACAGAGATCAAGAAAACATTAGATGGAATAAATAATACATATGATTGAGTCGACTAACCTCAATATGATTATCACCGAGCGTTGCCCTATATTTTAGACTATGTAGTTCTTGTGTGTGTGTGATTTGAATTGTGTCCCTTGAATCTAGGTTGCCCTTATTTCAGTCACACCAAGATAGTGGGCTATAACTCGCTTTTCCCCCAAGATAAATGTGTGAGATAGAATTCAAAAATAACCCCTCATGTGTAGTGAATAATGCAACCCAAATGTAGTCCTTAAATGTTGCTCTTTGCCGAAGTAGTAGATAGTAAAAATTAGCTCAATTAGCCAACCCCTAATAATGGTAAGTAAGTCATGTATATATATGATTCCATTTTTTGAATTTCTTCATTAACAACAAGAAAGGTCGACATAAAGTAATAGGAAAGATCCTAGAAAATATACCAAATAATGTGACATTTGAAATCGGGAAAATGAGGGAAAGGGACAAAAGCACCCAAAGGGGACAACAATGTCTGGGCGCTCCTATCCCTAATGGGCAATATTTTCGGGATGTTCAAAGGATATAACGATAAATAAGAAGAGTGTGTAAGAGGATAAAGCAATGTAAAAGTAAAACACATGTTGTTAATGTCTAGTTTTCTCACTTAGGAAGCATGCATCTAACGCCATACTTAGAGACTTGATGTAAATAAAAGAGTTTGATTTCATGACTACAATATTTATAGACTTCTTGAATTCAAATTAGGATCATATTGATTCACAATTTGATACACAATGACAAAAAAACCAACCAAAATAGGTGCAAAACACATGTCAAATAAAGCACACAATGTTTCTTGTCAAATTTGTAGAGATATGACTAGTTTCGCCATGGGTACAATCGAAACATCTCCATGAAACTGGTCAAATAACCAAAATAATGAAAAGACAATGTTTTTACTTTTCAAGAGCACTAGGGGTTATATAAGAGGAAATAAATAGTCATTTAGTAGGTTTTTAAGTGTTTTGGGTTGATTATTGATATTTTTCCTAGAGATAAACAAAAAAGGGGTTTTAAATATGATTAAGGAGAAGCGAAGCAAGGTTAAATAGAAATAAACATGGTTAAACATTCAAGAAAATAAAGTTGTCAAATACATGATAGAGTTCACGCAAGGGACAATACAAAGTAGAAAGTGTCAAAAATTTATACAACACAGGGGCTCATGTCGAGAGTCAACAAAATATTGACAACACACAAACAAAATGAAAAACAACAACATAAGGACGACCAATGAAAGAGTGACAACACTACTAAGAAATATACAATAATAAAAACCTAATTAGACCAATATTTAATAAAGAGAAAAATAAACTAACACCGTAACAATTAACTACTCTTATACCAAAATTAGATGTCCATAAACTCAACTATTCAAAAGATAAAGACCACTAAGAACAAAGAATAATATTTATAATAATAAAACATGTAAATCACATTCTACTTGAAGATTTATACTAGTATATAAATCATAAATACATTTGTCTTGAATACCTCAAGAGATTTCAATATTAAGGTATTTATCTTTGATTTTTCACATATTACATTGATCAACCATTTCATTTTTTTTTAAATTTCTCAACTAGGGATAAATGGTATCAATATAACCACATCATCGTGTCGCACTCAAAGAATGCTTTCCGGACTTTTAAAAAGAGGTTCCAAACTCTACTATATGACTAATATATTATGAATTTGTGATTGAATTCTTTAACCAAAAAATAAAAATATGTGACACTCAAATGGACATGAAATTTAAGGTTGAAATTACCATATGACCATCAAATATATGTAAAATTTAAGATCAAAAATAAAAGTAAACATGTTTATACCATTACATCTCACTCCTTATTCTCATTGTAAAACATCTTTTGGTGTAATAACATCTAGTACAAATATCTTAAATCAGTGCAAATTTTAGTGACAAATCTTCGTTAATTCATGAATATTTGGGTTTTTGAAATTTGGATTTGGCTAATTTTGAGGTGTTAGGTCACTTGTTATTTCACCTAAATTTTATGAGTACAAGTTAATTTTTGGGTTGATTCACCTAACATTTATAATAATAGCCAAATTTTTATATTCAAATCACCTTTACCACATGCACAAAAGAGAAATTTACTACTAGCCGATAGTATAATGCTACCGACCTAGTAACATAATATTGGTGGCTAGTAGTATTATGCTATCGAATGACAATATTTCCTTTCAATTCGTAGCATTCGCCAAGATTTTGAAAGTCATTTTTAAAAATTCACTAAATAATATCTATAATTTTTAAGGGGTGTCTTAAAATTTACCCCTCTTTGAAAAATCCAAAAGATAGTGAAGATATTTACCTAAAACACCTTCATAAGTAGTCATTATTTCAACAATAATTTCCTTCATGAATAAAAGTTACATTGATACAAGCACCTAGACATTTTCTTTCTAATCATCTTTCCAATTGACAAAACCTTTGGTAAGTGTAGTTTCTAATAAATCCCTTAGACTACAATTATTCTTATTACGAGATTATTTAGATTAAAATCCAACCCTAAAAAGTTGGTGGCTTTCACAAATAATTTAAGATACTATCTTTTTCAAATTTCTTTAACAATTTAAAGATATCGCATTTAAAATAAGAATTAAAAACGAACACAAAACATCTGCATAAACTTTTCCGCCCAACACGGACAGGATAAGCCTGCAGTCATGAGTCATGACACAATCTCCATGAAAACATCCTCAATATTCTCATTCTGAAATAAGTTTTCTTAATGCACAACTGTAAAACGAACTAAAATAAAGCGGGCATTGCCACGGTATCCAGAAGATAACTGAAAACAATGGAATAATACTTAGTTACGCCTTGTACATTTAAAAATAAAGACGCAGTCAGCTCAGAAAGGCAGGGTGACGTGGCCCTAGCCGGTGTCCCGATAACAACGAGTAATGACAGTGCAACCCCTGTGATAGGGTCTGACGGGTCCGCTGGATCCGTAGCAGTTGGTGGTGTAGTAGGATCTTCCCGAACGTGGAGGACACGGCACCCTATTCGCAGCCAGGGCTCCATAGCTTATGTAGTAACGCACCTGCCCAAGGATCCTCCCCTCTCCTCTTTCAACTCCATCGGATTCCATGGCGAGATCAAAGGAAGCGCCACCGTGGCCGTATGATGATGCCACGTCGGACATCCAGTCGGACGCCAGCTGGGCATCTGCGTTCTGTACCACAGCCGCCACAAGACAGAGAGTCCCAAAATCGCCGCTACCTGCAGTCTTGTTGCCGCCATTCTTTCGTTGAACCTGTAAACGAAACACAGTTAAATAAAATGTGAAAGGAGAAGACTTACTGGTTGTGTATAAGAGAAGATTACTTATCCTGTTGGGCGGTGCCAGGCTGTCTCCGTCTGTTAAAGGCGTGCCATAGAAATGGCAATTATTTAACGTTATTTGATGGCATGGCAAGTGGGCCCCACCCATGTGCGGGGAACGCTGGAGCCTGGAGCCTGGAGCCTGCAGCCTGCGCCATCTGGTGTGATGATTATAATTTACAGTTGAATGACAGGAAAGTGGCAGAGCTCGCTGGTGCGTCAGAACCCCACTCTCTGCAAGTGCAACCGTTCGCTGTTTTTATACCAGAAAGGGAAGAGCAAACATCTTACCTTCAAAAAAACTTTTAAGTAAAGGGAAGAGCAAACGTCTTGCAAAAGTCATGGCTTTTGAAAAAAATTGAAGTGGCAATTCAACATGAGAAAGAATATTGGTGATGTAGAAGACGAGGGTAATGAAATGAAATGAAATGAAAGATTTTAATTACGTCCACGAGACCAACAGGTCTATGGGACCACAAGATAGTACCAAACCGCCTTAGACCAAAGTGGGCTTTTTGACCTCTTTTAGGAGGTTGTTCCTCTGTCGGCTGATCTGTGACAACATTTCACCCAAGCTCTTTATTCTTTTCCTCAAATAGTTCCACCATGGACCCGCTAGTTAGGATTTCTTCATATTTGGATCGAATACCTGTGAACTTAGGACATTGGAGAATGAAGTGTGTTTCCATCTCAATTGCCCCTGTATTGCACATTACACAAGTTCTCTCTTCCCACTACTCCTTGGGTATTGTCCACCTCCCTGTTTCACACCTAAGATTGTGAGAGCTAGTCCTTAGCTGAGCAATGAGGATCTTCTCTTGCCATTTTATTTCGGCCCCTATATAAGTTTTTTCTCCATGGTCACAGGTTGGGTTAAACTCAGTAATGTAATGTTGACGCTTCCTGCTTGTTTTCTTCTGCCACATCATCAATCGAACTTTTCATTTACATAGTTTTTGATGTCTCTGTTAAGCTGTGGGCATTCAATGAGGTTGATATCCCATTTTTTCATCCATTTGTAGTTCTGCTTCATCCACGTGTTCTTTCGTCTATGTAACTCTTCATCCATTGCAGCCTTAGGCCATCTGTCTGCTTGCATGTTTCCAACTTTTTTCAGGTAACCTATGAGCCTGGTCATAGCAGTTGCCTCCAAGGGGAAAGAACCTGTTTCAGCCATGATGATTTCATAGGGAACTGTAGCCTTGATTCTGAAATGGTGTGTTATAATCCTTTTTTGGATTCTCTCTAGTTGTCTCCAATTTGAATTTGTCATTCCACTAGCCCATACCCTCAGCCATATAACAACATTGGAATGACAAAGCAACCCAAATAGGATCTTAGTGGTCTTCCAATCCCATAATTCAATGTTTCTGCACCTGTTTTGGAGCGCAAAGAGGGCTCTCCAGCCTCCTTGTATTCGTTTCATCCTGCATATGTCCCACTTGAGCTTGCTATGGAAATCAAGGCCTAGATATTTGTACTCTGACACTATCTCCAAAGGCTCACCTTCGAACTGAAATTGGCTCTTTGGTTTGTTTTCTTCACAGAAAAAATCACAATTTTGGTTTTTCCAATGTTTACCTACATTCCTACTTCTTTGCAGAAAAGCTCTAATGAGCGAAGGTGGATCCTCAGGTCTTGGATTGTTTTGCCATTAGAATTAGATCATTTGCGTATAGCAGGGTTTCACCACATACTTAGCCAGGTGCACTCCATTACCTCCAAATTTGTTTATCCACTCTTCCAATTTGTCTATGTATAGCCCAAATAAGGTTGGAGAGAGAGGGAAGCCTTGCTTAACCCCTATATCACTCCCAAACCCTTCAGATAACCCTGCATGTGTTTTGATTTTAGCTTTCACTTGCTCATACAGTCTATGAATGGCAGCCTTGTAATGTGTTGGAACCCCTAATTCCTCCATTTTGTTCCACATTTTGCTCCTTGGTACCGTGTCAAAAGCTTTTTTGAAGTCCACAAAACAACAATAAGCATCCTTCTTTCGATCCCACCCATTTTCCACTAGATGTCTGAGTGTAACACAATGATCAATGGTTGAGTGTTTGGGTCTAAAACCAGCTTGTCCTTTTGCTCTCTTTCCTCCACTCTCTGCCCAACTATTGATCTGGTGCTCTATCATATTATTGGGGTTAGCTCACCGGTTGTACAGATAATATATCGATCTAAGCATACATGCAAATAAAAGCGGATATTCTACCGAAGAAATATACAAAACAAGAGACAAAAATCAACACCGATTTAATGTGGTTCATCCAAAGTGTGGGCTACGTCCACCAAGAAACAAGTCAATCTATTATCCAAAGCTTTGACAAGATATACAATGAAGATGTGCAATCTTACACACCTCTTAGATGTTCAGTACTTTCTTTCTCTCAAGCTTTTGCTTCATCACCAAGAATTCTCTCTCACCAAATTTTTCAAGTTCTTTTTAATTCTCACTTAATTCTTATTTCTAAACCCTAGCTTTTATACTTATATAGTCGTTTATAGACTTAGGGCACTTAGCCATGCAATTACAATCAATAGATATATTTTAATGCTAAAAATAGATATAATTCCGAGAGTTAATTAAAACATCCTCGCATAGGTAACCGATGTCGGTTATCCCTAACCGATGTTGGTTCCTTCCTTACCCGACCGATGCGTCGGTCCTGGGTGACCGATGTTGGTTTCCCCTTAACCGATGACGGTTATTGTATTTTCAACAAGTTTCCATTGCATGCTAAACTGAAGTAATTGAGCTCCACAACTCAACAATCTCCCACTTGGAGATTAATTGATGCACTATACATATACAGTATCATTCTTGGATTCTTCCTTAACTTTGTTTCTTCCTCTTCAAGTCTCAAACTTCAAGACCAACAAGTGGAGTGTAACTCCAACTTCTCCTTCGTTAATGGCTTCGTTAGCATATCCGTAGGGTTCTTGCTCATATGAATCTTTTCTAGATTCAATTGTTCATCCTCAATACAGCCGTATGAAGTGATACCTCAATTGAATGTGTTTCGTTTTCGAATGAAACATTGAGTTCTTTTCAAATGAATTGCACTCTAACTCGTCCTTTGAATAGTTTACAATTACTTTTCTCCTTTCCCAACTCTTCCATAAACCTACTCATCCATATCATCTCCTTGCTAGCCTTTGTAGTGGCAACATACTCGCCTCTATAGTAGACAAATCCACAACCTTTTACAATCTTGAAATTTAGCTAACTGTTGTTCCACCTACTTGTGAAAATATATCCAAAGAGTGCTCCTTCGACCATCCAGATCTCCAACCATATCCGAATCAACATAGCCACATAATGAAATATCTCGAACCTCCATAACATAACTGCGCATGCTAGATGTTCCTTTCAAATACCTAAGTATCCATTGGACTGTTTTCCAATGTTCTTTACCTAGATTGGCCATATATCTACTCACCACTCTCACTTGCTTAGGTGTCATATGTCAGTGCAGTACAAACCATAAGCATACATGAGACTCCCACTGCTGAAGCATATGACACTTGTGTCATGTATTTGACCTCCTCGTGTGATGATGGACACGATCTTTGCTCAATTTGAAGTGTCCAAACCATAGATGTACTAATGAGTTTAACATTTTACATGTTGAACCTTTCTAACACCGTTATCACCGAATCACAAAGCACCCTTCTATGGTTTATACAAGCGCATATATTTGAACTCACGGTGTGATTGGATAACATGGGTACTATCTCCAAGTTGTGGGAATTGCACTTACTTGAGATAGACCTCCAGAGAAAGTTGGTTCTTGCTCCTAAACTACCTGCCACAATCTACTCTAATGCAGGGAAACTAACTATTCTAATCTAAATTTCCAAGGGACCAGGGAGAGAGAATGCATAAAATGAAATCCTACACTAAAGCGGTGATACACCAGAAAAGGAGGGTGTGAGAGTAGTCTCCAAATGCGTGAAATCGACAAAGTGCACACTAGAAGAGGTGATGAGTTCTCCATAATCTAGCAAAATGCATTCACAACAATATTTCAAACATACACAATGATAATGGATCCCTGCATGAACATAATAATAGACACAATATTCTTGTAAAGAAGAGGTTGAAGGGGCAAGAAGAATGCAAGAAAACACAGCAGGGGAAGATACATCCACAAACTTATATTTTATTGCTTCCTGATATGCATAGTTCAATCGGTTAAGGTAAGAGCACGGATCACCATGCAGGAGTCCACAACAAGGGCCTACAACACATTGGCTTCACAAAGCAATTTTAAGAGCTTTCTACAAAAACTACTTCTCCCCCTTCTACAATGAGCCCAACACTCCAATTTATAGAAAAATGAGAAGGGAAAGAGAAGGGAAAATGGAAATCCCGAAATCTATCCTTCAACCACTTGTAAGAGACATTAAATAGAGTAAAATGATTGTATACTATTTGCAAAAAGGCTCCCCATCTTGTCCCAGTGCTGCAACAGAGAAAGAATGGTGATCATGCCTCTTAATTGCACTCCCAACTACCAAATAAGACAACATTATGAACCCATCCATGTTTTGTGAAAACTCCCCACCAATATCTCATCAAATCTAGAATTTCTTGATTGTTGTGTGTCGGGCTTGGAGCCACGATTCCAACGGTACCAATTTTGTGTGATTTCGTTGAGAAATGCAAAAGTTATGGCCTTCTGAGTGCGGGCAGCTATTTTGGGTCTAGCAGGCGTTTTCTGTCATTTGACGAGAATGAGCATTAACTGACTGGAGCCGAATATGTTTCTTTTATTTAAATATATCTACCCTCATTAAAAATAAGAAATCCAATTTTTGTGGCGTAGAGGACATCGTGCTCATTCCAGAAAGTCCAATTTTGTGAAAATCAAAGCTCGGAGTCAAAAGTTATGGCCGTTTGAAGTTTCACGGGTCAAACGTTGACTTTTCTTCTTTGCCTTCGGCCGTTTGACTTTTCGCGTCCCTCGCGTACCTTTGTCCCGCTGTCCTAGAGCGAATTCTCCCGCATTGGCCGATTCGGGCTTCTTTGTCCCTGCTTGCGGCTTTTTCATCTTTTCGTGTCTCACGCGTCCCTCGCGTACTTTTGTCTGTTGTCCCTGCACGAAAATCTCCGAAGCGCCGAAATGGACGTCTTTGCAAGCAAATCGGCCGATTCGTGTCTCACGCGTCCCTTTGTCCCGGCTGTCCCAAAATTGCGCGAAACAAAACTTGACGATTTTCCTGCTCTCGGCCATTTCGGCACCAGCGTCCGACATCCCAACTGTCCTGCGGACCGCCTGGGACAAAAATGTCTGACTTAGCCGATTTTCTTTGTTTTTCGGCCCCAAGCTCGATGCGACAAACCCCAAGACGAATTCTGTTGCACTGCATACGACCGAACCCTTGAGACCGAAATGCTTTAAAAGCAGTCTTAACCTTATTTTTGCATTTTTTCCATTTTTTCTAACTCGTTGGGATTTCTTCTTGGATGGGAGAGTTAGAAAAAAGCCGAGGGGACCCCAAAAACATGATTTTGGGCCTCGAATCAATCTACTTGCTCGGGACTAAATAATTTGATGCATGTTATCAAAATTACCTTGAGGGGTGAATTTTGGATAACAACACCTTATAGATATAATCCTCCCGAGACAAACAATTTCTTGTTTTTCATGTCTTTGTGTATTTGCATGCCAAGGATTCTTTTTGCGCAGCTCTAAATCCTTCATAGAAAATATGTGAGTTATCTTTCTCTTAAGCTCACAAATGTCCTGCATACTAGATCCTACAATAAGCATATCATCCACATACAGTAACAAAAAATATAGCTCCCATTTTCAAGCTTTTGAAATAAACACAATAGTCGATTCACATCTTAAGTAACCATGCTCGTGAATAAAACTATCAAACCTCATGTACCATTGCCTTGGAGCTTGTTTGAGCCCATATAGGCTCTTTTTCATCCTACACACTAATTTTTCCTTACCCTTGACTTCATACCCAAGCCGATCTTTGCATATAAATCTCTTCATCCAAATCACCATGAAGGAAAGTTGTCTTCACATTTAGTTGCTCTAAATGTAAGTCTTCTTTACTACAACTAAGCTCAATACGGTATGAATATAAGTCATCTTAACAACAAGGACAAAATATTTCACCAAAGTCAATACTTTCTTTTGTGTAAATCCCTTTACTACAAGTCTTGCTTTGTATCTTTTTGTCCACCCTCTTCTTCCTTGATCCTGTAAACCCACTTGTTCGCAATGTTCTCTTCTGTTGTGCAACTTAACCAAATCCCAAGTCGGTTACTGCTCCAAGAGAGTCCATCTCCTCATCCATGCCATGTTCTCACTAGGCGTGGGTCTTCTCTGCATTGCTTCTTCAAAGCTCTCTGGTTCACCATTATCATTCAATAATAAATAAAATAGAGGTGTAAATCTTTCTGGAGGTTTACTTACCCTTTGTGACCTTCTCACAAGAGTTTGGGGTACCGGAGGCTCAATCTGGACCTCTTGGACATTCCTATCCAAATCGACAATTGACCGATGCGGTCACCTCTAACCGACATCGGTTCTGCTAACCGATGATGGTTTGGATCTTCTGTAACCGATGCGGTTTTTTGTTGACCGATGGCGGTCAAGGGTCAACCGACACCGGTTATTGTGTAACCCTGTAGGTAATTCTTTTAAATCTGAGAGTTCATTTTCATTCACAAACTTCTCAACTGGTTCATCGTTGGGTACCAAAATTTGATCCATGTACATTCTCTTTTCATTCCATTCAACATCAGGACTTCTAATAATTTTAGAATTCTCTAAATCTTAAAAAGAAGCCGAAATCACTAGATCCATAACCAATGAAAGTGAGTCTCTTGGATTTTGCATCTAATTTTTTTCTATTTTCTTTATCAACTTGCACAAAATTTTTGAACCAAAACTTTAAGAAAAGAAAGATCTACCTCTTTTCCGGTCCAAGCTTCCTCTCGTATTCCTCCATCTAGTGAACTTGAAGGACCACTATTAATCAAATAAATTTGTATCAATTGCTTTTGCCAAAGCGTAAGGGCAATCCGAATGTATCCTCATATTTTTAGACGTTCCATGATTGTCTATTCATTCTTTCTCTGACACCATTCTCTTGTGGTGTTCTTGGAACCATTCTTTCTCTACGTATCCCATTCACTAAACAATAATCATTGAAAGCCTTCTACTGATATTCACCACCATTGTCGGATCTAAGACACTTTAACTTAGAATTTGATTCATTCTCAACAAGAGTTTTCCATCTTTTAAAAGTCTCAAAAATTAGATTTTACGTTTAATACAATAAACCCATACCTTTCTTGTAGCATCATCATGAAAGTAACATAATCTGGGATCCTCCATGAGAAGCTACTGAGCGAGCTAGTCCCCACACATCCGAGTGTACAAGCTCCAATTTTTGCTCCTTTTAGTTGCCCCAACTTTGAGAAATCTCACTCTCTTTTGCTTTCCAAAGATCAATGCTCACAAAAATCAACATCTAAATCTTTTGAATATGATAACTTACCTTTGGCCTTTAAGATTTGCATTCCTTTTTTACTCATATGGTCCAACCGATTATGTCACATGCATGCATCTAAATCTAAAGTAGATAATACATAAAAGGAATCGATTACATGGGTAGATAAATATAATGTTCCTACCTTCTTACCTCTTGCCACAACAAGATCACCCTTGACGACTTTCCAAGAGTCTCATGTAAAAGTAACCATGCAACCAGATTCACCTAGTTGCCCTGCGAAATAAGATTTCTCCCGAGGCTTGGCACATACCTCGCATCTTTCAATACCCATGTATTTCCATTCAGAATTTTAGATGAACTTCCCCTTTACCAATAATACTACAAGGTTCATCATCACCCAAATAAACATGCCCAAAATTTCCTAGACATAATTTATGAAATAACCCTTATTAGGGGTTGCATGGAAAGAAGCTCTTGAATCTAAAACCCATAATTCAATTCTATTATCTAAAGAAAGAATAAGAGCATCTTGCATTACCTTTGATGAATCAAGATTTATTTCTTTACCTTTGTTTAGTTGTTAGTTCTCTATATCCTTTGACCAATAATATTTCTTTGTATGTCCTTTCTTTCCACATTTCCAATAAGTAATTCCTTTACTTACGGATTTAGAACTTCTATCCCTTGACTTTGATTTCCCATTACTCTTACTCTTGGATCTCTCATTTTGCATGCCCCTGCTTTCTACATTCAAAGCATTTCCATATGATGATTCCTTTGTACTCTTCCTACAAATTTCTTCATTTAAGATTATACTAACCACATCATCAAACTTCAAAATATTATTAGCGAGATGATGTGTTACTAACAACCATTACTAAGTTATCACAACTATCGGGTAAAGAACATAAGAATAAAAGTGCTCTTAATTCATCATCAAATGGTATTTGACCAATTTTAAGCGATTTACAATAGATCAAAATCATTCAAATGACTAGATGTAGATCCACCTTCATGCATCTTAGAACTAAATAGTTTCTTCATCAAATAAACTTTATTTGAAGCACTAGGTTTTTCATATAAATTAAAAAAGCGATTTCATTAACTCTATCGTAGAAGTCGCTTGGTAATATTGGAAGCCACGGATCTTTGTCAGCTCAATCTTATAGATCCCAAAGCCTTTTATCAAGAATCTTCCATTCTTCATCAGTCATCTTCGTACATCTAGACTTCTCATCCAATAAGTAAATACAAATCTCTTTATAAAATAATCCTCAATGCATCTTCCATAATTGATAATTTCGGCCATCAAACTTCTCTACCTTGTATTTGTTTTCTTCGCCATTGATGTAGCTCCCACTCAATCGAGAAAACCCTTTGTGAGTATAAATCCTATCAATAGACAAAACTTTCAAACAAAGCTCTAATACTAGTTGTTGGGGTTAGCTCACCGGTTGTAAAATAATATATCGAGATCTAAACATACATGCAAATAAACACAGATATTCTACCAAAAGAAATATACAAAATAAGAGACATAAGTCAACACCAAATTTAATGTGGTTCACCCGGCATGTGGGCTACGTCCACCAAGAAACAAGCCAATCTATTATCTAAAGCTTTGACAAGATATACAATGAAGATTTGTAATATTCCACACCTCTCGGATGTTTAGTACTTTCTTTCTCTCAAGTTTTTGTTTCATCACCAATAATTCTCTCTCACTAACTTTTTCAAGTTCTTTTTAATTCTCACTTAATTCTTACTTCTAAACCCTAGCTTTTATGCTTATATAGTTGTTTATAGACTCGGTGGTACTTAGTCATGTAATTACAATCAATAGGTATATTTTAATGCTAAAAATAGATCTAATTCCTGAGAGTTAATTAAAACATCCTCGCACAGGTAACCACCGATAGTTCCTTCCTTGCACGATCGATATCGGTCCTTCTCCCGACGATGCCGGCCCTGAGTGACCAATGCCTGTTCCCCTTAACAATGCGGTTATTGTATTTTCCAGCAAGTTTCCATTGCATGCTAAATTGAAGTAATTGAGCTCCACAACTCAACACATACTCCCAAATAATTTTGCAAACAGTGGGTTGACCATGATGGTTCGATAATTTGAAGGGTTATTTACGTCTCCACTTTTGAACAACGGTATGGTTAGGCTGGTTGTCCATTCTTTGGGGAAGCCATTCTGAATAACCCCATTGAATATTTTCTTAATTTCAGGTGCCAGAATGTCTGCTCCCCATTTTAGGTGTTCTGCTTGAAGGTTGTCTATGTCACGCACTTTACCTGTTGCAAGCTTTTTGATCCCTAGCATGATGTCTTCATCCGTGAAAAGGACGTCATTAACCATGATATTGGGAGGAGGTATTTGCTCATTTTCCCGTTCATACAGTTGCTTGGAGTATTCTAACCATTGGTCTATTGTTATGTTGTTCTCTGTTTGCATTTTCTCCTTACGAAGTTCCCTCCAGAACCTCTTTGGATCATATTTCCCTAAGTAAATGAGTTCCTTCCTTCTGGATTTAGTATACTCTTCTTTTTTCTTTCTCACTAGCTGCTCATATATATTTTTGTTTTCCTTTGTTCTACCTGTTGACTTTAACATCTTTCGTGTTGCTTTGCATTCTTCATCATACCATGGGTTTGTTGGGAAGCTATTTGTTGTCTTCTTTTTAGGATTTGCTCTCTTGCACCTATTAAGGGCTTCTTGTATAGCATGCATGAGCCACTCGCTCCTTGTGTAATCTGCAACTTGTTCTCCCTGATTTTCTCTTTCTTGAAGTTTGTCTTGCAGTGCTACTCTAAAAATTTGCTGATTTTTCTTAGTCAGAAGAATGCTTCTCTGAAACTGCAGTTTACTTTGGCTAGACATAACCTGATTTTCACTGTGCTTGTCCATTATACATTGGATTTTCATAGAAATTGGTCTGTGGTCTGATTTAAGTTCCATTGGAAATTCTTCTACTTCTAGTTCTTCTATTCTGGATATACATTTTTGTGAGCAAATGACATAGTCAATTACACTCTTCCCATTGTGAGTCTCGCAGGTGTATTTTCCCGAACCTTTCCATTTTCTCATACCATTACATACAATCAAGTTGTGTATGTTGCACATGCCTAAGAGCTCCTCTCCGTAATGTGTAATGACTCCATACTTGTCTTCTGAGATTCTGAGCCATCGCTGATTTTCTTCTTCTATCTCCCAAATAAGATTGAAATCTAGATCAGTAGTGTCAATATTATCAGTAGCTACCTATCTACCTTATTTATTCAAGTGAGGTATGTCCTACAATTTCAATGTAAACACTTAATATGGATGTGCTTAGATTTTGAATCATGCCAGGAAGGACATTATAAAGTTAGCAGTAAATGGTATCAAAAAACATGCCCAACTCCTCAATAAACCTCACTTTTTTGTTCACTTACATGAAGTGCAATTGATGCTTGAGGACACTTTCATTGAATCTATAAAAAAATTAAAATACATTTCTTCCTTTAAAATTAATTTTGCATTGTTTGTAATCCATGTTTGATGCTACATTTTTTGGGGTAAATATTGAACTTGTTACTTTTGGATAGAGAAATTGTGGTGATGGCTCTATAGTTTCAACACAATTAATATTGGTGTGATTATGTATTCTAAATCATGGATCAAAAAAGTAACGAAGACTGCTATAAAGTTAGTAGTTGATGATGTTAACACACATGCCCAACTCCTCAACGATACTCACTTGGTGGTTCACTTATGTTACTTGCAATTAGTTCTCAAGGGCATTAGAAATGATAATTTAAAATAAATTTTTAGCTTTCAAATTAATTTCATAATATTCGCAATCTAGGTTTTAAGTTGTGTTTTGTGGACAAGTATTACGGTTGGGCCACAAACATTTAACATCTTGAAGAGAATGTCATCTTTTAGAGATGCATTAGAAGTACCAATTGTATCCATCTCGACATCAAGTCCCATGCTCTACAACAAGATAATGGAGGGTTTTATATGAAACCACATTTTCATACTTATTGTAGCATATAAGACCCAAGGTTTGCATCATTCCTAGAAGTTTTGTCGGAAGACTTAGTGAGGGTTCCCTGGGAGAAGCATAGAGCCAACCTCGAACAAAAGTCCCTTTGTTATCCATTTGCAGCCAAGCTAAAGAATAAGGAGTGGGACACATATTACTATACCATATTTGATGTATATACAAATTATAAAATGCAAAAATAATCAAAAAGTCGTAAGAAGATCGCTTTAAAATGTTATGGCCAAACCATCCTAAGAAAACTAACCTAGTTTACAAATTATAAAACAAAAAAATTCAAGTATTGACATTAGAACACGTGATCCAAGTTCCAATAGACAAGGCTCTACCTTACCACCAAATCAACATGAGCAATACCTTAAAGTGACACACCCACTACACGTAAAGAGCTTGTCACAATAGTTACTTACTTGGGTTTTAGTATAATTGTTCAACTTTTCCAATTAACATGACCGAGTGAGGAAATATTTCCATGTTAGTTTAGGAATCATACTAAATTTGTTTGAATTATTTTTATTGGTAATGATTTCATAGGAAAGAATGGAATCAAACTTCTAAGTTTACACACACACACACACATCAACAACATGGTCTACATCTCCAAATGCCTAGATTTTTTTAAAGCTGAAAATAAAACCTAGTGGCTTCTTTATCACTATAGGTCTCACATAGGATAAGATATAGTGCCAAACTATGCGTACAAATTGCTTTACATAACATCACCAATAATCTCTAATAGAAGACTATTCATTTTCTTTGAAATGGTGGAACCGGTTTTCTTCTCTTAAAACAATTTTTCTTTGCAAAAATCTTGAAGATAGACTTGGTTGCAATGTGGCATAAACACATACTCTAAATAATCTTGATGACTTCAAATATCATCTTTGTAAATTATATTTTGTGCATATCATGTAGTCATGGTATTCCATGAGATCCACATTTCTTTAAGGCATTTTGTGGAACATGTGACATACCTTGTTTATACTTCGACATTTGCATACATTTATACATTTGATGTGCATCTAAAAAATATGCTTCCACTATGATTTGGTGGATGTCCATGCTCTTCTCTAAATATATCATTTTGACAGTGGCTCATAGGATGTTGGAAAAGGTTGCAGAGTTTATCTTTACACCTACCAATTTTGTATGCTTGATATATTTCAAGGTAATTTCAACAAACCCATTATGTGCATATCTTTCAGTCATTGCGGTCCATTAAACCATATTTATTTCAGGCATTTTGTCAAACAATTTACATGTCTTGTGTATTCTTCCACATTTTGTATACATACCTACTAGGGCATCTACAACAAAATCAAGCGACATAAGTTCATTCTTTATAATGTAGTGGATGTCCATACAAATTTCAAGGGTATGTTAAAAAAGTAAATTGATCTAATTGGACACTAGTTGGTTGTATTTGGTGAAATCAATGTTTTCATGAGGATGCCTTATATTCTATTAGCTATGATTATGATATTTAATAAGACAATATTAAATTTTTTAAACCAAATGAATTCTAATACTCTATGTAAACAGATAAAATATATGAGCATATTCATAGCAAGTAACAAGGAATAAAATATAGGCTTATTAGTATTGTTTAGCTTCCTTACAAGGAATACCATCAAAATAGTTGCCACCAACATCGTGCACCATTACATCCATTTATATAGGTTATCAATAATTGTTTTCAATGTATCAACATATTTAGATTTTGTGTTTGTTCATGGTTATAATACAACTACCTTTTACTCTCGCACATGAAGAGATTTTGGTGATCCACTTGGACATATCTTGTTGTGCATGTTTTATATCATTTTTATAGCGATTACTGATGGTGATCATCCATTTTCCATGTTTGACTTGGGTTTCTTTGGAATTGTGAGGAGGAAAAGTAAAATAGACATGTCCAACTATGACAACAATGATTATCTTTTCGTTGTTTAATGTGGAGTGAGATTATTTTCTTTGTGATATCAAATCCATGGATGTTCTAAGCATTTGCCATGTTTCAAATACCAACAAATATTAATGAAAGAATTTATTTATTGGAATGTTGAGAAAGGATTAACACTTTCGGAAAGCTCTCTCACAATAGGGAATCGTTCGACATAAAAATTATTATAGGTAAATTTGTTTTGGATCTTGTTGGGTTTTTAAAATGGAACTTTAACAAACCACAGTCAAGGGACAACAAGTCCCTCCTCTTTAATGGGAGAGGTTCCCTTATTGAAAGAAAGCAACAAAACTTATATACAAATGTACAACTTTCAAAGTGTGGATTCCTGATACTTTGAAATGTTTTATGCCCAAAGATCATCAATATGAAAGAATGGAAGAATTAAGGAGATGAGAGAGGAAGAACATAACAATACCTTTAGGAAATATAGATAGCAGAGTATAACCTTATACGTATTGAACTAGGGAGATGCATAATAGAATCATTCACTTTCATAACCAATATGATTCCACAGACACAAAGTTCCAAAGAAATCATATAAACAAGAACACAAAGTTTCTTATCATAAAAGATGGATGATTCACAAATTTTAGACAAGGAAAGAAAGAATAGCAGAGGAAGAAAAGGAAAAACTTCTATATTGATTACTTTGAATCTATTACCTCTACAAAGTATCAGGATCCAACCCTAACAATGGCGTGGAGAAGCCATTAAATAGCTTCCAAGAATGGTTACATTTGGTTACAAAAATGATGAAATTGATTCAAGAAACCGACGTCTGAACCTCTCCAATGCCTCGGCCATTTCCATGCCTGGTAGAAAAACCAAATACATTGAATTGCAATCGTTCAATATGACTTTGCAACCTTTTAATTTGAGTCATCCACGTGGGATAGATTTGAACTGGAGCAGACCCGAGGATGCCTTTTGTATTTTGTGCCTTTTAGAGAAATGACACTTCAAAAATTTTAGCCCGCCCACCCGCTTTTGATACGGGCTTGACACGTGGCTTTACTTGAGTGGCGATGGAGCCACGGGTCACTTTTATAATTTTACCTCTTTTCAACGTGGGCTCAAAAACTCAAATTTCTCTGCCGACCCACCTCCCCGCTTTGACTTTTGATGTGGGCTCAACATTTGACTTTATCCCTTGACATGAGCGGGGGCCCGGTCACTTTATAACTTTACGCCCTTTTGGAAATAAAACCAAAATTCTCAAATCACCCCGACGGCCCACCTTCGCACTTTGAATTTTCAAAGCATCAAAACACAAAAGGGCCCACCTCTCCACCTTCACTTGAAACGTGACCACGTGTCCCTTTACGGGCCAATTCAAGTATTTTTGTGTTTTTGACTAAGTCCCTTTCATTTGGCGAGGCCATATGTTTGACCCTAGACACGTGGAGGCTCAACGCACATTTGGGACTTGCCTCCAGATTTTTCCTTTGAAGTTGCACCAAGCTGACACGTGGAAGCTTCCATGCAAACCCTTCTATACTTAGCCGATTCAACGGCCGAATCTTCCCTTCTTGACTTTGACCACGTGGTGAGTTGGCACTCATTTGGAGACCCACTCTTGATTCTTCCTTTGAAGTTGTGTCAAAGAGACATGTGGAGACTTCCACTGGTTCTTTTATACTTAGCCGATTCGGCTTGCTACCCACTTGACTTGTGTGGGACCCTAGACACGTGGAGAGCTGGCGCTCATTTGAGTTTCTCGCTTTGGATTCGCCCCCTGAAAGGGCGCCGAGCTGACGCGTGGCTCCTTCCCCGCCACTTGGTTTGGACCTTCCTTTTACTCGACCATGTGGTGAGATGACACTCATTTGGAGACTGGCCCTTTGGTCTCACTTTTGAAATTGTGTCGTTGAGGCACGTGGAGGCTTCTGCCGACCCTCTCATACTTAGTCAATTAAACGACTGACTCTGTTCCCTTTTTCGACTTGGGACACATGGAAATTTGGTGCAAGTTTGGGGAACCACCTTGGCCTCGACCCTTGAAGTTACGCGATGAGACACATGGTGCCATCCACTGAACCTTCCATACTTAGCCAATTCGGGCTTGTTCTGTCTTCATTTAGGACTGGGACATGTGGAAAGCCTGCGCTTATTTGAGGACTATCCTTGGGCCTTTCCCTTGGAGTTGCGTTGTTTGGACACATGAAGGCTTGCTACCACTTGAAACATGGCCGCACCGCATCCAATCAGAGATGTCCATGTGCTACCCATGGATGTTGGGGCAAAAATTGACAAGGAAGATACGCCTGAATTTCAAATTGTTCTCCATGGAATGAAAAACTGCAAACAATACCAGGCTCAACGTGATCCACAACCAAAGAGAAGGATTGAACGATGATATTCGAGTGAAGGAAAAAAATTTCAAGCAAATGCACGGATTACTCCAAGGTATCGACTCAAAATTTTCAAAACTTGACTTCAAAAGAGGGGAATTTCGAGAGCAACAACAGATCTTAAATATGTTGTGCTTTCTTTAGTTTTTTTGTGTGTTTGAAAATACCTCTTGTATGGGAATAGACATACTCTCTCCAATCCAATCCCCATGTAAGGATGCCTTTGAAAACAAATTTCGTAGCCCAGAAGAAAACTACTAGTGGTGACCCAAAGATTGGGGCATCATTTCCCATATATGATCAATAAATTTCATTTACATGGACCCTCTAACATTTTTTATTTTAGTTGAATTATTTGTTCTCCTTTTAATACGTCAAATAATTGGTAACTAGCATTAAGAAAATAATTTAAAAATGATATCAATAGGGAGAGGGACTAGTCATCGAGATCCCTAACTTTATGGGTCTAAAAGCGTCAATTAAATTACATTTTCCCCCAAAAAATGACTTGGTGGCATAGTTTAACAAGTCAACTTGTTATAGAGGTTATTTTTGTGAATTCATAAACACCGTGTGTCTCTATAAATTGTGTTTTCATGTAAACTCTCCTTTTCCCCTAATTTTTCTACTTAACCTAATAATTGTGCATAAAAAACCTTAAATTTATATTGAAAATATCCAAAAATAATTTTTGGCCCCTAAAAATGAAAATATCAACCCATTAATAAGATTTAAGAGCCTTTTTTCATGCAACATGTTTAATGTGGTTTCCACCACCACCCATCCACATTCCATCACTTTGTTAATTGTGACTCAAACATCGTAACACACCATTTCGATATTGTTTCATATGCTCTTAACAATGATTTTTTCTTCATTCTTATCTTATGTTGGTGAATTTCAGACACTCTACATATCGATATGGAGATTCTGATTTTTGTGTCAAGAGAGTTGTAATGGTGTGTTTTCACACCATCATTGTGTGTAGATGTTATGTTTTGCACCTTAGAGTTTTTATTTGTGTTGAATAGTGTTCACGGGTACCCTTTTTGTGTTGAATGAAATAATGGGTGAATATTTTAGTTTCATGGTTGCAATAAATTGTTTGAAATGATATATGTTATTACAGTGGATGAAACCCATAATTGATTTCACGCCATCATATTGTTTAGATGTTTTGTTTTATACCGATTTTTCTTTGTTTGTGTAAACTATTTTTGTGGCATAGCTATTAAGTGAACAATATTGGATATATTTCTTATGAGATTATACAATATTATACTTTGTATTGTGTGAATTGTGAAAAAGGAAATATTAAAAACCTATATATCATATTTCTTTCTTGGGTTTCGTAGTCTTTCAATTTTCTAGAATTTTGGGGCATGATTGAAATTAAAAGTTAGAAATGATCTTTGGTAATCTTAGGGATAAAACTAACAACTATGGAGTGCCTTATCTAGTAAAAGTATGGTCCAATATTTTGTGATGTGGCCAACAATGGTCCCACCATTGGTCAAACTAGTTCCATCTGTTAACCCCGCCTTTATAATTTAGTGTTGGTCCATGTTGCCATTTATCGTCAACTATATGTTATTTTTATTTCCATTTGGATCATTGTTTGATTTTCCCACCTCCTTAGATATGTGCATAGATTCCAATTATCTTCCATAATTGATCTTGTTTTCACGTTTCAACATTAAAATTCAAGATCTTGAATTGTACAACGAAATCATATTGCCTCCTAAGATTAAAAATTTGTTCATATATTTTATTAGTAATTTATAAAGATAG
This sequence comes from Taxus wallichiana var. yunnanensis, assembly GCA_018340775.1. NCBI lineage: Eukaryota > Viridiplantae > Streptophyta > Pinopsida > Cupressales > Taxaceae > Taxus > Taxus wallichiana. The sequence continues at coordinate 20,383,353 of CM031235.1, read as the reverse complement.
TTTATTTTGTATTTTTAAGGGAAATATTAAAAATCTTTGTCATATAAAAATAAAATAATTTATTTTTTATATTTTTGAAGGACAATATTTAAAATTTCTAATCACTTAAAAAATTGTTGAACATGTATAAGTGGTCGTCAAATTTAATACTTGTTTACAAGATCACCATCTAATCGGTCTTCGTGGCACTATGTGCATAATCACATTTAATAAGCCAACTAATCGAAATCATCAGACATGGTTATAAAATTTCTCTAAATTAAAATAACTTGATAAATCTATTTACTCCAACCTATATTTATCTAATTTAAAAACAAATCTATATAAAAATGTCTCCATGCCATATTTTAAATATGTAGTCATATAATACGTTCTTGTTTTTAAAAACGAATGTAAGTATTTATGGATAAAATCATGAAAAATGTGTAAACGGTCATAAAATTTAACCCATGATTGTAAACCATACGATGGGTCATTGTCATTTCAATAACTTAATCAACCTATTCAAATGTTGATGTCATTATAGACCGTTGTGTTCAAGGATGTATAATGCACTTAGTTCTGGTATGGTGGTTATCTTTATGGGGGTTTTTTTAGTATCGATTTTCTTGTTAAATACTACTTAACTTGCAAAGCAAGTAAACATATAAACCACTAAAAGAAAATTATATCAAATGCATCTATCTACGATATAAAGTTATGAATGGAATTTTTGTTAAAGGAAATGCTTTTGAAATAAAATGCTTGCTCAATGAAATGACAAGTAAAGGAAATTTTTGAAATAAAGAGATACAAGATTGCATTCAGATAATCACCAAACCAAGATGTTAAGACTGGAACTTAGTAAACGTAAATATTTTGCATGAAATACCAGTCCTTCAATCTCCTCAGTCGAGTGGGCCCTTGCTCTACTTCAGGATTGAGGCTCTTAACACAAATGTATCCTCATAATATCATATATTACGATAAGAAATAAGTCTATCACATAGTTAGAGAACAATCGAAAATTAACTTTTGTCTATTAACTACCGCAATATTGGTTAGAAACTAACTAACTAAGAAATAGTTCAAGGAGGTGTCTTATAGACACAACCGAATCAACTACACACATGACTTGACACAACTATTCATGCAACAAATTAACTTGATGACATTTTCATAAAAGTTCCATGACACCCCCATAACTCTACTAGAAAGAGGGTCCTAGTTTGTCAGCTTGTTAAGGGTTAATCTGTTGAGTTGTGGAGCTCAATTACTTTAGATTAACATGTAATGTAAAACTTGCTAGAAAACACAAGAACCAGTCATCGATTAGGAGGGACCGCATCGGTCACCTAGACCAACATCGGTCAGAAAGGAGGAACCGACATCGGTTACTGGTTACCTGTGAGGAGTGTTTTAATTAACTCGGGAATTAGATCTATTTTTATCATTAAAGTATATCTATTGATTGTAATTGCATGGATAAATGCCCTAAGTTTGTAAATGCTTATATAAGCATAAAATCTAGGGTTAAGATGTAGAGAATTAACAAGAATTAAGAATAATTGTGGGAGAGAGAATTCTTTGAGGAGAAGAAAAAGCTTGAGAGAAAGAAATTATGTACACATCTAGAGGTGTGGAAGATTGTAAATCTTCAATTGTTTATCTTGTCAAAGCTTTGGATAATAGATTGGCTTGTTTCTTTGTGGACGTAGCCCACACTGGGTGAACCACATTAAATCTAGTGTTGATTTATATCTCTTGTTTTATATATTTCTTCTGGTAGAATATCCACTTTTATTTGTATGTATGCTTAGATTAGATCGATATATTATTTGTACAACCGATGTGCTAACCCCAACAATTGGTATCAGAGATTTGTATGAGGGTTTTGTGTGTTGAAAAATTTAGTCACAGAGGGTTTTCTAATTGAGTGGGAGCTACAATAATGGAAGAAGAAAAAAATACAAGGTAGAGAGGTTTGACGACTAAAATTATCAATTATGGAAGATGCAGATTGAGGATTATTTGTATCAAAGAGATTTGTATTTACCATTGGATGAGAATTCTACACCTACAGAGATGAATGATGAAGATGGAATGGAAGATTCTTGATAGAAAGGATTTGAGATCTATAAGATTGAGTATGGCAACATATGTGGCTTCCAATATTATATAAACGACTTCTACGGTAGAGTTAATGAAATCTCTTGCTAATTTATATGAAAACCTAGTGCTTCAAATAAATTTTATTTGATGAAGAAACTATTTAATTCTAAGATGCATGAAGGTGGATCTGCATCTAGTCATTTGAATGATTTCAGATCTATTGTAAATCAGTTAAAATCAGTTGATATATCATTTGATGATGAAGTAAAAGAACTTTTATTCTTATGTTATTTTCGATAGTTGGGATAACTTGGTAATGGATATTAGTAATATGACATATGCTAACTAATATTTTGAAGTTTGATGATGTGGTTAGTATAATATTGAATGAAGAAATTTTGCGGAAGAGTATAGAGGAATCATCATTTGGGAATGCTTTGAATGTAGAAAGTAGGGGTAGGCAGAAGGAGAGATCCAAGAGTAAGAGTAATGGGAAATCAAAGTCAAGGGATAGCAGATCTAAATCTAGAAGTAAGGGAATTACTTGTTGGAAATGTGGAAAGAAAGGACATGCAAAAAAAGATTGTTGGTCAAAGGAAAAAGAGAACCAACAACCATACAAAGGTAAAGAAGTAAATCTTGCTACATCAGAGGTAATGACAAGATGATATTATTCTTTCTTTAGATAATATAATTGAATCATGGGTTTTAGATTCAAGAGCTTCTTTCCATGCAACCCCTAATAAGGGTTATTTTAGAAATTATGTCCAGGAAATTTTGGGCATGTTTATTTGGGTGATGATGAACCTTGCAATATTACTAGTAAAGGGAAGTTCATCTAAAATTGTAGAATGGAAATACATGAGTATTGAAAGATGTGAGGTATGTGTCAAGCCTCATGAGGAATCTTATTTCTGCGTAGGGTAACTAGGTGAATCTCAAGTTGCATGGTTATTTTTATAGGAGACTCTTAGAGAGTCTCCATGGGTGATTTTGTTGTGGCAAGAGGTAAGAAGGTAGGAACATTATATTTATCTACTTGTGTTACTGATTCATTTTCTACATTATCTACTTTAGATTCAAATGCATGCATGTGGCATAATCGGCTAGGCCATATGAGTAAAAAAGGAATGCAAATCTTAAAGGCTAAGGGTAAGTTATCAAATTCAAAAGATTTAGATGTTGATTTTTGTGAGCATTGTATCTTTGGAAAGAAAAAGAGAGTGAGATTTCTCAAAGTTGGGGCAACTAAGAAGGAGAAAAATTGGAGCTTGTACACTCGGATGTGTTGGGACCACTCTAGTAGATTCTCATGGAGGATCCCAAGTATTATATTACTTTCATTGATGATGTTACAAGAAAGGTATGGGTTTATTGTATTAAACGTAAATCTGATGTTTTGAGACTTTTAAAAGATGGAAATATCTTGTTGAGAATGAATCAAATTCTAATTTAAAGTGCCTTAGATCCGACAATGGTGGTGAATATTGTAGCATGGATTTCAATGATTATTTTTAGTGAATGGGATACATAGAGAAAGAATGGTTCCAAGAACACCACAAGAGAATGGTGTTGTAGAAAGAATGAATAGGACAATCATGGAATGTGCTAGAAGTATGAGGATACATTCTAGATTGCCCTTACAGTTTTGGGTAGAAGCAGTTGATACAACGATTTATTTGATTAACCATGGCCTTCAAGTTCACTAGATGGAGGAATACAGAGGAAGCTTGGATCGGAAAAGAGGTAGATCTTTCTTTTCTTAAAGTTTTTGGTTCAAAATCTTTTGTGCATGTTGATAAGGAAAATAGGAAAACGTTGGATGAAAAATCTAAGAGATGCACTTTCATTGGTTATGGATCTGGTGATTTCGGATTCCGTTTTTGGGATTTAGAGAATTCTAAAATTATTAGGAGTCATGATGTTGAATGGAATGAAAAGAGAATGTATAGGGAACAAATTTGGTACCCAAGGATGAACCACTTGAGAAGTTTGTGAATGAAAATGAACTCTCGAATTTAAAAGTAATATCTACAAGGTTACATAGTAACAAAGTCAGTGTCGGTTTACCCCTAACCACATCATACCGGAAGAACTAGTATCTATTACAAAGGAGCCAAACCGACATCGGTTAGTAGAATTGACGTCGGTTATAGGTGACCGGTGTCGTTTCACGACAAATTTGGATACAAATGTTTAGAAGGTACAAATTGAGTCTCGATACCTCAAACTCCTGTGAGAAGGTCAAATGGTAAGTAAACCTCCAAAAAGATTTACACCTTCTCTATTTTATCTATTATTGACTGATAATGGTGAACCAGAAAGTTTTGAAGAAGCAATACAGGATAAGACCCATGTCTAGTGGGAGCATGGCATGGATGAGGAGATGAACTCCTTGGAATAGAATCAGACTTGGGATTTGGTTAAGTTTTTAGTAGGTAAGAGGACATTGTAGAGAACAAGTGGGTTTATAAGATCATGGAAGAAGAGGGTGGATAGAAAAGATACAAGACAAGGCTTGTAGTAAAGGGATTTACACAAAAAGCAAGTATTGACATTGGTGAAATATTTTCTCTTGTTGTAAAGATGATTTCTATTTGTATTGTATTGAATTTAGTTGTAGTAGAAGATTTGCATTTAGAGAAACTAGATGTGAAGACGAATTTCCTTCATAGTGATTTGGATGAAGATATTTACATGCAGAATCGCTTGGGTATGAAGTCAAGGGTAAAGAGAAATTAGTGCGCAGTTGAAAAAGAGCTTATATGGGATCAAACAAGCTCCAAGGAAATGGTACATGAGGTTTGATAGTTTTATGTAAGAGCATGGTTACTTGAGATGTGAATCGACCATTTTGTTTATTTCAAAAGCTTGAAAATAGGAGCTATAGTATTTTTTTATTATATGTGGATGATATGTTTATTGTTGGATCTAGTATGTAGGACATTGGTGAGCTTAAGGGAAAGCTAGCTCACACATTTTCTATGAAGGATTTAGGAGCTTCAAAAAGAATCCTTGGCATGTAAATACATAGAGATAGGAAGAACAAAAAATTGTATTTGTCTCAGGAAGATTATATCTACAAGGTGTTAGAAAGGTTCAACATGTAAAATGCAAAACGTGTTAGTACACCTATGGCTAGAAACTTTAAATTGAGCAAAGATTAGTGTCCTTCATCACATGAGGAGGTAAAATACATTACACAAGTGTCATATGCTTAGAGTTGGGAGTATCATGTATGATATGGTTTGTACTGCACTGCACATTACACAAAGTGGGAGTTGTGAGTAGATATATGGCTAATCTAGGTAAAGAGCATTGGAAAGTAGTCCAATGGATACTCAGGTATTTGAGAGGGACATCTAGCATATAGTTATGCTATGGAGGTTCGGATATTTCATTATGTGGCTATGTTGATTCGGATATGGTGGAGATCTGGATGGTAGAAGGAGCACTACTGGATATATTTTCACAGTAGGTGGGACAACAATTAGTTGGATTTCAAGATTGCAGAAGGTTGTGGCTTTGTCTACTATAGAGGCAGAGTATGTTGCAACTATAGAGGCTAGCAAGGAGATGATATGGATGAGCAGGTTCATGAAAGAGTTAGAAAGGAACAAGATGATGCAAATTGTTTAGTGATAGTGCAATTCATTTGGAAAATAAATCATCATTTCATTCAAGAATGAAACACATGAAGTTGAGGTATCACTTCATACGATAGGTATTGGAGGATGGATAGTTAAATATGGAAAAGATTCATATGAGCGAGAACCCGGCAGATATGCTAACAAATCCATTAGCAAAGGAGAAGTTGGAGCTACAATCTACTTGTTGGTCTTTGATTTTGAGACTTGAAGAGGAAGAAACAAAGCTAAGGAAGTATCCAAGAATGATGTTTGTACATGTATGGTGTAGTAATTAATCTCCAAGTGGGATATTGTTTAGTTGTGGAGCTCAATTACTTCAGATTAGCATGTAATGTAAAACTTGCTGGAAAACACAAGAACGTCATCGATTAGGAGGGACCAGCATTAGTCACTTAGGACTGACATCGGTCAGAAAGGAGGAACCGACATCGGTTAGGGTGAATCAACATCGGTTATCGTATGGGAGTGTTATAATTAACTCTCGTGAATTAGATCTATTTTTAGCATTAAAATATATATTGATTGTAATTGCATGGCTAAGTTTCCTAAATTTATAAACGCTTATATAAGCATAAAAGGTAGGGTTTAAAGACGATAATTAACAAGAATTAAGATTAATTGTGAGAGAGAATTCTTGGAGGAGAAGCAAAAGCTTGAGATAAAGAAAGCATTGTGCATGTGAGAGGTGTGGAAGATTGTAAATCTTCAATTGTATATCTTTTCAAAGCTTTGGATAATAGATTGGCTTGTTTCATGGTGGACATAGCCCACATTGGTTGAACCACGTTAAATCTAGTGTTGATTTATATGTCTTGTTTTATATATTTCTTTTGGTAGAATATCCAATTTTATTTGCATGTATGCTTAGATCGATATATTGTGCATGCATAATTGGTGTGCTAACCCCAACGTACTATCCAAAATGGTGCAGTGGTTGTGGAATCGGTATCCTTTGACTATGAGTGCACAAAATGGAAGAAAATTTGCCTCATCATCCGGCATATGTCACCAAATCACTCAACAAAGCAGTTAGTGGAAGTTTCATTGGACATTAGTTCGCATAAGATAGAATAAGGGGAAATGCATCACTTTCTACTTTAGATATAACTATTTAGAACATTCCCATGCATTGATTAATGTTTTTAGGAGTAAATTTTATAGTTATATAGATGCTATGATGAGTTAGTTTATGTACTCATCACCATACATGATGAATCTACATTCATCTTTTGTTTTCCACATCAATACTACATTATTGAACCCCTTAAGCATTGTGTTTTAGATATCATTTTGTGTGGACATAATTCTAATGAGATGTTGAGTGGTATATATATATATATATATATATATATATATATATATATATATATATATATATATATATATATGAGAGTTGTTTGTATCATTGTTTATATTAATGTGAGCTTTCTTAACAAATCACATCTAATTTTGAAATACAAAAAATGGTCTTCACAAATAATACAATATATTACCCACAACCTATTTGAAATTAAATTTAAATGAATATAAAACTCATTGAAAAATATGAAGGAGCACATGTAAACTTGTAACGATAAGAATAATTAAATTATTTGAACCTACTAAAGATAACTATGGTTTTAGAGTGATTTTCACTATGTTGTAAATTCAAAAACATGTCAATAAGGAATCGAAAATAAATCCAAACAACAAGGTGAAGGGTAAGTGCATGGAAATGGGGGCCAAAAGGGGGTCAAAAGTGGCACTTTTTTCCTGAAATCAACAAAAACTAAACTTCAACTAATAATTTGGCATGCATATGCTCAAAATTTGATAATGTGATAAGAATAAGAATCGTAGTGCTTGGAATCTAGTTTCTAAACTAATTTTTTTTGAAAATGATGGAGATAAAGAAGGTCAAATGTGGTTCACACATAAAATGTGCCTATTTGTGTAACTCGACAATGGGTCCAAGTAATGAGGGTGAGTGTACAATTTGTAGGTTTTTTTGGTTGGTAGAAGAAGCTAATTTAATAAAATATGAAGATTATTGTACACAAACGAGATCCAAAGTGAGTTGCACTATTTTAGAAGATCAAATGTAGGTTCATAGACTACTCATACAAGGTAAATGGATTTTTTTCTCTTCATATACGCATTCATTTTGGGATGAGTGTGAGTCGAAAGAGTGGGTCGATGAATGGTGTTGTAGAAAATTATATCCACTTGACACCTATCAACCTCTATGAGATCTATAACTCACAAAGTGATCAAATCATCAATTGAATTTGACCATATATCAAATCTAGTGCAACTAGGTATTATATATCTGCATTATTTTGTTAAAATTAATATTTTTTCTCATTATGTAACTTATTTATGAATCATTTATTGAAATTAACTATTTTGTGTACAATGTGATGTAGGTCATGTTTATGTAGTTGTTGTAGAAGAAAATAATAAAGAAGAAACAAATTATTATTTGTCTTATTGTGTTAAGGAAAAAGAAATTGATATCCCCGATCATAGATGGAGAAGGCATATAATATCCTATACGGTATGTGGTTGTTACTATAACATGGCTTAGAAGATACCCAATGAATAAATCCAATGTGTGGTTGTTCGAGGACTTTGAAACTCATAGAAAGATTATTCATTATTCTCACCTTATTGTTGCATCTAATGTTTAATTGATTAAATATGACATAAGGATGTGCAATAAGAACTTGTGGAAAGTTCTTGAGTCTAACCATAAATTAATACTTGACACCTTAAAAATTAGATCAGACCCAGATGGTTCATTGGATTGAATTTGTACAATGACACATAAGTTTTATAGTATGTAAGTATTATTGTTTGATTCTTAAGTTTTGTGTGTTTGAGTATTTTTTCCTTTAATTTTATTTATTAATGATGTAGCCTAGAATTCAGCAATTCAAACCAATAAAACGCTAGATCGTTGGCACATCACTCAGCCTAAATTGAGCACTCACCCAAAGCCCGCAAAGGTACCAAGTCCCTCTTTAGGGTTGTTGTTGTGGAAAGTTAGCATGATGAAGACTTAATGCATGTAATTTCATTACTAACACAACATCCTACAGAGCATACCAGATCTATACTTAGGGAAGAACAAAATTAAGTATTAACCATTTTGAGATAAAAACATACTAGATTTAGATACATGCTGACTAACACTTAGATCTAGCCAATATCCTCCATTGTATTAAACGTAATAAGTATTCAAAAGCTTCATTACAATAATAGTGGTATGCACACAACATAATCTCTGTATATATCTTCTCTCTTTCTACACACACACTCACTTACATTTACCCTCCTCTCTTTTTTCTACTACACAATTTATCACACACACACACACACACACACACACACACACACACACACACACACACACATATAAGGGTGGGGACTTTCCCTTCACCGCTTATCCATTCCCAAAATAGGTCGCATGCTATTATTAGCCACATGCCTTTACAAAACTAGCCACACATGCAAGTGCACTAACAATAGACTACTAGTAGTTAACTAACAGTAATAGATCTATTTTTGGCATATGTTCATGCAAAGTGTTTCATATTCGATCCTCCAAGAATAGCCAATGTGTGGTATGCACATCTCTGCATCGTTTGTGTCCTCCACACACCATCTCTAAAAATATACCTTCCCGAGAAAAAATGGCTAAGTATGAAGATTGAACTTTGCTCGCGCACGTGTTCTCCCTATCCATTCCCGCCTTTAAATATAACCTGATTTCCTACGCAGACTTCTTGTGTGATTTCTATCAAGTGTTCTCGATCAACATTATCCCACACTACTTTCATTTTCTCCCGAAAATGGTCATCTCCAAAACTGAAGTAAAATTGAAGAATGGAAAGAAGTAAAGAAAGAAAAAGAAAAGAATGAAAGAATGTTTTTTTTATCAGAGTCCCTTGTTCTTCAACCTGAACAATTAATTCAGGATATTCTTGTTTTATTTCGGCCTCCAATGTTTGCCACTCAGTGAGTGCTTCCTCTGCTCTATCTAGAATATCCACAATAATAGACTCCAGTTCATCTCTCACAATATCCCCTTTTTCATTTTGCAAGACCAACACAATGTTGGACATTGCAGTCATCCTTCCTTCTAGTAAGTCCATCTTTTACGCAATGAGCTTCCCAAGCTCTTCCAGCCGATTCTTGTGTGGTTCTTGTGTTGCTACTAGGGCCTCGTGCTTCTGTTTAACCAATGCTAATATTTTTATATGGCCCAATGTGTCATCCTTCATCACTTTCTGGACCTCATTGTGCTCCTCCAGGGTTCTTACATTGATGAGCTCTTCTAGAGCTATACAGATGTTCAAGGCTTGGTCTACCTTATTCAGTTCTTCTTATAGTGCTTGTAGTAGTCCTTCATATTATGTAATCTTCCACATCACTGAAGCCTTTTCATGCTCTACTTCTTTTCTGGATCTTTTGGCGTTGGCATGCATCAGAGATTCATCTTCAAGCACTAGGTCCACTAAGGTACTTACATAGTGTATTGCCGAAGGAAACGTCTTTGGTACCTTTGGTTCTAGGTGTGGCCTAGCCTTCATAACATTATCACCAATTTCCTCTGTGAGGTTGATAAATACAACATTTTTCTTCTACGCCAAGTCTCTTTCTTGTGTTAGGCACACTATTTCTCCATCCTTAGTTTTAATTTCTTCCCTAAGTTTCCTAATTGTGGCAGCCTTGTCCATATTCCGTCTCACCATTTCATGTTGAGACTTTGACTAATGCATTTCTTACTTGTTCATCTAACATGCAAAGTAGGATTTACCATCATGTGCCCGGCTTGAGGTGTATTTTTCAACCTCCTTGATACACATGACTCCTCGCATACATAAAAATATGGCTCATCCATGTGTGTGTGCATGGACCATGATAACTACTTCCTTGTGCACACCGTAGCCATATATTCATCCATTAATTCCTAGCCATATAAGTCCTTCTGTGATAGTGTGCTTTGAAACAAGGGCGTGGATAATTTTACCCACGTCCTCTCGCATCCTCTGCATAACCCATGGTTGGTGGAATGTGCTCTCCACTTATTCTTCTAGACCTTGGCTGCTTAGGAACTTGAGCCTCTAGATTTGGGACTTGTGCCTCCATGTCTTGAGTAGTCTCTATAATTGTCTCATCTGTTCCCTTTTCCTCCTCTTCTCCTTGCTTCATTTCTTCATCTTTCTATTCTTCTACGTTCTCTAGAGGTGTAGGAGAATTAGGCGCGCTTTCCTCTGACTCTTCCATCCCCTCATTCAATTTCATCTTCCTTCATTTTTTCATTGTTGTCTCCTTCTATGGAGAGAGTTTGGGTGATTTGCGCACCATTTGTGGAGTAGCACCTTGAGTCCTTGTCCTCTTGAATACTCTCTTGTGTTCTCCTTGGATTACATCTAAGTTCTCCTCATCCCCCTCTTGTGGCTGAGGTGGTGTAGTGGTGCACTCAACTTCATCCTTGTTCGTAGGATGTCTTCTACCTCTATGCTCCAAACCACCACTATCCTCACACTCATCCTCTTCATCGTCGACATGAATAGTTTATGTGGGCTTGGGTGCTAGAATATTTTCCATTGTATGTTGACCCTTTGGTGGTGCTGGAAGTGTGAACTCATCTTCCACATACTTGTTATTCTCCAACTTGGGCTTTAGTTGAAGGTACACCAATGTTGCTCCAACATCTCCCATAGCCAAACTTACTAGTTTAATGTTCCATACATATGAAATTAGCCTTTTAATATATGCACCCACCTTGGATACACATAATTTATTCCTTAGTTTTTGGTAGTCACAATCTACCTTGTCCACATTTAATGTGAGGCACCGTGCATTAAGAAATTGTGTATCGACACGTAGAAGTACCTTCTTTATGAAGGTGTGTGGTAACTTACACCAAGGGATCCATGCTCCATCCTTAATGGAAAACCACGCAATGTAAAAATGTTGATATACAGTGAACTGAACTGCCTTTCCAACCACCGAAGGTAATTCCTTGGGAATGCGCCATTCATCTTCAAAGGCCACTCGAATCCTATCGTACCACTTCTCAACCCGTTGCTTGACCTATTCTGTCATGGATCCTTCACACAAGTAATTTTTGAAGCATTTTGCAGGTGACTTGTGCTCCATAGGATACTCCCATATCTTCTCTTTTGGTCCACCAGGTACTCCGATCTCCATGAACACTAGTGATAAGAGAACTCCAAAGCTGATCTTTTCTCATGTGTGTGCTTCCTTAATGATTTTTTATGCAATGTAACAAAATATTGTAAACTACCCCTTTAGACATATTTTTAGCAATGTGTAACCACATGGTATTCACTTGTGACCACCTTTCCTGGTCATTTGGATTTTTAACGAGGTGTGTGATGCTTGCAAAATTGGATATTTCTTTAGTTTATCAATTTTCATGCCATGTGGACCCTTTATATACCCCAACTCCTTTATGGTCTCCAATATTTCAGCCTTTTCGTTAAATCATCCCTTAATTCTTCTCGTTATGCCCTTCAATCTTGTTATCGTGGAGATGAGCGTGCTGAAATTATGACTCTACGTCCTGCAAAGTAGAAAAAATCTTGTGCACTTTGCTCATGAGCCACATGTATAAAGGCTCATATTTCCCAAAGTAAGGGAGTTCATATAGCCTGGTAAAATCCAATCTTCTCACTAGCATCATCATACACTGGCATGTCTTCCACCGTGCATTTATTTGTCTTTGTGTTCAACAAGGCATCAAGTTCCTCTTTATTCTCTGTGGTATGATTGTTGTACTCACTCACCTTGATTTTTCTTATGTGAGAATCCCACTCCTAGCCTACGATAACCCCTTATGGATATTGCATTTAGATAAATTACTTCCAGGATCCATCTCCTCTTCTTCTTCGACCACCTTTTTCTTTCCCTTCACTCTATCAGCTTGCTTTCTTGGGTGCCATTTCTACCTTGTAATCCTTTATAGATACTTGCCTCTTGAATTATGAAACGTGTGAATCAAACCCTAGCTTGATTCAGTGTGCCCTAGGTGAAATCACATGCCCTCATTCCTCTCATTGCCTTGCTTTGTTCAAACCCATCACCACCTGTGGGACGAATGCTCTTTTCGCACATAGATCTCTTCATCACGACTAGTTACACACCTCTCACACCTCAATTCAATCACTTGGCTATTCACACTTAGCTATTTTTTAAATACTCTTGATCGCAATGGTAAAAATGAATACGCATCATATCCTTATATAGATTTTCAATTTTTAATGTATTCATTGCTCCTTCACCTACCAAATATCCTCTCATTAATTGATCAATTTCATCCTTTCTGTGCATTACATCTTCGTGCCCTAGCTATAACCTTCTAGCACACCTTCCTACCCTTCGGTCACGACTTCTCTTCAGTGCACTTTCTTGCACCCGAGTACCTTGTCATTACACTTTCACTAGTAGTTGTTCTATCCTCCACTTACCTTGCATTATACTATCCCTTCATCCATCTCCATCTTTGGTCATGATTTAGAGAAATCTCTTCTTAAATAGCACCCAAATGACACACATGTAGTAGTTTATTCTTTCCACCTTTCAATACCGTAGTCTTGTACCTGGATATCAACAACCACCACCCCACACTAAAAGTATGTATAGTTTGTTGTGCATAAATATACTTCAAATTGTAATTAGATCCATCCACGTAAATGCGCTTATTACATAACACACCAACTAATTTGACAAAACATAACAATAAAGAAGGAAAAACATTAAAGGAATACAAAATTTGAAAACCTAATTGAAATGGCAACACTGCCTTATTACAAACACCAAGAAGACTTATTTATAGTAGGGATTCAACCTACTCCGTTGAAGTAACCGGGTAACCATTTTCCATCAAGGGCCTCTAACTGACAAGCATCAATTTCAAGTATGTGAGTGATAACATATGGCCCCAACCACTGTACCTTGAGCTTTCTGGATGGTGCAAAAACTTAGAATCATAAAGGAGCACCATTTGTCCTATCTCAAGCTTTTTATCCTTGATGTGCCTGTCATGCCATGCTTTCGCCTGGTCTTTTCTTGCTTTTGACTCCAACGTGTTATGGCTCATCTCTCATCCAAGTTGATTAACTTTTCAATCCACTCTTCTAATGCTTTCTCATCAAAGAAGACCTCTAGTGCACACGTGAAGACGCAAAAAGAGGTAACATAAATTCCATAGGAAGAATAGCCTCTACGCCAAACACTAATCGAAATGGTGTGGATTTGTTCGATCATTTATATGTTTTTGATATGCCCAAAGTATTGCATATAATTTTTCATCCCAATCCTTTCTTCCAACATCACATATTTTTGTTAATGTCTAGCTCAAAATTTTATTGAAACCCTCAATAGTTCCATTTACGAGGATGATAGGGTGTAGTCTTATGGTGTGAAATCATGAAATTACCCAATAAAATTATGATTGTCTCATTAAGAAAATGCATACCCCTATCACCTTTGGTCAAACTTAAAGGACATCCATATCTTGTAATAACATTCTCCCATAGAAAACTTGGTTGTTGTAGCCACTATACACGATCCTTTGTAGGAGCTGATTATGCCCACCTTGTCAAATAATCTATGCATGTTATGATGTAGCACAATCTAGTTCTACGCGCAATCGATGAAATAAGACCCACAAAATCTATAACCCATTTCTCAAACGGTTCGCACTAGTAATTGGTCTCGAGAGGCATTTCATCTTGCGACCTAGTCTTAAGACTTTGACAATGGTCACATGCCTTACAAAATTCCTTACAATCTTTATAGATGGTCTCCCACCATAATCCAAATGGGTAGAATCTTACACGCCGTAGCATCACATTTATATTGGCCACCCTCAATTCCACCATGAGATTCTTCCATAATATCCGTGCGCTCATGCTCCAATACACAATGACACAATATCTCATCGCGACCCAATTTGTACAAGTCACCACCGATTTACATATAAGGTGCGGCATGTATAGCAAGCTATTTATTTTCTAAGGATTTCATTCCTTGGTGCCATCCCTATACATAGAAAGACAACAATGTCCTCTAGTTTTGATGGCACGTGTTGTAAATCCTGTATAACTGTGCATATGACATGGTATCTTCAATCACCTGTGCTTCTTCTCCTGATTTTATTCTTGATAGATGGTCTAGTCCATAATTACTTTTCCCTGGTTTGACCACAACTGTGAATTCATATTCTTGAAATAAGAGCATCCATTGAAATATGTACCCTTGTAAAACATGTTTATTTACCAAATACTTCAATGCCATGTGATCTATATAAAATACAAATGGTGTAGCTAGTAGGTACTGAAAAATTTATGTAGCGCATATATCATTGACAAAGCTTCATGTGGATCGGTGTATGTCTTATGTGATGATGCACTTCTAAAGGATGTAATCAAGCCCCCAACGAACCATTGTGCATGTTGGCTTGCATTTATGTCATAAGAAAGCTTTGATAACAATGTTTTAAATCGTGAATCATACTCTCTAACACTTTTAGCGGTACCTTGCTTAATATCCTTAAGCGCACTCATACTCTTCGCTCAAACTTAGGGATATGAAACTCTTTAAGGAATGCATCCTTTAATGTTGTGTAATCTACACAAGTCCGATCAGTGGTAAAAAATTTTACCAACAAAGTGTGCGCACCCTTGTAACGTAGTAGAAAATTGGCTTGCCCTACGTTTAGAAGCTTTGATTCCTTTTGCGCACCACAATATTTCACACATGTGCACATGTTCAACAAAATCTTCTATGCCCCTATACTTATAAGTTGAAGAGACATTTCCATGTAAATATTTTGGGGTACGTGTGGACTTGCCCACCTGATCTAAAACCTCCTATGTTTCCCTTGCCTCTAGAACCACCAGATCCGTCGGAACTTGAGCTACCTATGCACCTTGATCCTGAACCTATGGATGGTGTTGGACCAGAAGACATATTTCCCTGTGTCCCAATATTAGTATTGAACTATAACCTAATAGTCTACAAAGCATTACTATTCCCATAAAACATTCCAAAATCAACACGTTTGTATTTATGACCGATGATAAACCTAAAAAAGTACTTCCATATAACAAAGAAGTTGTTTGCACTGCCATAACTATACCTCTTATAAGACTCACTCCTACTCTTCCACTTGTTGTAACTAGGGTGCTAACTACTTGTTGTACTAGATTTTGAAAAACCAAACACAAGGGCAAGGTTACCAAGTGGATTAAGATGTGCGCCACGGCCCAAGTAGTCTCTACCGGTGCACTTTGTGTGAGGCCAAGGAGGGATCCCTATCATGTTGTCTAAGATGGGGGAGTTACTATGCTGGCTCCATGTCTTCTACATGAGCTCTAAATCCTTCACGAGTCATCTCTCTCCTCAATGCCATAATTTATACACAAGACGTTGATTCTCTATCTCCCTCTCACACACCTCATTATACTTAAGTTTCTTTTCCTCTCTCTCGCCTTTCTGCCGCTATATCTGCCATCTTTCACCAAACATGTTCCTACCCTCAAGTGTGGTGAGGTTTAGTTAGCCATCGGTTTACTCTCCGGGTTGAAATTTACCATCAAGATCTTGATCACCGGTGGAATGCCTTGCGGCAGTAAGCTCCTCTTGGATGTCATAAGAACTAGAATACAACTACCTCCTGGACACGAATAAGTGGAAATTGATTACTCCAAGATATAACTATTGAAGAAACCATAGAACCATTCATCCACAACTCGAGTCCAAATCAAATCAAGCATCATAAAGGTCTTTAAATTCTTCCCGTGTCAAAACAAGTGTGCAATACCTTCAATTTCGCTTAGATGCATAAGAAATCAGCCACTTGTATAATTCTACTAGAAAGATAGAAAAATATCTCATATAAAATGTCATACAAGTTCTGCTCCACCCATACGCATGCGTTAAACTCATATCCAAGATCTTGAACCATTATGTGTATTCTTCCTACAAATTGTGTATCCATTCTTCAATACTTGCTAAGGTCGATCGATATGTCTTCATCACGAACCATCCCGAAAGCAACTCAAAAAGAGGTCCCGACAAAAAAACCAATGATGTAGCCTAGAATTCAACAATTCAAACCAATAAAACCCTAGACACGGCCGACACATCACTCACTTAAACTAAGCACACACCAAAAGTGTGCAAAGGTGCCGAGATCCATCTTTAGGGTTGTTATTGCAAAAATTTAGCATGATGATGAAGACTTAATGCATTTAATTTAACTACTAACACAACATCCTGAGAGCATATAAGATCTATACTTAGGGAGGAACAAAATTAAGTATTAACCATGTTGAGATCAAAAACATAATAGATTCATATACATGTTGACTAACACTTAGATCTAGCCAATATCCTCCATTATATTAACGTAATAAGTATTCAAAAGCTTCATTACAATAACAGTAGTATGCGTGCAATGTAATCTCTATATATATCTTCTCTCTTTCTCTACACACACACTCACTTACATTTACCCTCCTCTTTTTTCTACCGCACGCTTTACTACATATATATAAGGGTGGGTACTTTCCCTTCACCACTTATCCATTCCCAAAATATGTTGCATGTTATTATTAGCCACACACCTTTACAAAACTAACCACACATGCAAGTGCGCTAACAATAGACTACTGGTAGTTAACTGACAGTAATACATCTATTTCTGGCTTGTGTTCATGTAAAGTGCTTCACATCCAATCCTCCAAGAATATCCAATGCGTGGCATGCACGTCTCAGCCTCGTTTGTGCTCTCCGCACACCATCTCTAAAAATAGACCTTCTTGAGTGAAAACGGATAAGTCTCAAGAATGAACTCGCTCCATGCGCATGTTCTCCTATCCATTTGTGCCTTTAAATATAACCTACTTTCCCCATGGACTTCTTGTGTGCTTTTATCAAGTGTTCTCTGATCAACAATTTATATCATCAATTTGTTATTATATAGGTTGGTGTTTCCAAACAAGCTTCACATACATGTGGTTGGCACCGTCAAGAAGAATTTATATTCTTGAAGAGAGAGAGAGAGAGAGAGAGAGAGAGAGCATATTATATGATAAGGATCTTTTTAAATTTCATTTTAACAAGAAAACATTCTCATTTCACTGTCTATATCATATGAAATTAAATCTTTAACATTCTTTTTACCTCTCACCTATTCTCATTTCACCGCCTATATTGAATGAGAGAAAGAGGATGTCCCGATACTAGTGTTAATTGTAGTTTTTTCATGTTTCATTTTCTAACACCACCAATAAATGGGTCAAAGATGGGAGAAATGAGATAGGATTTTGTAGGTGGACTAAATGTGCATCCATTGTTCAAACGAGACATTTCCAAGCGCCACGGTTTTCTAGTTATGACCCTTCAAAGTTTGAATTTTTTTGCTCCTAGGGCACTTAAGAGACATCGTCGGACCGTCATATCCTAGAAGGGATAGGAGGGTTTGGAAGTGGAATCAAACCATTGATAGTGTTTTACATACCACTTAGACATGTGGGAACCATCGGTTTGGTGCCACGAAGAGCTTATATTGTATTACTTTTTTAAAACAATTTTTATTTCTAACACTGATGTTAATTGAATTTTTTTGAAACGTTTCATTCTATCCCACCATAAAAATAAGAGAGATATGGGAGAAACCAAGAGACAATTTTTTAGGCAGAGCATATGCACATCCAGGGCTTATACGAGACATTCCCAAGTGCCAAATTGTGCTAGTTATGACCCATCAAAGTTTGACAACTTTTTTCTCTCATGGCGCTTATGAGACATTGTCAAACCAACATAGTTTAGAAGGACCAAAATATTTTGGTAGTATAATGAGACAACTAATAGCATCTAACATCCCACCTAGATGTGTGGGAACCATTGGTTTGGTTTCACAAGGTGCCTATATTGTATTAATTTTTAAAACAATTTTTATCTCTCGTAGAGAGAGAGAGAGAGAGAGAGAGAGAGAGAGAGAGAGAGAGAGAGAGAGAGAGAGAGAGAGAGAGAGAGAGAGAGAGAGAGAGAGAGAGAGAGAGAGAGAGAGAGAGAGAGAGAGAGAGAGAGAGAGAGAGAGAGAGAGAGAGAGAGAGAGAGAGAGAGAGAGAGAGAGAGAGAGAGAGAGAGAGAGAGAGAGAGAGAGAGAGAGAGAGAGAGAGAGAGAGAGAGAGAGAGAGAGAGAGAGAGAGAGAGAGAGAGAGAGAGAGAGAGAGAGAGAGAGAGAGAGAGAGAGAGAGAGAGAGAGAGAGAGAGAGAGAGAGAGAGAGAGAGAGAGAGAGAGAGAGAGAGAGAGAGAGAGAGAGAGAGAGAGAGAGAGAGAGAGAGAGAGAGAGAGAGAGAGAGAGAGAGAGAGAGAGAGAGAGAGGATATTTTAGGAAACCATATGTGCATCTCTAGGTTTAGTCTAGACATTACCAACTTTTATGATTTTCTAGTTAATACCCATCAAATTTTGACAATTGTTTGCTAGGGTGTTTTGAGAGACATCGAACAGACCGATATAACTTGGAAGGACTAGGATGGTTTAGATCTAGAAAAATACCACCAATATTATCTAGTAGCCCACCCAGATGTGTGGGAACCATCATTTTGGTGCCACAAGGTGCCCATTACAAAATATGGCCATGGATTCTTTGACATTTGTGTTAGTTAAAGGTTTTTACCATGTTTCATTCATTTCCATTGTGAACAAAAGAGAGATATGGGAGAAAATGATATATGATTTTATAGGTGGACAAGATGCATGTCTTTAGGTTTAGATGAGACATTCCCAAGTGCCATGGTTTGTTAGTTATGATCCGTCAAAATTTGATAAATATTTTCTCATTGGATGCTTAAGATACATTGCCATACCGATGTACCCCATAATGACCGAGATGGTTTGGTAGAAAAATGACACCATCGATAGTGTTTAGTAACCCATCGAGCCATGTGGGAACCATCATTTTTGTGCCACGAGGTACCCATTGTAAAATATCACCATGGATGCACTGACACTAATGTTAATTGAAGGTTTTTACCATGTTTCATTCGCTACCACCATGAACAAATGGGAGAGAGATGGGAGAAACCAAGATATGATTTTATAGGTGGGCCATATGAACATCCATAGGTTCAGATGAGACATTCATAATTACCATAAATTTCTAGATATGACCCGTCAAAGTTTGACAACTTTTTGCTCTTAGGGCTTAAGAGACATCATCAGATCGATGTATCCTGAAGGACCGAGATGGTTTGGAAATGGAATAACACCACCAATAACATATAAATCCAACCTAGACACATGAGAACTATTGGTTTGGTGTCATGATGTGCTCATTACAAAATATCTCCCTAGATGCCCCTGCAGTAGTAGTGTTAATTGAAGGTTTTTTCCATGTTTCATTCCCTTCCACCGCAAAACAAATAGGTGAGATATGGGAGTAATCGAGATATGGTTTTTTATTTAGACAAGATGCACATCCATATGTTCATACGAGACATTCCCAAGTGCCATGATTTTCTAGTTATCACCCTATCAAAGTTTGACAATTTTTTACTTTTAGAGAACTTAAGAGACATCATTGGACCGACGTAGCCCATAAGGACTAAGACGGTTTGGAAGAAAAACAACAAAAATAATATCATATCAAATCCCACCTAGATGTGTGGGAACCATCGGTTTGGTGTCATGAGGTGCCTATATTGTATTAGTTTTTAAAAACAATTTTTATCTCTAACACTAATGTTAATTGAAGTTTTTTACCACATTTCATTTACTTTACGACACAAAAAAAAGGTGAGATATGGGAGAAAATGAGATATTATATTTTAAGCAAACAAGTTCCAAATCCATTGGTTTAGAAGAGACATTCCCAAGCACTAGAGTTTTCTAGTTATGACCCATCAAAGTTTGACATTTTTTCTCTCAAGGTGATTAAGAGCAACGTGTAGCCGAAAGACTAGGATGGTTTAACGAGAGGAATGAAACCAATGATAGAATCTAACAACCCACTTAGATGTGTGGGAACCATCAGTTTTGTTCCATGAGGTTCCCATTGTAAAATATTTTCCTGGATTTTCTCTCTCTCGATTATCTCTCTCTTGTGTTCTCTTTGTCTGTCTCTCTTGTGCTCTCTCTTTCTCTCACTCTCACCCACTCTTTCCTTCACACACACACAATCTCTCTCTCACTCTTACTCTGATATCTCGATTTCACTTTTACTTTCTCTCTCACTCTCACTCTATCTCCTTCACTCTCTCTCTCTCTCTCTAACACCTTCCTTGATATGGTGAAGTACAAGTATCCCTTTAACTACTATCTTATATCCTTTCATATGTATTTATCATGCTTTTGTATCCATAATAATGCTCATCACTTAAACACTATCTATGTTTCTTATAGATGTAATTATATTCTTGTCTTATGAAAGCTAAAACCATTCAAAGGAATTGATAGTAATTTAGTTACACATCCCCAATTATCTAACTTTTTCTATTACTCCTTATCTCACATGTCATATCTACTCCTTTAAGACATGATGTTCAACCTAATGCTCAATATCATTAAATTTTAAATTATTGTTATGGTACTTTAACCGTGAAGCTTCAATTTACTCAAAGACTAGGCTAGAACATGAAATATTGAGATTTGGAAATTGATAAAAAAATCAATTACCATATTACAGTCATACCACCATGTACTCTCTTGTGAGGAATCAATTTGGAGTCCAATTAAGCAAAATTCCTTCTTAACCTTTAATACCATGTCTTAGCATTGTCTTCTAAGCCTATTTTTGGACAAATTTAGGTGTAGTTTTCTAATGACTTGGTCTCTTAAGACTCTGATAAAATTTTTAGATACCATTTTTCATGTTTAGGAAGATACCTAAGTTTTATTACTCAATTTTTTATATATTATACCTAGTTCATGTTTGTATTAGGAAGAATTAGGCCTAGGTAGATATAAACTCTAATCCTTCAAAATTGTTAGAGATATATTACTTGTACAACCATGAAGCATTCTAAAACCTTTTACATCATGTAGACAACTCTTCACATGTTATATTTTCCTAATTTTAGATCTTAAGACCATATATTTATTGAGATATGATAGTTTGGTTCAAAATCATAGGTGAGGGTTTCCTAAGGGCCAAAAGGAAGAAAAATACCTTAACTTTCTTCGATGACCTTGTCAAGACCCAAAAAAAATGGATTAAGATTTGGTTTACTCATATGAAACTCTCACCTTTAGTATTTCAATCCGAAAATGTGTAGTTAAGTCTACACTATAGGCTTTTCTTGGAAAACATGGGAACTATCTTTGTGAACAGGTAGATTTGAAGGTGAAACTCAAGTTGAATGGGATATCATTACAAAATCACTTACTAATAATTTGAAAACCATTAATAAACATCTTATTGTATCAGGAAAGAATAATTTTATAACTTCTCATTTATTTTCTTCTCTTACAGCTTAGCTAGGTAAAGTACACTTAAGAATACCCACTTAAAATTAAGGTTTATATTGATATTCTTCATCAATTTCTCTTCAATACACTTGTATACTTTACCCACTACATTTTCTTATGTTTCTAAAGTCACATAAAATTTATATAGATTTAAATACAAAATGAATCCAATCAACTGCCATAAGAAATTTCATGCAAATATTAATCATCATTAACACATAAGAAGAAAAATACCTAAGGGCCAATAGGAAGAAAAATACCTTAACTTTCTTCTATGACCTTGTCAAGACCCAAAAATAATGGATTAAGATTTGGTTTACTCATATGAAACTCTCACCTTTAGTATTTCAAGCCTGAAAATGCGTAGCTAAGTCTACACTATAGGCTTTTCTTGGAAAACATGAGAACTATCACTGTGAACAGGTAGATTTGAAGGTGAAACTCAAGTTGAATGGGATATCATTACAAAATCACTTACTAATAATTTGAAAACCATCAATAAACATCTTATTGAATTAGGAAAAATACCTTAACTTTGAGTGAGGGTTTCTAAGGGCCCAATAGGAAGAAATATACCTTAACTTTCTTCTATGACCCTGTCAAGACCCAAAACAATGGATTAAGATTTGGTTTACTCATATGAAACTCTCACCTTTAGTATTTCAAGCCTGAAAATGTGTAGTTAAGTCTACACTATAGGTTTTTCTTGTAAAACATGAGAACTATAACGTGAACATGTAGATTTGAAGGCAAAACTCAAGTTGAATGGGATATCATAACAAAATCACTTACTAATAATTTAAAAACCATCAATAACATCTTATTGAATCAGAAAGAATAATTTTATAACTTCTCATTTATTTTCTTCTCTTATAGTTAGCTAGGTAAAGTACACTTAAGAATACCCACTTACAATCAAGGTTCATATTGATATTCTTCATCAATTTCTCTTCAATACACTTGTATACTTTACCTATTAGAGTAGGTATTTACCTTAGCTCATGTTCACCTAGGTACATTATTTACCTTTATTGTATTTATCCTCACCCACTTATGTGTGTGGATATTTATTTTTATTTATTTAGATATTGGGAGATATTATCTCGGTTATTAGGTATAGTTCTTTCCTTGATCTATGGTATTGACTAGTTCTTTCCTAGATCTATGGTATTGACTAGATCCTTGATGTCTAGTTCTCTCCTAAATCTATGGTCTTGACTAGTTCTTTGATGACTAGTTATTTCCTTGATTTATGGCTTGATCTACGACCTTGACTAGTTCTTAGATTTTTATTCCTTGCCTATTTAAGCAAGGCCCATTCTCAATGTATTGTATTGAGTTCCATAATAATATATGATATTGTTTCTCATTTGTTTGCAAAGGTTTTATGTAAAGTTATTATGGTGAATTGCTTTCATCTTATTGATCATGGTGTTTGATTAGCATCTGTGTTCTTGGCTTGGTACGATCTGGTTATCATTCCTTTCATTACCCTACATTTACATTTTCTTATGTTTCTAAATTCACATAAAATTTATATAGATTCAAATACAAAATGAATCCAATCAACTTCCATAAGAAATTTCATTGATTTGGTTTACTCATATGAAAGATTGAAAATCGTCATTACACACAGAAAAGATGAGAACTAATACCTAAGGGTAATACTCAAGTTGAATGGGAAGAAAAATACCTTAACTTTCTTTTATGAAAAATACCTTAACTTTGAGTGAGGGTTTCTAAGACCCAATAGGAAGAAAAAACAATGGATTAAGATTTGGTTTACTCATATGAAACTCTCACCTTTAGTATTTCAAGCCTGAAAATGTGTAGTTAAGTCTACACTATAGGCTTTTCTTGGAAAACACGAGAACTATCACTTTGTGAACATGTAGATTTGAAGGTGAAACTCAAGTTGAATGGGATATCATTACAAAATCACTTACTAATAATTTGAAAACCATCAATAAACATCTTATTGAATTAGGAAAGAATAATTTTATAACTTCTCATTTATTTTCTTCTCTTACAGTTGGCTAGGTAAAGTACACTTAAGAATACCCACTTACAATCAAGGTTTATATTGATATTCTTCATCAATTTCTCTTCAATACACTTGAATACTTTACCCACTACATTTTCTTATGTTTCTAAAGTCACATAAAATTTATATAGATTCAAATGCAAAATGAATCCAATCAACTTCCATAAGAAATTTCATGCAAAGATTGATCTGTCATTAACACATAAGAACCTTACAAATCAAGATAAATTTATTTCTCACTCTCACTTTCTCCTTCTCAATCCCTTGCTTGCTATCTCTCTCTCTCTCTCTCATTATATCTCACTCACTCTTTCTTTCTCTCATTCTCTCTCACTCTCACTCTCTCTCATCTCTTTCTCACTCTCTCTCACTATCTCCTTCTCATTCTCTCGCTTTCTATTTCTCTCACTCTCATTCTTTTATCTTGCTCTCACTATCTCTCATATTCTCTTGCTATGACTCTCTCCTTCTCATTATATTTTTCTCTCTCACTCTATCTTTATTTATTTCATTCTCTCTCACTCTAGATCTCTCCTTCTCCTTCTCTCTCACTTTTTCTCTCTATCTCTCTCTCATACACACATTATCTCTTGTTATTTCTCTCTTAATCATTTCTCTCACTTTCTCAATATATCTCACTCTCAATCACTCTCTTTCTCTACTAGTCTCCTCTTTCTCTATCACTCTCCTTCTAATTCTCCCTTTCTTTCTCTCGGGTTCTCTCTAAATCTTTCTCTCTCTCTCAATCTCAATATCTCTCTCTATCATTCTCTCTATCATTCTCTCTTTATTTCTCTCTCTCTAGACTAGATGTATCTCTATTATTTATTTGCTCTCTCTATCTCTCTCTCACTCTTGCTCCCTCCTCCTTATCTCACTTTATCTCTCTCTCACTCTCTATCTATCTATCTCTCTCACGATTTCTTCCTCTCACACTCTCTCTCTCTCTCTATCTCTCACATTCTTCTCTCTCTCTCTCTCTCTCTCTCTATATATATATATATATATATATATATATATATATTTACACACATACATGACCAAAACAAAAGACAAATTAACCCAAGATATTTTTTGACTTTCATTTACTTAGTACATGAAAAATACGGGTTTACTAAAACAAATCAACATCACATGATATGTTTACACCAACATGGACCCACACGTATAATAAGATGAGAAAGTGATTGAGATCACAAGTAGAGATGACACACATTACCAATCCTACCTATGAGGCTTACAATGGGGAGAGGTCATCATTACAACTACCCCTTATCACTCCAAGAAAGAATCTTGGCTATCCTTTGGTTTTTCCAACATAAACATTCCACATAAACTTCGATGGGTCCCTTATCACTTTATTCTAACATGCACTTATCCCTAAACTAATACTAGCCACAAATTCCTTTGTTTCCTCAAAAACACACACACTTCCCCTTATTCCTCCCTTATTACATTATTCCTCAAATAATCAATGATGAAACCTCACCCAACAAGAAGAAAACATACCACATGATAAAATATGATGCACAATAATTTCAATTTTTTTCCAAAAGAACAAATAAAAAAACAACAACCCAACGACAATATGAAACAGATAGGCACCTCCGCAACACAACATTTTCATGGTTACATCTTTATTACCATAATATTTCATTATTTAACCTTAAAGATTTAAAGAGAACTTAACATGTAAACATACAATCTACTTTTCTCTAGACTACATTTCTTTATTTTCTTTAACATTTAACTTATAAAGGATCCATTTAATTTGGTTCATTTCTCTTATTACAATTAATTTTATGTATAGCACCTATAATTTAGCTCGAGCAATTTAAATACTTAAATTGTGCTAATTATACCCTTTCCCGCAAATTGACGACATATCGTCAATATTGCACATTTTCTCTATTATTGTTGTTAATTAATTACATTACGTTAGTTAATTAACTCTTTTATCCAACAATGACACCAATTAACGACCTTTTGTTAATCAACTCCCCTTTCTATCTAGATTAATTAATTATTTATAATTAATTAAGCTCCCCTTTCTATCTAGATTAATTAATTATTTCTAATTAATTAATCTCTCATTTATATCTAGATTAATTAATTATTTATAATTAATTAATACTCCTTTCTATCTGGATTAATTAATTATTCTTAATTAATTAATTCTTTCTTCTATTTAATCAATAAATCATCACTTATTTGATTAAATCCCTCTCATAGTCTAAATCATGCTAATTATTCCTCTAAAAATCTTCTATAATCTTACACACCTATTAATTAATCACTTGGCTAATTAATAAAGCCCTCAAACCCCATGGGTCACTAAAGGACAAAGCTAAACTCTCCTAAGGTCGACTCAACCTTTTCTAAACCTCCCTTATCCACAACCCAACCTCTCCATTTATCCCATATGAAGATGGATGTAGAGATTCTTTTATCCATTAGGCTATATAAGGAGCCCTACTCCTACCTTTCTATTTACACCTACATTCCTAAATGAGCATAGAGCATACACTATAACCATTTATCATCTTTGAGCATTCTTCCATTAGAAGAGCCTTCCTTCTCCATTTCTTGTATTCATCCACCCAAGTTTTGAAGTCATATGGAGATATGTCAAATGGTCTTGTAGCCATGATTTGACAAGAATCCATTCTTAGAAACCTTGGGATTTCAAGCACATAATCAACTCTTTGATTGCTAGAGGTCTACCTAGTTCAATCTCATATTATTTTTAGTATTCAATAAGAGATAGAAGTTAGTTTATATTTAGCATATTAGCTTGAAATGTTAATTTCATGTTTAATGTAGAAATGTTGATAGGTTAGCTTTGTTTAAGCTCTTAACATGATGATGCATAGGTTTAGTTTAGTAATTTATTCAAACTACTAGGTGTTAGTTTCAACTTTACATTGCACTACTAACTATTTCATGCATACATTTGTATAACTCAATTTTTAATAGGAAAACTTGAAAAACACATGATTCTACTAATACTTGTTCTCAATTTAAGGATCCATTTCTCAAAAGCATGTTTACTTGGTATTATATTTTACCTTCATCAAAAAGGGGAAACTCACATGAAGTAAAAGAGGGACTATTAAGTGTAAAATGGACACATTTCCAAGCTCCTTTTTGTTATAATGCTTAAACACTAATGATACACTCTATTGGTACCCAAATTGGTTCTCCTTTTGAGGCCAAATAACATCAAAGATGCACAAGATGCTTAGAGACAAATAGATCAGAATTTGAGTTGTCTTATAGCCAGGAAAGGATCTAACTAACTCTTTGTCTCTCAAGCTTGGAAACATTGGATAAAACCATGCTAAGGGTTTGACCTACCCTCACTACTTTAGGTTTTTCCTTCAACTAGGGTGAGAGGACCCATTTTGTAACCTATTTCGTAAGGGAAATGAATGAATCAACAATATTTGACTCTCCTTCTATGATATTGAAAAAAAACCTTGAGAAGACATGGTCAATGTAACATAATCTAACTCTCATGAGTTGTCACCCTAGAGAATGAATATGTCTCCTAAACAAGGTTCAGGTTACTAAAGACAACAATAAAACCTGATTGCTCTGCATATTTTGAGTAAAGGATGGGTAAATTCAACAAATATCCTTAGCATTTATGGACAAAGTACAAAGCAGGGTAGTTCTTGTAGGATTGATCATTTATAGATGAATTTTGTGGGGAATTAAGCAGGATAAAGTTGATTATACCAAATTTCAAAAGAAATTTTAGAAAATGCTTCTTTAAAATATGCCAAATAATATGTTGTAAACACTTCAAGTAGCCAATAATAAACCTTTAACCAGAAGATGTGCACCCATGGAAGCCCAAAGATACACGGTTTCACACATTCTTTGAGAATTTAAAATAAAATCTCATGTCAAATACTCAATTAAACATCAAGAATCCCTAATCTATCATGCCTAAGATACACTCATAGACTAACAAACAACCTTTATCAACAAAATGGAAGTAAAGTGAATTTAAAACTATTTATGTGTAGACACCTAAATTCCACTTTTGCAATCTTATTGCCAAAATGCACACAAATCACTCCCATTCTTGCCAAAGCCATTATAATTAGTGGTTTTCGCTAATTAACTAGCGTTCCTTATCAATTTATCCAATTAACACAACGTTGTTGATTGTGTAACCCCTTTCACATTCAGGAGGCCACTTTATGGAGAATCGTAAGTCAAAAACCTCTTCAAAATAGACAATTAGCGTTTATTAGCTAATTAAGCCTATTTTGCTCTTGTTTTGGTCAATATACCCTAGTATTGACTCAAACCCTCTTCCAACCACTCAAAATCACCCCATTAACCTCTATAACATCTAAACAAGCTTCAAAAGCTTATCCTAGCCCCTAGTTGACCTAAGTGGTTGATTAAGGCTTCACACCTCTTAATCACTTGGTAATTCATTAATTTTGATTAGCAAGGCCTAATCATGATCAACAATTCTAATCTAATTTGGGGATTTTAGTCCACATGCACCAAAAATACATGTTTCTCCCAAAAGGAAAACTATAAAAAGGTACACCTATTCCTTTATATTACACACCATGCTTTGATTTGCATCTCATATAATAAATATGATTTATAGCCAAGTTCAATCCTTGCTTAAAGCCTTCAATGGGGTTAGTAGATGGATATCCAAAATGACCAAGTAGTCATTGGGAGAGGCCATTTCACCTTGTTTGGAGTAACAACCATAACCATTTGATTGCCCTCTTAGGTCTATTTAGGCCCATGTTAGGTAATTCAAGCATATTAGTAGGCATGTTTAGTTAGATTTTATATTGTTTTCATACTAGTTAAACATTATTTTAAGCTTCTATCTTAATGTTACATTCCTAGACTTAGAACCCTTGGCTAGATGGATGGAAATGGTGTTAGCTTTCCTTGTTTAGTCATGTAATTTTCTTTGTAAAGTTTAGGGTGTCATCATTTGGCACACCCGGTGGGACCATACCCCATTGCATTCACTTTTAAAGCTTTTTAACTTAGTTTCAAAGTTTTTCATTTCAAGTTTATAGATTAGTTTCAAGTTTCCTAGATTAAATTAAAGTTTTCTAGTTTAAATTTCAAGCTTTCTAGAGTACTTCAAGCTTTTTAGATTAGTTTCTCAATATTTTTAGATTAATTTCAAAGTTTTAGAGTAATTTTCAAAGTTTTTCATTTCAAGTTTATAGATTAGTTTCAAGTTTCCTAGATTAATTTCAAGTTTTCTAGTTTAAATTTCAAGCTTTCTAGAGTACTTTCAAGCTTTTTTAGATTAGTTTCTCAAGCTTTTTTAGATTAATTTCAAATTTTTAGAGTAATTTTCAAAGGTTTATAGATTAATTTCCATTTTTGAAAGTTGTTTCAACAAGATTAGTGGTAGAATTTGTGTTTTATTGCTTTTTGCAGGATTTAAGGAGGTGAAGCCCTATCAAAATTGCCAAAAATACCAAAGATTTGACCTTTTGAAGAAATTATTTCAAAATTGTTTTTGTCATAGGCATGAGTTGTGAAAATTGAAAGTTTGGCCACTTCTTGTTATTTTTGTGTAAAGGGGTGCATTAAAAGTGCAGTGTAGGTTTTGAACTGTGAGCACACACATCAACATATATTTTCAACTTTGTCATTTTTACAAAGGGGAGCAAGCGTTGAGCGTGAGTGTGTGCAAGGCGTTGAACTATGAGCGCACACGTCAACTTGTATTTTCAATTGCCTATCATTTTTACAAAGGGGAGCACATGCGTTGAATTGTGAGCACATGTTGAAACAGGAGTGCACATGTCGATAGGGGCACATAGGTGTGTATGTATAATTTTTCCAGCAAACTCAAAATTTCCAGTTTTGGTTTTAGGATTTATACTTTTATTTTTAGAGGCCATTTTTGTCAATTTCATAGATTTAGAGTAATTTTTCTCATAAAATCACTTAGGGTTTTGAAGGAATTAATCTTGTTTCCATGCTTTGTATGAGTTTGGGCTAAGGTGTGTATGCTCTTCTCTTGCACTTCGTGTGATCTAGAGAATCAAAAGCACTCTTAAACTTCTTTTTTATCATTAGAGTAAGTATGAAATTTTGTTAATCATATTTTAGTTTAAATGATCTTTTAGTTTTTTCACTTGTTAAATAACCAAGGATAGAATTTGTGTATGCTCTTCCCTTGCACCTAGTATGATCTTGGGAATCAAAAGAAATTTTAGTCTTTTCATTAAAAATCACTTGGATAAATTGGGAATAAACCTTGTTTTTGCAAAATTTGATGGTATTTAGTTGATTTACAAGCATTTTCATGGTTATTTCTTATGATAGTGTGAATCTATTTTGAAACTAATAACCATTTTGTGAAGGACCTAACACTAATAAAGAAAGGAGGACCTAAATTTTTTTTATAACTACACGTGTGATTGTAGGTTGCCAAAAGGAGTATGACAAAAGCACATTAAGTCCAAAAGATAAAAAAATACACCACAATCATCACATTGTATTTACAGGTTTTGGTTAAGAGCTACGACTCATCTGCTCAACTAGGACATAACCCCTTTGGCATAAACCTTAAGCTACAACAATGGGGTGATCCTAAGATCCCTAAAGTAGTTCACGCAAGAGGAACCTTGTGAATGAAACAGAAAGTGCTCCACACTACCGACTTGTCTAGTGCCTTGGTGAGATTAGAGTCAAAGATATCCGTATCATGACCCTGAAAGTGAAAGTATAACTAAACGCACTTGAGTTGCTCATTATACTGAAGGGGGTAAAGTAAAGCTAAGATACTCCCAAATTATTCAGTGTAACTTTTTAGGTAAATTGATCTCGCTCATAGATATCTTGTGACACCTAGAGAGCAAACCACCTAGGAAGATTTTTGGCTTGGAGCCATTATTTTTGTCTTAGATAGTATACTTGAGAGCTCTCACAAAGTAATAAATTTGTTAGATTCAAACTCTTGTGTTTAGAAAAAGTGGAAAAATCTCTTAAATTTGAAAATGACGTGACATTTCATCACAAAATCTACTTAGTGTCATTTTGTCCTAGTTTTTCACTTGTCTTAAGACAAGGTGAAACTCTGACAAAATAACACCAAGTTTATTTCAACACCACTTAGTCTACACCCTTGTTTTATTGTTGCCCATTTTTGGACAAAAGGAAACAACATATATACGATACGCTAGATATCGTGTGTCCACCACTTTTGTATTCTACTTGCATGACTAGGTTGTAATGTCGGAGTGCAAGTGTTGAAAGTGTGCATGGTACGTACTCACGATCTAGTAGGCCCCCTTGTCTCAAAAACCCATATTTGAGACTTATTATCATCGTAGTTAGGTGTTTTCATCCTTGTCTTCTTTTGAGTTATTTCTCTACCCACATTGTAGCCATACAATTGAGATATTTACGTCTTGTTTCCATTGTGAAATTAGGCCTAAATCTCTATATTGTAGAGTTATGTTGTTTCGCACGCATAGTAATTTATTGTTATACTTAGACATAGTTTTTACATCCTAAGTTTGTCTTGATTTTTTTGAGTGTTGAGGATACATTATTAGCATCACGATAACATCATTTTGACACTAGAAATCTTTCTTTCCCGAAAGCTTGGTTCACATGTCCAAATATTTTCGTTTGCTCACATTGTTATCGTCCATTTTATGAGACTTGGATTTTTTTAGTGTTTAGAAATTCATTTTTAGTATATCTTGTTAGAATATTATTTCAAAATTCTCTTATCATTTAGGCCTTGTTTATTTTAAACTTCACCTAATTAGTGATGTTGTGTTGTCACTATTTGGTTCAAATCTATCTAGATGGAATCTTAGAGAATAAACTATTTGGTGTAAACTAAATTTTTAGCATTGTACGTCATTGTATTATTATAAGGAAAAATTGTGTCATATATTACCTTGCTAGGGTAGCTTGTTCATTATTCTTTAGTTCATACATTTCTTTTACCTATCACTTTTGTGGCTATTCTATAGTCACCTTGTTTTAAACAACTTAGGGTCGTTACACTACAAAAATTTGACTAGGGTCCCTTGTTAATAAACCTTAGTGGAAATATTTCATGTTGTACCTTTTATTCTAAGTAATGCCTACTACAAGAATGGGGTCATGAAAGTTGGCAACCAATATATTTGGAGGTGACAACCCTCTTATGGAGGATAATCTCATGGTTGACCATAGTGGTGGAGAGGAAGAGTCTCCTCGCGTGGATGTAGAGCTTCATTCCACCCATTTTGACAACTACATTTTTCATAACAAACATGAAGTTCTTATGTGGGTTGTGGAACTAGGAGCCAAATTACCTTCCATAGTAGACCCTTCTCTTATTGTTGGCATGGTTTGGGGAGAAGAAGAAGTAGGCCTCCCTTGTCGCACTCTTAATGAAATTTTAAATCCAGTCATGCCTCTACTTCTGCATGGTAGAATAATGAGGAGATATCATTTGAAAACTATGGAGACTATCATTATCCTCCCATTATAATTCATTGGGAAGACCATGAAGAACATGTTCATCATGCACAACCTCCTCCTAAAGAAGATCGTCATGAAATACCTATTAAAGAGGTTAGGTTAGAACAACAGTCCAAGACCTCACTCATCAATTAACAAGTTTGGCTTCACATATATAAAAGGAACAACCAAAATTTATGAAAAGAAACTATACCAAAGGCAAAACCTAAAGCTTCGTTTTATGAATTACCAATGAACACTTCTCGATGGAGAGGCACAAAGAGATCCTTATGAAGATATTATTCACAAAAATTGGGGTGGACATACACCTAGGCTTAACCCTTTGTATAGACCTATGCCGCCACCCACGCAAGATCCACTTTTTAATCAAGAGTGGTCAATAATGAAGAACACCCTTCAAGTGTTACAAGAGGGCCAAACTAGTAGCAATAACAAGAAGTATCGGTTCAATGAGTTATGTCCTTACCCATTTGACAAAGCCATGATGGAGGTGACATTTTGATTTTCCAAAATTTGATAAATATAAGGGAAAAGGTGACCCTCGTGATCATATAAAGGAATTCTATATGGCATGTCAAGAGGTGGCATTCAATGACAATTATCTTATGCGCTTGTTTCCACGAAGTTTAGGGGCAACGACACTAGATTGGTTTGTGCATATCCCTAAGGGATCCATATCAACATGGCTAGAACTAGCAGAGAGTTTCATACGACACTTCTCTTTCAATATAGAAAATGACATTACCATGTTAGATCTCTGCAATGCCAAGCAACGAAACAACGAAAAATTCGTTGCATTTTTACAAAGATGGAGAGGGTTAGCTAGTCGCTTTCCTTGCTCCCTACCTGAAAAACAGCTGATAGGCATATTTGTTCCCAACCTCCATCTAGACATTACGTTCCACTTGAAAATGCATTGTGGCAACACATTTGAAGAGGT
Organism: Taxus wallichiana var. yunnanensis; assembly: GCA_018340775.1. Taxonomy (NCBI): domain Eukaryota; kingdom Viridiplantae; phylum Streptophyta; class Pinopsida; order Cupressales; family Taxaceae; genus Taxus; species Taxus wallichiana. The sequence continues at coordinate 20,349,631 of CM031235.1, read as the reverse complement.
AATAGAAAAAGGGAGTCAAATTGAAAAGGCATTGTTAAATAGAGGGACCCTAAAGCCCTTTTCAAGAGATCATAATGATTCCAAGACCAACAAAAAGCCAAAGTTTGTTCCTAATAAGAACAAAAACATTGTTAATGATGGAATAGTAGACTCTAAACGAGTACAATCCGTTCAAAACAATACACTCTTTGAAGCTTGCAAAGGGAGCTCCGCCTATGGAGTATAAGCATCGTACTTTCACTCCTCTGTTTGACTCAATGTCATCAATACTAAAATAAATAGAGGCGGTTAATATGGTTAGATATCCTGAAACTACAACTTATAAGGATGTGTGCCTAAACCATCATGGTTTAGGGATAATGAATATTTCCAATTCCACCGCGTTAAAGGTCACAAAATAGATAAGTGTTTGAAGTTGCAGCACTACATCCAAGACTTAATCTAAAGTGGTGATGTGGAGATGGATTCATCCACTCCTAACAAATCCCCCAACATAAAGAATCTTCCTAAAAATAATCATGACAAGAATTCTAATTATGTGTCTAATGAGAAGAATCATTTTGATGCCCTCATTGGTTGTGTAGATACACCTATGAACATGTCAACACAATAACCCCCGTGATATCCCCTGGACTAACTATATCTAGGATGTGTCAACAAATACGATTATCACATAGTTTCACATACTTATGAAAATAAGGAACCTAGATTTTCAGCATTCCCATGTCAAAGGATGCCTATCACAACTAGACCTCGTTTGATTCTTTGTGATAGAGAGCCCATTTGGGTATCCTATTCCCCACCTTCATCTCATATCCTTGGTGGTATGGTTTGAACACTTTGATCCAAATTACTATTTGGGTTCCTCCCACTATTCTTTTGACTCAAATCCAAACTATTATTCTGATTCTTTAGATTCACCTAGATCCTCTGAAAATTATAATTTGGTTCATGAGCCGCAGTCCTCCATGTCTTCACAAGACCCCATTTCTCGCCGTTTCACAACCATGACCCTTTCTTCCGTTGAAGAGCTTTTTCAATCAAATTCCTTCTAATCAATCATCCAGGATGACTCCCATGTCACATTCATCTAATCAACCTCTTGTGGTAGAAAAAATACCCACACCGATTGATTCATTTTAGAATGAAGAAATAATTAGATAATTTATGAGGGTACATGATGACATTCCTCTACAAAATTTGAGCAAGAAACCTATTTGGACCTCGATACATTCGCGTATTGGGAGGAAGAGATTGATGCCTTTTGTCATAAAATAGAGGAAGAACCTAAGACCATCGAACATGATCCTCCTCTTATTTTTCCATCTTCACATTCTTCATTAGGCGATGAAATTCCTGGGTCTAGCATTGATCCATGACCTAACTTCTCATTTCCTAATCATTCTTTATCTATCAAGATTCCTCCATCGCAATCTTACCTTGGGTCACCACCTAGTAGCCCATCATCTTCTTCTATATGTGGGCCACCTCCAAGTAGCCCCACATCATCTATATGTGGCTCACCTCTTGGCATCCCATCTTCATCTACACCTGGGGTACGTCCAGAAGTCCTCATCTACAATTCTTAGAACATATCTAGGAAGTCCTTCATCTTCAATCTTAGGGCCACATCCTTGTAGTCCGTTAGCTTCAATCTATGGGAAACCTCCTGGTATCCCATTCTCTTCAATTCTTGGACTATATCCTTTGTGTCCATCATATTGTTTTTCTATCAATGATTTTGGAAAACCCACCGTCATTTCTCCCACAAATTCTATTCATCCACTTTCTTCTCCCACTTCTCAGGATCAGACAAGTCATGTAGTAGCTCATAGGAAACCAAAATGGTTCCTTCATCAGGCTCAGATCAAAAATTCCAAGAGCTCCAAAGCTCACAACAATTTAAAAAATCTTAAAGTTCAAAATCAAATGTGCTTCAAAAATGAACATCAACGCACCCATCAAGTATGGTGTAAAGTACAAAAACCTTTGGATAGGGACCTCAATATCCCACATACAAAATCCATGTTTCATGATAAAACACAATCATCTATTGAGTATGAGCTCACCATGATCATTGAGATCGGGGATAATATGACTCTTGATAAGAAAACATGCCTAGTCTTCCTTATCAAGGAAATTGCTAACATTGTTGTTGGATCTTGTATACATGAAATAATTAGTAATGCAAGTAAATTTGAAACTAACACCTAGTAGATTCAATACAACACTAAACTAAACCTATACATCATCATGCTTTAAGAGCTTAAACAAAGCTAACCTATCAACATTTCTACATTAAACATGAAATGAGCATTTCAAGCTAATATGCTAAATAAACTAACTTCTATCTCTTATTGAATGCTAAAAATAAGATGAGATTGAACCTAGGTAGACCTCTAGCAATCAAAGAGTTGATTATAGGCTGACAAGACGGAGTGTGCTTGAAATTCTAAGGTTTCTAAGAATGGAGTCTTGTCAAATCATGGCTATAAGACCATTTGACATATCTCCATATGACTTCAAAACTTAGGTGGATGAAAACAAGAAATGGAGAAGGAAAGCTCTTCTAATGGAAGAATGCTCAAAGATGATAAATTGCTATAGTGTATGATCTATGTTCATTTATGAGTGTAGGTGTAAATAGAAAGGTAGGAGGAGGGCTCCTTATATAGCCCAATGGATAGAAGAATCTCTACATCCCTCTTCATGTGGGATAAATGGAGAGGTTGGGTTAGTTGTGGATAAGGGAGGTTTAGAAAAGGTTGAGTCAACCTTAGGAGAGTTTAGCTTTGTCCTTTAGTGACCCATGGGGTTTGAGGGGCTTTATTAATTAACCAAAGTGATTAATTAATAGGTGTGTAAGATTATAAAAGCTTTTTAGAGGAATAATTAGCATGATTTAGACTATGAGAGGGATTTAATCAAATAAGTGATGATTTATTGATTAAATAGAAGAGAGAATTAATTAATTAAGAATAATTAATTAATCTAGATAGAAAGGGGTATTAATTAATTATAAATAATTAATTAATCTAGATAGAAAGGAGAGATTAATTAATTAGAAATAATTAATTAATCTAGATAGAAAGGGGAGCTTAATTAATTATAAATAATTAATTAATCTAGATAGAAAGGGGAGTTGATTAACGAAAGGTCGTTAATTGGCGTCATTATTGGATAAAAGAGTTAATTAACTAACGTAATGTAATTACTTAATGAGAGCAGAGAAAATGTGCAATATTGATGATATGTCGTCAATTTGAGGGAAAGGGTATAATTAGCGCAGTTTAAGTATTTAAATTGCTTGAGCTAAATTATAGGTGTTACAGATCTTATCAAGCCAAGTGACCTTATCGGTCCCACATTTTAAAAAAGGTAAAATACAAAAAAATAAGAAAACATTTCAAAAATAAAAGGTAAACGAACACACATTCGTAATCGTGTATCGATATGCATGGATGTTATTTCTTCCCTTCCTTGCCATTCTTATGCAAGTCTTCCTACCATTTTCATTCCTTCGGTGATATTTTTGTTAGCCAATTCATACACATATTGTGAAATTTATTTCTATAGTATCTATTTGACCTTGGTCTTTTATCACCTTGGTAAATTAAAGAATGATTGATCTCGTAGAGATCCTATCACAATTATATCTAAAATTGATATATAAATCTCTCTCAATGGGGTATTTCAAATAAACTCCTTTTCAAACAAGAGGGTTATGGATGCCTTAATAGTAGTAGAGAAATGTTATGATTAGAATCAAATGCATCTTAGTTGGGGCTATGGATGCCCGGGCGGGCATCGGAGCAATGTATGACTCACCTTCCACAATCCATTCATAAAAATCAAATTTGAAAAATAAATCATTCCTACACATTAGATAGGTGTCTTCACTTGTTGTCTATCAAATATTCCCTCCAAGAGGTAATAAATTTCCACATGCACACACCGGATATCAATGATAAAAATGGATTAGTATGTTGCCAAGTGTCTTTTTTTTTTACCTTGTTCGATTCATGCCTTTGGCTAACCACTTCTTCATCGCAAGGCTTCAAATATACATTCAAAAAAATTAACGTTGTTCTTCTACTTCATTCAAAACATCCATGTGTATAAGATTGCCTTTTTTCCATGTTTGCAAGCACCTTTGTACCATTTCTGAAAGCAATCTTCCACTTCTTTGTATCATTTGCTTCTTGGCCAACTTACGTTGAGGGCATGCTTGCTCCTTCCTAGCATGTCATTGGGTTACATTCATCATCATGATTGAGCCTATCTATGTTGGCCTTAATCAAAAAATTTCACATGAAGAGTTTTCCTTTAAATATTTCCATCTAACACTGGGGGCAATTTTGCATCTTCACTTTCTTGCGCATGTGCATGGCATTCTATCCTTGTACATCCCATTTGTCACTGGGAGCATCCACATTTCTTCGTTTCTTGTACATAGCTTTAGAAAACTTCTAGAAAATAAAAAACATTCAAATATGTTTCAAAAATAAAAAAATGATGGTAAAATTATGAAAAACCCAAAAAATTGATAAACAACACACACACACCTAAAGCCTATGTCAATTGCATTTCCCTCGAACGTTGAAATATGTCTTATAAAAACATCTTTATAGGGTTCTTTTTTGTTCTTCTCTCAAAAGACATGCGGATCATCGTGATCTACCTCCATTAACAAAATCTTGGTTTCATACTATGTCGGTACTCCCGTGCAACAATGAGTTTCCGGATAATGTGTCATAGTGCATGAAGGTTTTTCCATAGGACTACTTGTGTCCTTCGTTTTTCCCTCGCATGTGTTATTGCTTGGGGCATCATTTTTAACCCTTGTCGTTACAACACAAACTTTTGGGAACTATAATTTGATAAAAAAAAACATAAGCACAACACATTATTTGTTTGAGTACGTGTGATTGCACTAGTTTCTCTGTTAGGTTAGTTGGTTTACTTTCTCGTATTGCATTGCATTTTGTATGTTGCATGGAGATAAATATCATTTTACTTTCTCATATTGCATTACATAATGTATGTTGCATGGAGTTCCATATTTTTAGTAGTAAACAATTGTTAGTAATTTAGCTTTTCATGTTATCTTACACTTTTGTTTATTTTAAATAAAGGCCGATGATGTAGACCTAGGGGCAAAATGATATAAACACATTACTTATTGAAAGGTTGATGCAAAGGTTGGACTTGTCCTATATTTCTCCATTAATCATTTCTTCTCCATTATCATTTATTACCACTACTAATTTTTCTTCCAAATCACCCGGGAAATAAATAACCACGTTTATCCCTATCCTTATTCATTCTCAATACCCAAGGGTTTCACACCCGTTCTAACTCATTTTCTTCTATCCATTTCAAATCATATTTTCAATTGCGCAATTGACCTCTTCTATCACCCACTCAACAATCGAGGGGGTATCCTTTATCCTGATAATGTTTCTTAAAAAATTTACCTATTTTACGCTTGTCTACTATGTTTGAAGTGAAGTCACTAACTTCACCTCAAACAGGGGCAAATGTAGACACCTAAATTCCGCTTTTGCAATCTTATTTCCAAAAGCACACAAATCACTCTCATTCTTGCCAAAGTTGTTATAATTAATGGTTTTCGCTAATTACCTAGTGTTCCTTATCAATTTATCTAATTAACACCATGTTTTTGATCAAGTAACCCCTTTCGCATTCAGGATGCAACTTTACGGTGAATCATAAGTCAAAATTCTCTTCAAAATAGACAATTAGCGTTTATTAGCTAATTAAGCCTATTTTGCCCTTGTTTTGGTCAATATACCTAGTATTGACTCAAACCCTCTTCCAACCACTCAAAATCACCCCATTCACTCTCTGACAACATCTCAACAAAGATCAAAATCTTATCCTGGCCTCCTAGTTGACCCTAAGCGGTTGATTAAGGCTTCAAACCTCTTAATCACTTGGTAATTCCTTAATTTTGATTAACAAGGCCTAATCATGATTAGAAATTCTAATATAATTTGGGGTTTTAGTCCCACATGCACCAAAATACAAGTTTCTCCAAAAGGAAAACTATAAAAGGGTGCACCTCATTCCTTTATATTACACACCATGCTTTGATTTGATCTCATATAATAAATATGATATATCCAAGTTCAATCCTTGCTTAAAGCCTTCAATGGGGTTAGTAGATGGCTATCCAAAATGACTAAGTAGTCATCGGGAGAGGCCATTTCACCTTGTTTGGAGTAGTAACCATAATCATTTGATTTCCCTCTTAGGTCTATTTAGGCCCATGCTAGGTAATTCAAGCATATTAGTAGCCATGTTTAGTTAGATTTTGTATTGTTTTCATACTAGTTAAACATTATTTTAAGCTTGTATCTTAATGTTGCTTTCCTAAGAGTTAGAACCCTTGGCTAGATGGATGGAAATGGTGTTAGCTTATCTTATTTAGTCATGAAATTTTATTTGTAAAGTTTAGAGTGTCATCATATTGCACTATGAAATGAAATCTCTTCTCACAACACAATTTCAGCTACCACAGTATTACCATATGGAAAAGATATTGGGTTATTTAGAGGAATTCGACATAAGATTGCAATAGGAACATGAATAGCTACCGATACATCTCAAATTAAAAGCAAACCCAATAATGCTCATGATTAACATAATTAACTCGTGGCTCATCAAATTCATCAACAATGGAAATTTTTATTTGAAGTCTCGATGTTTTTCATCGGTTGTACACTTCGCAACCATATTCACATGATTTAGTTTGAAGACTTAGGAAATTAACACATTTCTTAGAGAATTTCATTGGAAAAATGGTTTCTCTCATTTACACGTTTCTCTAACAATTTTAAAATTTTTTAACCCCCTTTTGCAAGATTATTCTCATTGCATTTTATTGGGTTTTAAAATGGTACTTTAACAAAACCATAGTCGGGGACAACAAGTCCCTCCTCTTTATGGGAGAGGTTACCGTATTGAAAGAAAGTAGTGAAAATTATATACAAAAGTACAACTTTCATCTTAAATTTGAATTCGACATCTTGAAATGCTTTTTTTTTACCAAAACAACTTATCAAGACAAACGAATGGAAGAACTGAAGAAAGGAAAGAACATAATATAATAGTACTTCTAGAAATATAGATAGCAGTTATAACCTTATATGTATTGAGAAAAGGTGATACAAAACAAAATAATTCTCATTCACAACATAAAATATCATTGCATAGACACAAAGTTGTAGAAATCATATCAATAAGAACAAAAAGTTTCTTATTATAGAATATAAATGATCCATAGATTTCAGGAAAGTAATAAGAGACAATAGATAAGATAGAGAGAAAGGGGAAATTATTTTGTATTGATTGCTTTCGATTCTATTTACACTTCAAAAGTATCAGAGTCCAACATTTGCAATGAGCCAAGCTCTTACATTTATAGATGAAGCAGAAAAGAGGAGAAGAAGAGAAGGAAGAAAATATGATTTGGAAGCTCAACCACTAACCATCAATGCCCTTGCAAATCTGCCTATAATCTGTCAAATCTAGTTCTGCATGTCTTTGGCGTGCTGAAGAAGGAAGGATGGAAGATTAGATCAAATTTGATCTAGTTGAAGTAGTTCGATCACATATTAATGGCACGAAATATGTTTTCTAGATTTTCACCCAAATCAAGATATCCAATCAGTTCTCCATGTCTTTTTATCATGTTGGAGAAGGAAGGATGGAAGATCGGATCAAATCTGATCTATTTGAAGCAATCAAATCATGTATTAATGGTGTGAAAGATGTTTTCCAGATTTCCAACCATCAAATCTTTGAAAACAATATTTTATGCTTTTATGGCTTAAAGGAGACCAATATATTTCCAATAGTATAAAAATTTTCAAATTTCGAGCAATGGAGCTAAAGTTATGCTCATTTGAATATTTGAATTGAATCCAGTACAAAAATGGCAAAATGCAATTTTCACAAAATGGATCCGCGGGCCCAAAATTGAAATTACACCTTTAGCGTAAAAGATGCAAAGTGCAAAAAGTCTCCCTCAAACCCCGCAGGCTTGCAAATTCATTTTTGATATAGGTCTGACACGTGGCTTTACCTGAGTGGTAACGGAGTTGTGACTCATTGTTGCACAATTTAACCTTTTTAAAGAAAAGCTCCAAAACTTAAAGTTCTCCACCGACTTGCCTTCCCACTTTGAATTTCGATGTGAGATCAATATTTAACTTTATCCCTTGGCATGATCGGGGCGTGGGTTACTTTATAAATTTACTTCTTTTGGAAACAAGGCTCAAAATCTCAAATTACTCGACAACCCACCTCTATGCTTCCGCATTGAAACATGGCCGTGTGTCCCTTTATTTGACAAAGGTTGTATGTCCGACCAAGACACGTGGAGGCTTCCCACTCATTTGGAGACTTTGTTTTGACCCGGCCTTCAGAGGTGCACCAATTAGACACGTGGATAGCTAGTGCACGTTTGGGACTGCCTTTAGATTCACCCCCGAAAGAGCCTTTAGAGGGACATGTGGAGCTTTCCGCTAGATTTCCTTTCCTTAGCCGATTCAACGACTAGTTTTCTCTTTTTTCTACTGTGGTACCTAGACACATGGAGAGCTGGCACTTGTTTGTGGAACCACCTTTGGCTTAGACCCTGAAGGTACACCGATGAGGTAGGTGGCACCGTCCACTAGCCTTAGAATTTTCAATGGCCACTTTAACTTTTTTGAGGCTCTGACCACGTGGAGGGTCTGGCGCTCATTTGGGGTCTGTCCCTTGGGTCTCACTTCTAAATTTGCATTGATGAGGCATGTGGAGGCTTCCGCCGACCCTCTTATACTTAGTCAATTAAATGGTTGGCTCTATCCCTTTTCAGACCTTGGACACATGGAGGGTTGACACAAGTTTGGGGTCTCCCTTTGGGCCGCACCTTTTGAATTTGTCGTTGATGAGGCACGTGGCACCTTCCGCAGTCCGTAGCTTTGCCTCGAGTTGACTCACCTGCGAAGTCCAAAACTTTGAGCCCTTTCTTCAATCTTCTCTTGTGTACTCTGATCTCCTTTGGCTGTTGGCCTCCTTCGCCGACCCTACCCCTTCATTGTTGGATTTGGAATGTGGGCTCGCATGACTGAACCGCCCCTTCCGATTTTCTTCTGTGCGGGGTCATGTTTGATCAATTTTTCTGGGGGAAAAGTTGGGATAATAAGCACCAACTCAAAAATTTTGAAACTTGACTTGAAAAATGAGGGGAATTTTGAGGGTGACAACACATTTATATAATTTCACTCACTCATTAATCCTCTGTTTTCCCCCCAAAATCATGAATCTTTAAAGATAATATTCTCCTCTACTTTTCTAGGTGGAAAAGTTGTGAGTCATTCATGTTTTCACTCCCATTAGATATGATTAGGACACCATATTATCGCCTCTTGTGAGCTTATACCAACACAAAAAAAGAAGTTGACAACATCCATACTTAATCTTAAACATAAATGAAAAAGAACTATGAGAAAGATATATGCATCAAAATCATCAACGTCATATTCATGTAAGTTTGGTAACCTCATTACATTCACGGAGCCATTATAGAATATCACAGAGAAACAAACCATACCATGCACTATAAATGGACTGAAGTGGCTAGGTTCTCAAAAGAAATTTATAAACCCCATACCCTTGATACATCCTTTCCTAAGCCCAATTACTTGAGCTAACAGAGTTCTTGCAATATCTTTGCAGAGCTCCGCTCCATCTATTTCGCCTACTTTACTTCAGCAGGCGCTTGTATATATAGCCTTTCTGACCGCCAACTCATCCTCTGGCGGCCTCAAATCCCATGCCAAGTGTCCAAGGCGGTCCTCATGCGAGCATGCTCCTCAGGTGCCCGAGCTTTCCACTTTTTACCATGATGTGCTTCTAGAAGCTTCCACCTGCAGCATGCTCCTTCCGGGCCAACCACGCGGTGGCACCTTATCCACTCCGCATGCGCGATCGGTCACGCTTTTACGTGTTCTACCCAAAACGCCCAATATGGCTAAGTCACGAAACCTTGGTTTTGTTCGCACGCACGCCACGGTTTTCCTTAAACTCTTCCTTAAACCTGCCGCATGCACGCTTTATCCTTACGCGCTTTTCCTCAACTAGGCCCTGCGTGCCTATGCGTCGTTTTGTACTTAGCCACTATTTTAGAGGCCCAACAACCTTTGCTTTTATTTTCATTTATATTTAATTAAACCTCCTTTGATTAATATGACATTGCCATACATTTCACAATACAAACAAATGTTGGTTCTTATGGAGGAAGAAAACACCTTGTTCTAAATTTCTCATTTTTACAAACGCTGAAAGGATGGTGACAAAGGTTGTGGCCTCTCGCTTTACACTTGTCGATTGCATTTGTTTGAAAAGTTCAAAGGCCTTTTCAACTGACCCATTTTTGTACATACCCCATAATCATTACTGATCCATGAGACCACGTATCCTTCAAGTATCTTGTCAATGGTTCACATGCACATGATGGTAACATGCTAAAGAAAGACGAGCGCAACAAATTGGACACTTATTAGTATTAAAAATGTCAATACTTCGTTAAATGCAATTATTAGAAAATAATCCAAATCTACAAGAAATGCATTTCTTATTTGAAAACCATAAATTTATGATAGCTTTAAATGGGTCATTGAGTTCAATAGCTTATGAATTTCTAGTGTATTCGACTTGACAATAATGATGCCACATTTCAAGTCACGAGGAACACAATTAAATTTTGTCAAAAAAATAATTTAAGCTTCGATTACCTATGATTTAACAAAACACAACTCTTTGAAGATAAAAATAGAATCATTGCAAACAATTTACCTATTATATATTTATGGGCTTCTAACAAATACAAATGGATACCTTTACTTTATATATATATATATATATATGACTCTCATATTTTAAATATGCAAGTGGAACAAGATGATTACATAAAACAAATTGTAAATATTTGACAACCAAATAACAAAATGGACGTGACGAAGGAGAGGCCAAGTCTTCAAAGATATTAAGCTTCCGCGTGCTCTATATTTAGGAAGAAATTTATACGCAAGGATAGTCATGGTTTTAATTTTTCATCTCTTCCACACATGAAGAAACATAAAATAAATCCCACGCATGAAGAAACACGGTAGATTTTGGAACCCCTGTCACACCTACAACTGCACTTCCTCTATAATCGCTAAAGAAAGAATAAGCAGAATGGATAATTAATAATCCTTCATCAGGAGAATCATTATATTTTTGTGGATCAAGAAAATATCCAACGTAAAATATAAGGAAAAATATTTACATTCATCAAAAAGATTAATTTTGATGCAAGTTCTGTATGGGATAAATATCAATGATTTAGGAGCCTTGATTTGTATCTAATATTTGGGCTATATTTTGGTTGCTTGCTACCTTTAAATGGGCATATATTTTGCGATTTCAACTTATTCGTACTTTAATCCTCTTTAAGATTAGTGCCAATTTTCTCAATCTTATATTCCCATGGAAAGATTGGCACTAACCAACCTAGTTGGTCATAAGGTCCGTGACGTTAAGACATTTGTATCAACTCATATAACCTCCACTTTTATTAGAAAACTCTCTTAATGCTAAATGGTTAGTGTCATTTTGGACTCTCATTGGCAATGCATGGATTATAATATTTGGTAGTAACCTGTTGAAGTCAAATGTTAATTGTCGCGTTGGTGTATTCCTCATACAGAGCTTCTTATTGGTCACACATTATCTAAACTCAACCTTTCTAGAGGAAAATGATTCTTCACCCACTCTTGAGATTGTTCTACATCTTTTCCGGGATTGCTTTTCCTCCTTATAATTACGATTTTCTCTTTGTTCCTCACTTCCCGATCTATTTCTCACAAATTTCAACCAAACAATAACTCTCTATATCATTTCCTTGTCCTTCTCTTAATCATTTAAAATACTATTTGGTAGGTTATGCTTTTCCAATTTTTGAAAAATCGTTGCAAGCAATCATCAATTGGGAATAATTTTTCTTAGCCAATCAACATACTCATCCATGCTCTTGTATTTGTCTAAAATTCGAACAAATTAACAAATAAAGTTAGGACATAATTGTGGTTATTGATAAGATAAGGATTGCCTCAAATAGATGCAACATTAGTTTTTTTATTTCACTCATATTGTTCAAACTATAATTGTATTGTTCAACGATAATTGTTATTGCATGGTTTCAAATGACTTGTTTCTCATGCAGTAGCCTCCAAACTCTTTAACTCTTATTTTTTGATTTCTTAAATTTTCAAATAAACTTCAATACAAAGAGGTGTTAAATCCCAAAACAAAATAAAAGTAAATTTGAATCCCAAATAAATTTAGTCAATTATTGGTGTACACAATAACAACATAACCTAAAAATTTAGGGAAGATAAAGTTATTTATCATTTAATTTGAAATAAAAATATTAAGTATTAAAATAAATAAATAAATAAATTACTTATACATAAGTGTATTATAAGTGTTACCCTTCTAGAAATAACTTAGAGACAGACCTGAAATTTCAACTTATATGTACTGTCAAATCAAAATTTGTTCACTAGGTATGTCAAGAGGCTGTAAATTCTTAAGAAAAAATACATATTTTTATTTATTTTTACAAAAATATAAATAAGTTGTATATTTTCACATAATTATTTATAAAATTATAAGTTTTTCTAAATCTTCAACCTATCATTCTCTACATCTACGTAATTTCTTACTGGTAAAATGCAGTTAAAATCACGAATAATTTTAAAAAAGATTAATAATAATAAAAAAAAACGGTGCACAGCCTGTCAATTCATTGAAGGGCGTTGACGAGTTAAATTTGATCCAAGCGAGTCGCAATCACACGTATCCCCACAGATATTATCCATACAATATTTGAATGTAACAAGGAAAAGTTTATATCTTGAGAAACCCTCCCTAAACAAGCAGAGGAATTATTCGAATTTAGTTGATTAGTCACAATGCAGGCAGTTTACATGACATCCCCATCCTCACGCCCCTGTGCCTTAAGCTTTGGAAATGGCGGGGTGCCTCTGCCTTTTTAGTGGGCCTGGCCAAATCTGGCAAGCAACAATTACAGACGCAGCAGCGCCGGTGGAAGTCTTCAAATTCCCAGCTAAATGTGGAGGCTCCTCCGGCCAAAGAATGGACAACAGTAGTTGAGCAGGGAGGAGACAAATTGGAGATTTGTAGGGTTATAAATGGAATGTGGCAGACCAGCGGCGGTTGGGGTAAAATTGAGAGAAATAGTGCTGTGGACGCCATGCTTAAATATGCCGATAATGGATTTACCACTTTTGACATGGCCGATCACTGTAAGCCTTCTATATTTTGGTCTTTCCTTTTTAATATGGAAAATTCTCTTTTTAATTTTAGCGATTGGGAATTATGAGAATTCCGTTTATTTTGAACCCCTCGTTGCGATACCAATTTTTGTTCTCTCTTAAACATTTTGGAGCTATTAACTGAGAAAGATTTCAACCTTGCACTCTTTGCCTGGCGACTCCTGTCTCGACTGGTCTAATTTTTATTCATTTATTTTCAGTATCTATCTTTGCTTTTTATTTTTCTGAAATGCTGCCTACGACTGTCCTTCATTTATACGGTCATGTTACAAGATGTATTTATACCGTTTTATTCATTGAGAATTTGCACCTTAGCTTGTTCACATTCCTACATGATTTTACGCCCACCCTCGATAAATCCTACTCAAGGTTTAGAATCCGAGTCTGAATGCTATTACAAGTCTTCGAAGATTCACACCTAGACTCGTTCACACCCATACATTAATTTACGCCTAGCCTCGCTCTCACCCACTCATGAGGTTTCAGTCAAATTCGTCCAGAATTTACGCCTAGCCTCCTTCATAGCCATACATAATTTTAAACCTACCCTCACTCACACTGACACATGAGGTTTAGAATAGGAGTTTCAATGCTAATGCAAGTCATTCAGGATTACACCTGGTATTTTCATACTCAAACTTGAATTTACACCTAGCCTCGCTCACTCCTGCACATGAATTTACACTTAGCCTCACTCACTCCTGCACATGAGGTTTAGAATGGGAGTCTCAGCAGACGAGTCTTGCTTCTAAAAGACTTGTCGGGGTAATTCTCTTTCATTGTTGAGTAAAATTTCAAAATTATTGGCCTAATTGTGCTAAAAGTCCATATCCAGGTCTCAGTGTTATTTCAAATTTCACCAATTATAGGCATAATTAGTCTCACTGTGCTAAAAGACCATATAATATTTGGAATTGCTAAAGGAGATTGATAAAATAAGAGCATTGTCAAATTTACTGAGGACTTTTAAGCTCTCGGAGGGTTTTGAACTAGGTTTCACTGCTAATAGCCTAATACTAGTCCATAACCTGCTAGAGGTGATTACCTTTTGTTGTTCATAGGAATGTCAGTTTTATTGTCCTAATACTCTTTATAGTATTTGGAGTACCTGAAGGTGATTGATAAAATGTGCCAAATTCATGTTATTTTAAGCAGGTCATGCTGTACTTGAGCAGTATTTTTGAATATTTATCTTTAATAGAAATCTTGAGTGTATGCGATTTTTCTTTTCCACTTTTATTTCTTTGGCTAAATGGTAACCAGGGAAAGGCCCTACACTGCTAAAAAAAGAATGCGGAAATCAGACCCGGGAAGCCTCCACAACAGGTAAAGTAATGAGGTACATAAATACACCAAATGCCAAATGGAAGATCCATCACTCAGATAATATGAGATTAACTGAAGAAATGGAGGAGTTCTTCAAGCTTGATTTAAAACTAGACTGCCTCAATAATCAGCCAACAAAGAATAATCATCAACAAGCCAAAAATCGTTGCAGTGTGACTCAAGGGGACTGACAGACTGCCAACCACATGTCCATTGATATTGTCTCATACAGCAGGATTAGTCAACAATGAACATATATACAGAGATCTTCAGAAAACTGGAGTAAGGGATTATATCTTCATCTATACTGGCCGTGTGTGCATAGTGCTAGAGCACCAAGAAAATCCCATTCATCCATGAGCTAAACTTGGATGGTCCAACGAAATATTGATAACATTGTCAGCCCTGAGTGTACGATATTCTTCAGCATCATCAGCGAACAGGGTGCTCAACAACCAAATAGATACAATTCAATACAAATTTTCATCTTTAGACTGGAAGGAAAACTTGTTTGGATGAAGAATCCCATCTCAATCTACACTGACTGTGTGTGCACAAAGAGAAAGGCGAAAGCATCAAGAAGATTCTGAAAGATCCCCAAATGGATCCTTGGAGAAAATCTAAATTTTTCCCACTCAACACAATAGCATAATATAAACTTGAAAGCTAGGGCAAATGGGATTGATTTCAGCCAAATCGACTAGGGTTTTATGTGCAAACACACCCAAAATCAGCATACAATAATTATTTTTACTCCCAAACCCTTGGAACAACCTTGGAGAATTTATGGCGAAAATCAGATTCTACAACAACTAGAAAATAATTTAAATCTGAAACCCTAACTGCTGCAATCTTCAAGATAGCATAACTTTCTCTACACAACTCCGATCTAGGCAAATGACATATGCCCGAACTTGGAAAAATACAAGGAACAAGATGATGTAAACCAAATTATAACTACCAAACATGCAGATCTGGCCCTCCTACTATTTCGGCCCACACATTTAGGGCATCAAATGAGCTCCAAAAATTATTTTCTCTATCCTAGATGCTTGCCTATATTTTTAGGAACTCATTCATATAAGAATCAAAATTTTGGATGCCAAATCAACTCAGAAATCAGATTTGAAATCTGATTATAAACTGGTAAATAACCCTCAGAAGAATTATGAAACTTGGGTATTTTCATTCACAAAAATTATGAGATATTAGACAATGATTTTCAGATCTAAATACCTCAATAATAATGCCCAAACAGTCCCAAGGTGAGTCGATCCAATAGAGAAAACACTGCTGCAATTTTATTCACCAAAATACTTCAAAAAGTCTTCAATAACACTTTGCTGGAAAAACCCTGAAATAGATTGAAAATCTGATTACAACCAATGGGAAATTCTGAGTGAATATCCCTTTGAAACTCTAGGGTTTTCGTCCCACAAGAGGTTTAATTCACAAAGAGTTTCGTCCTTGGAATTTTAATGCAAACGCTGGAGCTTTATGCAAGAGAAAATATCATATAAAAATCTGGATGATGGAAGAGGCAAGTTGACTTCCTTTTAAAAGAAAAGGGCCAACAATCAACCTCCAAACCAACCGGTGAGCTCACATGTTTTTCCCTATCCAAAGCATTTAATATTTTCCATATTAAATGCTTTTCCCAACCACTTTTTCCCTCTAATGCAAGTTGCATTTTCCTAGGGGAAATACATTAATTAATTATATTTTTATCCTTCCTAAATGTCATTATTCACTTTTGGCCCAAGTCGCCATTATCCCCTCTAGGAAGAATAAAATACAATAAATCCCTTCTGATGATATTTGCCCCTCAAGGCAAATCGTATTTACCATAGGGATTATAATTTATTTCGATTAAGGCAAATAAATTAATAAGTGCTTTAATAATTTTTTTTTTTTTATAGCACTTTATAATAATTTATTCATGACTTAAGTCAACCTTATATTTTTCCTTTGGCCGTCGGGTTGACAAAATGGGCCAAAGGTCTTCAAATGGGAAAAGGGGACATTACTGATTCCAAGACATCCATAAGCTATTCGAACTATATATATATATATATATATAAACTAGAAAGTACAATTGAGATCCAATCAAGAGAGGAAATCCAAAAAGGAGGATTAAGAGATCAACTCCCCAAGGAAAAGCTTAGGTTTTTAGGTGTTGAAGAAGAGGCAAATTATGCGAGGCCTTCTTCAAAAAGTTTAAGAAAATATTACATTGCTATTTATAAGTTTACTGAGGATAAAACTTGTCCATGATGATAAGCTTGTCATGTGCACTCAATCTGTGTTGCTTCACCTTCTTCCTCATTTTGTTCCTCACGAAACCGAGCAACATGTATCTAGGTATTTGTCTTTGAAGGATTCTGCTGCTCTAGAGCTTATCCCTATTTGTATAAATTCTCTAGAAGAGCTTGGTCCCTAAAGTTTATTCATCCCGTCCATTCGCCTTAATCCAAGGCCCCCAATCCTTGGGGATACAAACCTTATCCCATGATATCAAGTTCATCTTTTTCTTTTCTTCTAACTTACTCTATAAAACCTCAAATATGTAGAAACGTGTAGGGGTTTCGTACCCACGTAGGGATGTACTTGGTATGGGTATGGGAATACAAATGCCCTAGGTTCGATTACGGAAATGCAAGTAAATCTGGAGTACGACTCGGCGTACCATACCAGATCTTGTAGTGTTGGGGTTTTGAAAATTTAAAATGTCAAAAAAAAAAAAACCCTCAATAAAAAACCTAACCCTAATCTACCCATTCCAATCTCTTAATCACGCCATCCAAAAGCTACATAAGCACCTCTTTGCTTTATTGCAAAACACACTTTCCGATTTTTAGTTTTTGCAATTTTAGGAGCTTGAAGGAGGAAGAATCAAGAGCTGCTTGAAAGAGGAAGTTAGGAGCTTGAAGAGCAAGAAAAGCGGAGCAATTTGAAGGATAAAATTATGTTTCTCTCCATTCAACCACTTTTGCATTTTTTCCAACAAATTTGTTAATGCGATCAATGATCATGATCAATATTTATTTTTAATTTCTATGAATCTATGTAATTTTTCTTTAGTTTAAGTTTCGTATGTGTTTTTAATTTTTGTAGAGTTTACAATTTTAAACTTGTTATGGGTCTTTTTTTTTTTTAGAGTTTTATTATTCTCTCACCTTTAACCTTCTATGGTCAACTTGGTGATAAAAAAAAAGAGAATGATGCCTAGAGTTTAGTTATCTTTGCTGTTTTTAGAGTAAATTTTGTCATTTAAAAAAATTGAAATCCAAACTTTGTGAATGCTCTCATCTCACATTGTTATGGTGAACTTGGTGATCAAAAACATAAAATTATGCTTGGGGTTTAGTTTTGTTTTCTGTTTTTTTATAGTTAATTTAGCTATTTAAAAAAATGAAATCTGAACTCTATATATGCTCTCACCTCGCACCTTCATGTAGAATTTGGTGATCCAAAACAAAAAAAAGATGCAATGTATGTCCAATTTTCTTTGTTGTTTTTAAGTTTATCTTTCTCATTGTAGGTTTGAGATTAAAAAATATAAATGGCATCAAGTTCAGCTTTAGGTGGAGGGCAAAGGGGGCAAGGGGAAGCAAGTTGAGAGGGAGGCGCAAGCAAACATTTCATGTCCCATAAATGTGAAAAACGATCTTGCTTCTCCTTATGCGGACATGTAGAAGTGTTGGAGAACATTGTTGGTGGTGGCGTTAGATGTTGGGTATGCAACTATTGCAACATGTTGTTTAAGTTCTCGTATCTTGGCACTGAAAGCTCATTTAACTAGGCTAACGGGAATGGAGATTAAAAAGTGTGATAATATTGAAAACACACAAATATTGGCGGACATGAAAGAGCAAGAGGAAGCTAACTTGCGGTATGCAAGAGCTCACTTGAGAACAATTCCTTTACAAAGAAGGGGTTTAGGAAAACTGCCTACACACTCAAATCACCCTTTCATTTAAAGTCAATTTGAAACTTTGCCATTGCCCTATGAAACTCCCTTGGATGAAGAAGCCACCTTAAGAAAGAGAAAACGAAAGGACCATTGAAACAAGCATTCAAAATGGAGAAGAGAGGACATTCTTTGATGAATTGGTGGCTTGATGCATTTATGCATGTTGGCTGCCCTTGATGTATTAAGGTCACCATATT
Source organism: Taxus wallichiana var. yunnanensis (assembly GCA_018340775.1). Taxonomy (NCBI): domain Eukaryota; kingdom Viridiplantae; phylum Streptophyta; class Pinopsida; order Cupressales; family Taxaceae; genus Taxus; species Taxus wallichiana. Next base: position 20,330,720 of record CM031235.1, on the reverse strand, counting down.
GGCAACAAAGGTGAAAGAAATTGATGAGCCGCGAGAAGGGTATAAAGGGCTTAGCTTTGATACCAAATGATTAATTTGGTGAAGAGCTTAGCACAACATTAACACAATAAACTCTCATTCTTTGTTCAAATATTCAAAGAGACAATTACAAATATGTAGGAGATATGACTCCAATTTCTAAGGAATTATTCCTTACCAGCAATTTCAAATATCTTTCCTGTCACTATGTATGTGAGTTGTTGAAGCGGCATAACCTAATCTAACAATATAGTGGTTGTAATACAACTCACATATTATTCCTCACAACTATGACAACAACATAATTATATCTAGTCACATAATATTCTAATGTACACACTAATATTTCTAACATTATCCCACTCTTTTTACATTAGGAATTAAAATAATTTCTTCTTTATGACTAATAACAACCCATAGTAATTTAAGAAGAATTAGTCACTTAACACTTGCAGAGTGGTGGTTGTGTAACCACCGTTTCACCGATCATTGACAGTTTTTGTATACAAGAGAAAAGATAAGTAATAGTTCAAATCATTGTCTCTTCCCCTTTAGTCGACTCTTGGGATTCTCCGAGTGCATGGGAGATGTTCTAGACATTATAAATAGGAGGGTGATGTTCATACTTGGGCCAAAAGGATAAGGAACCGAGCAATTTCCATTCGCTGCTGGTTTTTCCCCACATTGGGGTTTTTTCAGGATCATATCTTGTGCCAATGTTCTTCTTGTTTACATTTCTTGTATGTTGTAGTTTGTATTCCTTTGATCTTTGTATTCATTGCAACCAAAAATGCATTATTTTTAGCTCACTTCAACATCATCCTGTCATTTTAAGCAAAGAGTCGAAGTAGAACAACAAATTTGTGATTCTATGAATTTTACAACGAGGTAAGCTTGGGTTTTTATAATCCAAGTCTTGCTTTGAACTTCTGAAGAAGATGACAATTTGTAATATCCTTTTAGGATATTATTTAAATATGCAAAATTAATTATCCAAATCAATCCTAGGAAGATTAGATCTTCTTAGTTTGACCTCAAATAACCCAATGTTGGCAATAATACAACTCAAAGTAGGGTTGGAGTATGCAAAAATGGTGGGTAAGATGAGAAAACTAATTAGAATGCTAATATTTTCCAAATCTGATTTTTAACAACAAAGAATTAATTAAATAAATACCCAGAACAACTGAAAACTTCAAAAATTGATAACTTGCTCCAAACTCAATATTTTCCCACCAAATAAAATGCAGATTATTCTATAAATCAAGACCTTTCCAAAGAACTAAAGATCTGAATTTTATGATGACTGAAACCACCTCAAACAGACCCTCAAAATCTGAATACAAGTTTCTAGGGTTAGAAATATTTGCATAAATTATTTCCAGTCTTTCCCCAAGCTTCCAAACACTCCAAAACCACTCCCCTAACTCAAAAATATTTTTAGACAAATCAGATTTTTAAATCTGATTATACATAACTGAAAACAATTGCTACTCAAACCCGATTTGGTGCATCTTTAAAAGTTCATATCTTCTTCAAAACTACTTTGATTTGGGCAAATGAGATATGCCCGGACTTGGAAAAATACAAGGAACAAGATGAACCAAACCAAATTAGAACAATAGTAGCTAAATTCCCAAAATAGCAAAATAACAAGTCGCCTAGGGCAAATAAATTGCTATTTGCACATAAATTAATTGCAGCACTTGTATTACTCTCAAAACCCTCAAATCTGGTCACACACACTCACAAAATTATGCTAAATCAGATTTGCAACATAAATATATTTTGAGATACCAAAAATATGCTTAAACAATCCCCAATCCAAGTCGCCAACACATAGAATGGATAAACCATGAGAGAACAATAGAGACTTCAATATCTTCAACCACAAGAGAGAGATCCTTCAACAATGAGAGAACAAGAGTATCAAATTTGGGCATGCATCCCTTTCTCCACATAGGGGGTAAATTTCAAGTAAATTTCAATAATTCATCAACATAACCCTCGAAGGAAATGCAACCCCTCTTTTATAGAGTGAAGAGGTGCAATATCCAATGACTAATCATTTAATGTTTTCTTCCTAAGACAAAATTAAATTAAAAATATTTAATGACTACTACCATGTGCACTTTATTATTTTAATTAGATAATAAAAATAACTAGCCTAAATGCACATTAACTAACTAAAGAGCCCTCAAGGGGTTACAAATAGAGAATAGACACCTTAGGATAACTTTCAAGCTCAATTCCTCGAACCCATTGGGTTGAGGGTCTTCAAATCTTCGACGTGGAAAATGTCCCGAGAAGGGGACATTACAGTCCTCCCTTTCCAAGATTGTTTGTCCTCAAGCAATATCAAACTCGAGCATCCAAATGCAATGATGTAGCATTCCTGAAATCGTGCTCTCATGCCAATCAAGTGATGAAGCATTTGCAACAACTTGTGTTGCTTCTTTCTCTTGCATTTTGGGAGTGTCTTCAACTGCAACTTCTTTTCCAAACCTGCACATAAAGCAAACTCATTAGGAAAACAAGTGTTGAAAAACACTTTTCTTGTGTGTCTCCATGGTGTGAATGGCTCATAAGTCTCCTTCATGTATGGGCTGCCCCCAAATGTCACAATGCTGCCCCATACTTCCTTGAACTCCCAAAAACCAACTGCTGTCATAAAATAAAAATATGATAAATCAACAGCTTGACAACTCCAAATTTGTCCCCATGTGAGTCCTATTTCATCCTTCAATTCATGTGTGAGAGTACCAATGGAGAAATGTCCCTTATCCCCATGCCTTATGGCTCTAAAGGCCATAAGAAGACTGCTGAAATAAATTACAGCAGTGTAAATATCAATGGTAACATTAGGCATACACATACTCTTCTTGGATGTAAACTCATATATGAATAGATAATGCTCATACTTTTCTTTTATGATTCCAACAACCCAAAACTGAATTTCACCATGATATAAGAACAATAGAATATCCAACTTGATCATCTCACAAGCACATTTAAGTGTTAATACAAATAATTTGAAGTTGTTGCTTACTCCTTCATACCATGAGGTAGCATGTGCATGATGATACCCCCTTCTACTCCATCATTCACATAAGAAAAAGGAAAATCAGAAAGGCAAGGAATCTCATACCATTCATTGTGCCAATGGATTTCCCTTATGAAAAGAAGTAATACATCTGAAACAAAATGCTTGGGGTTGCCCATCATACCTTTTTGCCATGAAATACCTTCAAACTCCTTAGAATTTCCAAACCAAACATCGCCTTCTATCTTGGAATCATGCAACCTGTGACACTTTACATCATAATATGGTGGCTGTTATAAGAAGGGACAACAACTGTAATCATGGAAAATATGCTCAGGATTGTCCCAAAAAATTCAACAATACACAAAATTCAACAATACATACCACTCCATTCCTTGTCCCATTCTCAAACTTAGCCATCACGATCCATGTAAAATGTCATGAAAGTGTACTGAGAGAGAGACCCTAAAATCTGAAAGTATGTCAAGTAAGAGCTCTTCATAGGTTGAAAATATGGAATCAATCTTACCATAAGGAAACCTTATACCAACCCCTTCTTCTTCCCAAACTTTTGTGGAAGCACCCATGATTATGTTCATGTAATCAACAATGGTAAAGTTATCCCAACAATTGTTCTTGACCCTATTTACACTTGAAATGTTATCAATAAACCCCAACTCAAAATTGATTGTATGTAACTTGCATAACTGAAAATCATTACCTTTCAAAGCTGCCTTTGCATCATTTCCCATCATACCCTCTTTGTCATGGAGTGTGAGATTGAGCTCAAGTACCCAAGTGTCCACATTGAATGCACAAACTCAACCATTAATTGAAGAATGCAAATATGAAAATGCTTAGAAGAGAATGAACCTTCACACACATGCCTATCAAATGAACCATGATACATATGAAAGTGGAAGATTGTTGCCCTATCATGTGTAATTTCTAGCAACCACCCTTTTCCCATGTAACTTCAATTTTCCCTTACACATGAATTGGCCCCAACAATGCTATCAAAACTGTATTGAGTAGAAACAAATTCAAATAGCTTACCACAACTTGGAGTCATGCACTTGCTGCCCTTTCTTTTGTTTGGATTGGAATCTAGAAGGTGTTGGCCTTCTACCTTGGAATCCGGATCTCCAAAATGCAATCTAATACTCATGCCCTCCAAAAATAGCTCTAAACTTGTACCTATGTTTAGAAAATCAGTCATAATGATCATAAAATCAGAATTGACACCTTTTTTAGAATGTAGGAAATCACCGGATTCCATACCTTAGGGTGCCCATGGATGGAACTTTGAACCAAGGAACCTCTTTGCCCATTTTTGCTATCTTCATTCTTTGTTTCACCATTCACTGTTTCCGACATGAAAACAAATCTAAAATGGCAAGATATATAACAACAAACTTACCATACTTGTATGCTTCTCATGTGTGGCTGATCCGGAATGTACAACAAGTGGAAAACCGCTATCCTCCTTTAGTGTTTTACCCACCAAACTTGTTTTTTCAAGGTGCAGATCTGAATCTTTCTGTTCTTCTTTTCTTAGGCTATCATCCATGCAAAGTTGTGAATCAAGCCATCCTTCTTCCTTTTGCTCTTCCTCCATGATTCCTTTTTCTATCACTTCACTATGCATACAAACATTAGAAGACAATGAAACTTTTTCAATCAACAGAGAACTTTTACCTTTCTTATTCCCATCTGGTGGTTCTTCTTCCTTCACTTCCTCTTCTTCTTGCCCTAAGGGTTTGGCATGGAAGGTTCTTGTGGGAGGAAATGCGGGTGACTCCACCTTGCCATTAGCTTCTTGGATGAGCTCATCAAAAAATAAATAAACTGGAGTTATCTTTCTTCTTGATCCACTTCTTCTCTTTCATAAGTCACAAAATCCCTTGAGAGATAAGAGTGTTTGGGCTTTTGACTTAGTGCCCGATATTTTTTGCAATATGTATCAAAGTCATGCTTGAGCCATTCCTTCCATTAGCCGTCACTAGCAAACCCCATGATCTAATCTCTGCAAACAACACCCACAAGGAGTAGAGGAAAGTAGCTTTGATACCATTGTAATATCCCCTTTTACGATATTATTTAAATCAGTAAAATTAATTATCCAAATCAACCTTAGGAAGATTAGATCTTCTTAGTTTGATCTCAAATAACCCAATGTTGACAATAATACAACCCAAAATGGGGTTGGAGTATGCAAAAGTGGTGGGTAAGATGGGAAAACTAATTAGAATGCTAATATTTTTTAGATCTGATTTTTAACAACAAATAATTAATTAAATAAATACCTAGAACAAGTTGAAAACTTAAAAAATTGATAACTTGCTCCAAACTCAATATTTTCCCACCAAATAAAATGCAAATTATTCTATAAATCAAGACATTTCCAAAGAACTAAAGATCTAAATTTTATGATGGCGAAACCCTACGTTCATCGATACTACGGCGGGGTGGGCGCAAGCCGTCTGACGAAACATACTTGATACAGTACAGGCAGGTGGGAAATGGCGGTGGGAGCGGGGAAGATACGGCTGGGGTATTTTCCAGTCAATACATGAAGAAATATACAACAGATATACTTTTGAAGCTATACGCATATGATTTCAACCAAAATCTTATTACTCCAAGCCTCTACGTGGAAGAATATATCAATACGTGGAAGTTTAAGAATATATCCAAGTTTAAAATTAATATTTATAATTTTATTATAGACTATACTACTATAGTAAATGATTTTAATATTATATATATTTTAAAATAGCATCTGGAAAATATTAATAGTTTATAAATTTTTTAATTATATACAATAATATATATATAAAAGGTTATTAAATTGCTTAATATTATATATAATATTTTGTATTATATATTATAATAGTATTTCTAATTATAGTGTTATGATAGTATTATAATTAATATCTTTATGATGTCATTTTAATATTTATCATGCATTATATTGTCCAAAATCGGATATTATTAATAATCATATAATGTTATTATGTTAGTAAGTGAGGCAATATATCTATAGGAATATAATGATATAACGTTATTTTAATTTATAATGTCGTATAATGTTGTAGTGTTATAAGTGTTTTTAGCCTTCTAAATAAGAATTAAGTTTGGTTAATAACTTAATTCTTATTTAGAAGGCTAAAATTTATATATTTTTTAATTTTTATATATTTTTTATATTGCCGTATCCAACGCCGTATCCGGGGTCAATTTTTTTTTTGCCGTATCCGCGTATCGGATACTCCGTACCCGCTCCGTATCCAAAACGTTTCGGCTACTTAGCTGAAACCACCTCAAACAGACCCTCAAAATCTGAATACAAGTCGCTAGAGTTAGGAATATTTGCATAAATTATTTCCGAGTCTTTCCCCAAGCTTCCAAACACTCTAAAATCACTCCCTTGCTCAGAAATAATTTTTAGATAAATCAGATTTTTAAATTTGATTATACACCATGAAAACAATTGCTAATCAAACCTAGTCTAGCTGCAATCTTTAAAAATTCATATCTTCCTCAAAACTACTCGATTTAGTCAAATGAGATATGCGCGGACTCGGAAAAATACAAGGAACAAGATGAACCAAACCAAATTAGAACAACGGTAGCTAAACTCCCAAAATAGCCAAAATAACAAGTCGCCTAGGAAAAATAAATTGCTATTTGCACATAAATATATTTTGAGATACCAAAATATGCTTAAATAATCCCCAATCCAATTTGCCAACACTTAGAATGGATAAACCATGCAAGAACACACTCAACACAAAGAAGAGAACAATATAGACTTAAATATCTTCAACCACAAGTGAGAGAACAAGAGTATCAAATTTGGGCATGCATCCCTTTCTCCACGTAGGGAGTAAATTTCAATAATTCATCAACATAACCCTCCAAGGAAATGCAACCCCTCTTTTATAGAGTGAAGAGGTGCAATATCCAATGACTAATCATTTAATGTTTTCTCCCTAAGACAAAATTAAATTAAAAATATCTAATGACCACTACTATGTGCACTTTATTATTTTAATTAGATAATAAAGATAACTAGCCTAAGTGCACATTAACTAACTAAAGAGCCCTCCAAGGGGTTACAAATAGAGAATAGACACCTTAGGATAACTTTCAAGCTCAATTCCTCGAACCCATTGGGTTGACGGCCTTCAAATCTTCGACGTGGAAAATGTCCGAGAAGGGGACATTACACAATTGAATAGCATGATGAATGGATTTAGCAAGGTTAACCATGGCACACACTGTTGTGTAAGTACTCAGTTCATGGTTCATTGTGGCATCGGACAAGCAAACAAACTTGCCAATCTCTTTTGTACATTTTGGAGCATGTCTTCATCCCAATACTCGTGGGGAAGCATGTACAGCCAGACCAAAATGGGTGCTTCCTGAATTAATTGAAATTCCTTTGTGGGATTGAAATTAGGCGACCGTTATTGTAAATAAAGGCCAGCATTTCTGAAAAACCATGGCCCACTTCCTAATATCTGCTCTATGTCTTCACCCTTTTGAAAAGTAACCTGGAAATATCCTTGAGCTAGGAGTCTGATTTCTAGTCTGGCACAAAAGGATCACTTGATTCCCATCCATTGTTGAAGAGTATCCAGGCTGGGCCATGCCCGATAATTCTACAAATGAACAAGTTGGCGTAAAGTTGCACCATATTATTGCATAAGTACTCAGTCCATGGTTCATTGTGGCATCAGACAAGCAAACAAGCTTGCCAGTCTCTTTTGCACATTTTGGAGTATGTCCTCATCCTCATCCCAATACTCTGGAGGAGTCTGTACAGCTGGACCCAAATGGGTACTTCCTGAATTAAATCTTGTTTGGGATTGAAATTAGGCAATCAATGCCATGAATAAAGGCTGGCATTTCAGAAAACTGTGACCCACTTCGTAATACCCACTCTATGTCTTCACCCTTTTGAAAAGTAACCTGTAAATATGCTTGAGCTAGGAGTTTGATTTCTTGTCTGGCACAGAAGGACCACTTGGCTCCCATCCATTGTCGAAGAGATGCCCTGATAAATCTACAAATTAATGACTTTTCGTTGTAAAAGGTGCACCAAAGTATCTATCAGTCGATCCTAAATATTAATGATGGCTCAGCAATCTGTGCACACAAACCACTGTCCAATGTGATCTTCTGAAAGTCGTTCTTGGTAGTCTTTGGCTCAAACTGCACCTCTGTACCTGGCCAAGCTTCTGAATGTTTTGGGCTGAATGGCCAATTAGGCCTTGCAATTGCACCTACCTCATCAAGGCTATTGGCTTCTTGGATTAAGAGGAGTTGACTGAAAGAAGCTTGCCCTAAAAATTCTGGATCTAGGATGATGTTGAATTTGGATTTGACGTCCGCAACCAACTTTTGAAACTCACTTCTTCCTGCAGAATAGGGATTATTGATGCCTGCCAGCTCCTTGCCCGGAGCTTTGCTTCAATCTCCCACCCATCCTCATCTTCTGTAGGCTTCTTTAATGCTTCCCTTTTTCTCTTTCGTTGCATACTGATTGCTCACTTTTACATCACCAAACCTTTTGTTCCTTTTCACGCTCTTTGGTCTCACTCCTTTACGCACTATTGTGCCAAACCTTGGTTACCATGTTCTTACGAACTTGGTGAATATTCAGTTCAAACTGTACTTTTTGGTCTTCGTGAACTTACTTCTGTCAAACATTATTTTTCTTTTTTTTAATTAAAAAATTAAAGCATTTAAATTAAAAGAATTTCAACTCAAAACAAAAACGAAACAAGAAACACTAATATGTAAGCATGTAAAGGAAAAACTCCATAGATAATATATATATTTTTATTATGTGCAATTGGTTTTTCTTTTCAAATATCATCATATATGTATAGTATATTATTTATATATATTTTAAATTTGTAAATTTTCTAAACTGAATCGAACCGAACCTTTTGAAAAATTCCGAACTTCTGAACTTTTTACCCTTTCGAACTATCTAAACTTTTCGAACATGGTAACTACGTGCCAAACTAAAGACTTCTCCAAGTGGATGCACTGTTATGCCATATTTACATTTATCTTAATTAATTTGTTTGTCTCAAATGACTGATATCATATTCAGTAGAGACACTTCCTATAGTAAGTAACTGAAATTAACAAAAGAAAGAATTTCATAGTTATGAAAATATTGGAGGGAAATATACTAGGCTTTAAGGATAGTTGGAGCTTTTAGAGTAAGACTTGGCCTTGCTCATTAAGGCTAAACTTTTGTGGGTCTGTTATTTGTTGAGGCTGAATTTGTGCAGTTCAGATATTTGTTAAGGTTAAATTTATGTTTTGGGTTGTCATAGGGACAGATTTTCCCTATAAATCTTATGCTCAGCTGATGGAATATTCACGTTTCATTGGCTTGTTCATGTAATAAAGATTCATTTTTCAAAAAGAAAATTATTAAGTTCTGTAGGTACAAAACTTGGTAATGTATGACTCGAACTTGGAATATGGTTTTCAGAGCACTTTGTTATATCTCCCTTCTCTGAACTAATTAAAGGCAAGCGATAGAACTCCTCTGAACTAACTTAAGGTAAGCGATAGAATGCTTGAAATAAATATTAATTTGAGCAGGTCGTGTCATATTTAAGCTAAAGTGTTTGAAAAATGTCCTTGACAGAAATCTAAGCAGAGTGTAGTGCCGTGTCATTTTCGAATTTTTCTTAACCAAACTGTCTGTATGAAATAGCTGTACTTTCATATGGTTTTAATTAGAGGTAGCTCCTAAGGTCAGCAATGAAATTGAAAATAAGGTATTTCTTAGTTTTTTTATGATTTTTTTAAAACTGGTTGAAGATAAATTTCAGAAAGTTCTTTTCACTTTTATTTCTTAAGGAACTTCAAGAAATTCTTGGAGACATCAGAACTTAATTTTGAGGTAAGTTATATCTCTTAATGTGATTGCAAGATTTGCAGAGTCCAGCTATTTAAGCTGTTATGCCATATTTAAGAAAAAATGTTTGAAATTTTATCTTTGATTATGGTGTTTTTATATATATCTTAACTGTGAGTGTGAAATGGCTGTAAGATATATAGTTCTGAGAAGAGGTAGCTCTCTAAGTCGAGCAATTAAATTTATAAACATGCATTTCATAATTTTATAAAATTTCGCATGGAAATAAATTAAAAGCTCAAGGATAATTTTGATTTTTTTAAAATTTTGTAATAATTCTTTAGGTACATGAATGAATCTTAAGCAAATCTGTTTGAAAAGTTATCTTTACTAGAAGTTTTAATTGGATGCAGTGTCATGTCGTTTTCAATTCTGTTTTCTCTAACGTGTTTCTGTGGAATGGTTTTAATTTTATCTTTTCAAGAGGAGTCAGTTACCTAAGAAAAGTAGTTTATCTATAAAGTATTGAAATTTGCATGGAAGTATATCAATTTTCAAGAATAAAATCAATAGAGTTAAGTTTTGTTGTTTATGATGATTACTGCTAAAGGAATTTAGAAGAATTTGAGAAGATAAAGAAGCTTTTTTTTTGGAAGGAGGGTGAAATTGAGGTTTTGAAAGGACCCACATCCTTGTACAATAATGAGGATTTTAGAGAGGATCCACAACCTAGTTACAAAGAAGGGAACCAACGTGAGGAACTCGAAAGAAGCAGCCTAAGTGACCGGAGTTAAGTAAAGGAGGGTTTTGAAAGAACCCACATCCTTGAACAAAGAAGAAAAGAGCAAATAACCACAAGCAAGAACAAGGAGAAGCCGCTGCTTCCCCGATTGCAGCAACGAAACAACAACCACGAGGAAAGAGAAGAAGCAGCCCCATGCACAGCTGCAAGAAGAAGAAGTTGCAGCAGAGGGGAACAACAAGGAGGGGGAGAGGAGATGCAGCCCAAAATAAGTTGCAAGACAAAGAAGTGGATGCATGCGGAAGAGGCATCAACAAGTGAAGCCGACCAAGAGGGAGAACGAGGACGGAAAGAAGAAGGAGAGGAAAGAAAAGGAGATCGAGAGATCAATGCTTTCCCTTCTTTCCCTTCTTCGAATGCACTATCGCCAATTTCAAGCGAATGCTCCTCGAACCAAGAGGATTGGATTGAGACAAATCCAAGGGAGTGTAGGTGTGTAACTCCTAATCCAGAGGATGGGGACCATCCTTTTCGAGTCGAGTGATCGAATTCATGGGGTCACTTGATCCATGGAGTAGGTCTCTCCAAAGAGGGAGGGCGATCCTTTGGCTGCCCCATCTCATTAGATGCGGCGGTGGCGAGCAGTGTGTTGTGGCCGATGGAGTTGTATCTCTGCTATTTGAACTTATGGTTCACAAATCGTCATTGTCCTCAAGATCAGGAGGGCTCCATCTTTTGGGAGTGAATCCTTTTTCTTTGGAGCTTGGACTTTCTTATGAGGGCAGGGCAGCACGGAGGTGCCGGAGTCTGCAATTCCGACATTCAAAGCCGTGTTTTCATAGTCAAGAGTCTAGGATGTGAGTTGCATCTCCCATCTTGAGAGTCATTTTATCTGGCAATCCTTTACTAAGATCCACTTCTACACAAATCCTGACAAAAGTATGAAGGCCACTTCGTATTCTCTTGTTATCCTCTTTGATGAACCTCCTAGAAGATTGCCGATTTCCTCCGTAGCAAAGAAAAAGTGAAGGGAAGATTAGGCAATCTCACCCAAACAGGAACACACGAGATGGAGAAGGAACTTAGATCAAATTGAGGAAACCATGGGGTAGTGAAAAGACCCATTGATCCCTAGAACCAAGGACCCTCTTCAATAACCCTTTGATAATCCTCCTGATCATAGAAGTAGACTATGAAGAAGCCTCGGGCACATAAGAAGTATTCACAATTTTTTGTCCACGAGGAATGAATCCACTAAATCAGAGCATTAGACAATGGCCAAGCACCATTAAATCTGCAGATAAGGGCCTTAGTTTCCAGCTTTTGTCTAAAGGCCAAAGCTTCTTCATTGTTGATCTCCAAAGTAGGGGATTCAGATGCTTGTTCCACAATGTAGACGGGAGGAGTTGTAGGAGCTTTTGAGGAAGTGGCATTTTTAAAAAGTGCCTCTTTGAAAGGTGCATAGCTTTGCTCTTTGGCTCCACCTAATAAAAGATCAGTCAGAAAAATCATGGAAACACATCCAATCCCGTAGGAGATAAGCAGGGAATCATCCTTCGAGGTTTCTAGCAAAAATGAGGCCTATAAGTCTTACCTTGCAGCTCAATTTATGAGAAAAAACCAATTTAAGGTCCTTCCTTGAGCCTGCCGTTTGAGATGGATGCAAAGGGTATTTCCACACAGAGTACGAACTAAAACTTGGGGTGAGTCTGTATTATCTTCAGAAGAAGTAGAGCTCGGGGAGAGTTCTTCCAACTTTTTGATAGGCATTTTGTCAAATAATGCTCTGTCGGGCAATTTGTCGAGCAGTTTGAACATAACCTTGGTAGTGTTCGTGCCATACCCCGAGCCCGAAGCGTGAGAGGATACAACAAGCCCCCTGACTGTCTGTTTGACCAAAGTAGTGCAACCATGCAATTTGTCAAACATTTTGCAGGCATCCCAGAAAGAAAGATGAAGAGGGATACCAACGTCAGGCCTTTCCAACCGTATGTAGAAATAGACTCCTCCACCCCCATCTACCTCGGCTAAAAGATGACATCTTGAACCCGAAGCATAATCAACGGACATTTTGTCAAACACGCCTCACTCCAACCAAAGCACAGTATCTCGCTGACCTATCACAGCTACGCTTGCAAGTGATTTGAGCCATTCTGCCTCCATAAGGGCAACAAAGAGTCAGTGACAAGGAGCGCCTTAGCTCCAACAATCCACCGATTAGTTTCTTCACCTTGAAACCCTCATGGCCTCTATCATGGAGTGGAAGGACAAAATGCAAACCCCAACCAACATCAATGGAGGAGGGGAGGAGGCACGGCCAAGCAAGAACAACAGAGTAGAAGGAGCAGCCATGGAGGGACCCATCTCCACCCCCGAGACCCTATACACACTCCACCAAGAAGTCGTTCCAAAGGAAAGCCATCGTTTGCGTTGCCCTGTCCACTCTCGTATGTTGCTTAGGTTCGCCCTGACCCTCGAACCTGCCCGATACGTATCCGATACGGATACGTGAGGGCTGAGGTTCGGGTTCGCCTTGATATGTCCACGTACGCCACGGGTACGTCTAGATGTACTCGGGAGGTATCCCCACGTACCTGCGTCAAAAACGTCATTTAAAGCATTAAAACCTTTTTTAATTTTTGACTTAGTCAATGCATAAAACCGAACCCTAATATTAAAATGAATAAAATATTACACCTAATCACCTCAAAAAGTTGACTTGATATTCCTATATCATATGTATGGCAGCCACATGAAATCTTAAGTATATTGTATGTTTTGAAAATTTGAACATTGATCCTAGTATATTTTTCAAATTTCAAGTTTTGTTCGTATTCATGTTGACATGATATTTGTATAACTATATCATATGTATGGCAGCCACATGATCAATGAAAATGCAAAGTCTTAAGTGTAATACTATTGAATGTTTTGAACATTGATTCAAGTTTTGTATTACTATTTCAGTTTTTTATGGACTAAAAATGAGTAAAATGAATATATGTACATAAAATGCACACACACACACACACACACAAATTTTTTAATATATATGTATGGATGTATCCAAGACAGATCGTACCCAAGGGTTTTTAAAATTGACGTATCCGTGTATCGAACCTGTACCCGAACTGGTACTCATACCCGTATCCTGGCAACATAGACTCTGATTAAGTAGAAGATAAATAAGCTTAATTCTCAAGAACATGACATGCTTAAAAAACTTAAAATCATGGTAGTCAGACTGTGACTCAGTGTGGGCCAGGCAAGACTGAGTCGGCATCAACCCTAAGACTCAACAATAGACTGGGCAAATTGAACATTCAAAAAATAAAGTATTGAAATTTGCATGGAAATATATCAATTTTCAAGAATAAAATCAACAGAGTTAAGTTTTGTTGTTTATGATGATTACTACTAAAGGAATTTAGAAGAATTTGAGAAGATAAAGTAGCTTAATTCCCAAGAACATGACACATTTAAAAACTTAAGATCATGGCAGGCAGACTGTGATTCAGTGCGGGCCGGGCAAGACTGAGTTGGCATCAACCCTAAGACTGGGAAAATTGAAAATTCAAAAAATATCGGAGATCACATTCAAATCTATTTTTCCCTTGCTTATGTGAAAGACTATATAAGAACGTCCATGCTGAAATCTGCATCCGAAAAACCTTGTGCAATTGTAAATTCTCAATCAAAAACTTGTAATTTGTGTTGAAAAATCAGTTTTATTTGGCTGAAAACTCATGCCTGCTGTGCATTTCATTTGTTGGAAAAGAAAGATCGAGAAAATATGCATTTTGTTTGCTCCTCATTTAAAATGCCGGCCAAGTCTTAGCTGAATCTCGAGGAGTCAGGTCTGCTGTGTCTCACCAAGTCTCAGCTTCCACGTCCTCCCAAACTCATTATCACTTGAGTAAAACTGCTCTCAACAGCCCATGCAACCCCGGCCTCCTGTTTGGTCACATGTTTTCAATAACTTTCTTCTTGTGTGTTGTGCAGATGGCCCAGCAGAGGACTTATATGGAATTTTTATCAATAGGGTTAGGAGGAACGCCCACCTGAGATGCTGGAAAATATCAAAGGGTATGCTTCTGATTTGTGCCTTTTCTAGCGACCTGTAAGTTGTAAGAATGAGCCTTTTGCAAATACGATATAACTATTGATCACAGGCTGTAATAAAATAATCAACAATGCATTCTAGTTTGGAGCATACTAACCAATGGCGTAGGAAGTACAACAACATGTAGGAATAATGACATAAACTGGGATGCCAATGCCATTTCATGGAAATGCCCATAGACAGGACATCTTATCATCCAAAGAATACTAAATCGGAGTACTTTTATGCATAAGTTTATCTTCTGTTATTCCTTTAAAATGGCATCTAAGGTTGCCTGCATAATATCAAAGCTGATGGATCTACTTGTTTTGATTAATCAGGCTCACAAAGTGGGTACCACCTCCTGGTAAAATGACAGGAGCTTATGTCAGGGATAACATAGACATTTCTTGCAAGCGAATGGATGTCAAATCTCTGGACATGCTTCAATTTCATTGGTAAGCACAATTGCCATTTATGTGACTTGCTAATTTTGTTTCTTCTTTTTCTGTATAGGCTTTTTTGAGGTAAAATGTTCATGATATTGACCACTAGGCTATTTTTGCATGTCTTTTCTTGCTATCATATCTCAAAAGGCAATCCATAAACTGCAAAAAAGCAATTTATTACTCTGTATAGAAAAAGACTTTCAGCTGTCTATCGTTTTGTGGAAGCATTTTCTTTCTTCCACATGATATTACAGAATTGTTTTGAAAGATTTCCCAGTTTTGGAATATTTTTCGACATGTTAAACTATTAGATGCCATAGCTTATTAAAAGTAAATGTTAAAGTTGCTTGAAAGGAAAAACAGTAGGTTCGTTGACTGTTTCCTGATATTTTCATATGACGATTCATGATCAGGTGGGAGTATTCTAACCCAGAATATCTGGATGCCTTGAAATTCCTGGCTGATTTAAAGGAAGAAGGTCTGCATGATCTTTAATTTGAACTACTTTGGATAAAATATTAATGTTTGTACTTTTAGAGGGCTTTTCTAATTTTTTTGTTTGTTGAAGCAGTACTGATTTTCTTCATAGATAATTGACTGAAAGTTTCTTCACAGGGATAGCCTTAATAGTTTATTACACAGCCCTGCTGCAGATAAAGAAAATTCTGCCATTAATGAGGCTTTCTTATCAAATCTCATGCAGGTAGAATCAAGACATTGGCTTTGACCAATTTCGATAGTCAGAGATTACAAATAATTTTGGAGAATGGTATTCCCATCGTCAGTAATCAAGTGAGCTCTACTTTCAGTATACTACTTTTGTTTCTAATCCAAAACTGAGCATACTCTATTTTGCAATGGTTTGCAACAGTTTTTCCTCATTTTCTGGTAGATTGGAAGACTATGTTTGGATTTTGATTTTTAGCTGTATTTTTAGAGGACACGTTTGTTATTTAATCCTTTTGGTCAAACAAACTGTGTTCTGATAACATCGTCATGTTGTAGTATTAACAGGTACAGCATTCTGTTGTGGATATGCGGCCTCAAAAGAAAATGACAGAGCTTTGCCAAATCTCGGGCGTGAAACTAATAACGTACTCTCTCCCTCTCTCTGACACACACACACACACACACACACACACACACAGTCTACCAATGTTGGAAAACATCTACACATTTCTTGATTATTTTGTCTGTGGACTTAACATCATTCACTACTATTTTGGGATGTCTATTCATCTGGCATTATTGTTTATATCAGGTATGGAACTGTAATGGGAGGGCTGCTATCCGAGAAATTTTTGGATACTAATGTATCAATCCCTTTTGCCGGTCCTCCATTGAACACTCCTTCCCTTCAGAAGTATAAGCGAGTATACATCTCCATCCCATGCCTCTAATCAAATTTGCATTTATAGTTTTGCCCATACAAGTTGTGCCCTTTAATGTAGTTTTTATACAAAAATATTTAAAATTGAAAAGCTATTACTTGAAGTACAAAAGAGATTATCACAATTGGATTTTAGTTCTGCATAATATAGAATTCTCTTGAAACATGGGATAAGTAGATGGTTGATGCATGGGGAGGATGGAGTCTTTTCAAAAGCTATTGCAGACACTCAAAAGTGTTGCATCGAAGCATGGCACTTCCATTCCAGCTGTTGCTGTGCGGTACATACTTGATCAAGTAAGTTTGGGTTTAGTTAACACAGATATTAAAATCTGTCATCTTATCTTCTTAAATCTACCTGTCCATGAGAGTAAGATGTACAGATTCTTCAAATCATAATTTTTATGTGCTCTGGTTGCTGCAATTAAATTGTTTGGACCTGAAAGTATGTAACATGCCATGAATGAATCCTATGCTGCAGCCATCAGTAGCAGGCTCCATGATAGGTGTGAGGCTTGGTTTATCTGAACACATCCATGATTCAAAGGCTATATTTTCTCTTGCTTTGGATGAAGAAGACAGAGACAAAATATTGACAGTAATTCAGAAGGGAAAGGACCTGCTTAAAGTCATCGGAGATTGTGGAGATGAGTATAGGCGAGCATAGTATCACTGTTTGTCTGGGGAAGAGATTGCAGTCTTTTTAGTCCCTCTTAAATACTTATTTTAGAAATGCACTTTGTATAAATATTTGAAGTTATAGTTACATTTTGTTCCAGATTAGAATTAAAACAGATATTATTGCTCGTCCTTCCTTTTCACAAATTTACACTTGAATGTATTTGTAGTTCCTTATCGTGTTCATCTTCTTCTCTAAATTTTCAAATGGGCTACGAATCAAATGACGTGCACTGATTTGTTTTATGTACAATTTTGCTGCAACACCAGAAGAATATCAGCAACCAACTGTTACAGACTATGCAACGTTATTTTGTTTACAGAACTCCCTACAAACATGGAATCACAATTTGAGTTATTTTAATATTGAAGATGCTGCAAAACAACAATGATTGAACTTAAAAAAAAGCCATGGCTGTCACAAATAGACCCCAAAGAGAAACAGTTTACAAGCCAAACAAAACCAAAGAAACAAGAAAGAGTCGAGTAATACATTTCAACGCCATATTATGGAGCTCTTTCACCTTGTTACACATTTAAAAATTATTTTCAATGATCTGTAAAATCTGATGCTGTACTTCACCCAGTTGTTTGGCCAAGCTTTCATTACATTGGAGAGTGATACATGTCCCTTGATTCAAGGCAGCACATTGTAGAAGATAATCAGAGTAAAGTCTATATATAACAACTCCCTCTGAAATAATGCTGTTAAAGAAGCAAGCATGACATCTATTTTTCCAATCTGTTTGAAACTAATGTCTAAAAACTTCAGATATCACATTGTAAGAGGTAAGCAATCTTGATATTTCAAATGAACTCAATCTATCAGAGGGAGGTCACTTGCATTGAATCACCCTCCAAGCGAGGAGCTGAGCATTAGAGTCTGCTTATGATTTCTAGATATTGGAACAAAGTTGGAGCCAATTATGCTCAAAAAGTTTGCAATTCCGTTTCTGATTTAGCCTTTTATGAATTAACATCTCAAGTACCAGCTTGAGATAAGTTGCTTTAAGTGGAAATTGGTTAGATCTCACTCCATTTGATGATCTCTAGTCCTTAATAAAGTTACAGGGAATCTGCAAAGCCATATTAAGAAGCAGATTTTATGGTCCAGTGAAATAACAAAGTCAATGATGTGTTTATCTCTTTCCGTAAGGCGGAAAGAGTTTTTGATAGCAGGCCAAGGAGACCACTCCATCGGCGAGCTCCAAAGGTCTTAAAATTCCTTTAGTGAAAAGCTTGAACCCTTGTAAGACTTTACAAAGGCTAGGACGAGGTCATTTAGAGTGATTAACCGGTTCCACTAGATTGAGCCAGAGAAACTCTGCCAATGCCTAAGCAAAGAATCTATCCAGTCTATGTTGCAAGGAAACGGAAATGGGTACGGGACGGTCCGAACGCGGAAATTGTGGTAACGCTGCCTTTAGGAATGAAAGGACACGTAAATGTCTATATAATATATCATAAAAATATAAATATATATTAAACAATGAATAATACGCATCTGTAGTCTATAAAAGATAAAACACTCAAAAATATTGTGAGTTCATAGAAGTTCAAAACATTTAACATGCTTAACTTTTACACATTCACTAGTCGTGATATAAATGAGAGTGTGTTTTGCCATTGGATTTAGTGTGTTTATTATGTCTTGGGAGTTCTACAATGCCATTTTGGGTGGTGGTGGTGGGTCGTAATGTCATGATTGTATTCACTTTATATTCGATTTTAGATTTGACTTCCATTTGACCATTGTTTAGAAATCCTTTTGTTAAGAGTGTCAATTGAAAAATCATAAATAACATCTTGGCCATTCGGTGGATTTTGGAGCCCATTTTTTTGGCACAAATATTTTTTCGAGTCCCACACTTTAGTGTATCTAGATTGACATCATTTGTCAATAGTCATGAAAAACATGTTGAGAAGAAATTGAATTTGTTGATAAATATGGTATGCGAAAATTCCAAAATAAAGGCTTTGACATTGATAGCTCTCGACATTTTTAGATTTATTTAAGATATGTTTACTAGTATAGGTTTACACCTATATTTTTAAATTACCGACGATCTCTCTTTTAGGATTCATCAATGCATCAATCTATTTGAGTGCACGTTGTAAGGAGTGTATGGGGAAATGAGTGGAGTCATTTTGTGGTATTTTAGGAGACGTCCATGTGATTTTTTGTTATGCCTATCTATTTGGTCATATTATCTTCATACCTCCTAAGATGTCGCCTTGAAATCCCAAAATCTTAAAATATTGATAAGTTTGAAACCTTGAAACCCCAAAATGAGAACATAGAACTTAACATAAACATATATTTGTTAACCAAGAAGGCTAGCTTTGATAACAAGACCAAAGTACCCTTGATCAAGGGATTGAGCTTCTTGGAATCCCAAAATCTTAAAATATGGATAAGTTTGAAACCTTGAAACCCCAAAATGAGAACATAAAACTTAACATAAACATAGATCTCTTAACCAAGAAGGCTAGGCGATAACAAGACTTGAGTACCCCTGGTCAAGGGATTAGGCTTATAACGGACTAAAGACTCACAAATCCTAGATACACAAGATACTCTTTCTCCTTCATTCCTCGATGTAGTGAATGAGTCCCAAACTCCCTTTTATAGGAGAGTGAGAGGCTTTTCACTAGATAACTTAGAGATCGAGAACCAAAACCGGGTTACCCAAAAGATTTCCACTAGGAGATAGTGGAAGACAATAATGATGAGTACATACCACTCATCCTGACGCCTTTAGAAAGTGGGGAGGTCCACCATGCTTCAATGTGACATAAAGTATGTCACACCAAAACTTTATTTGATTCCTAGAGGACCACTAAGAAAAATGGCAACAAACCTGCCATCATAGCTTTTTGCTTTATAATATTCCTAAGGATTGTAATGGACCCTAGGACTATTGTCATCATCAAATGAGTTGGATGATTCCTCTCTTTCGGCGGAGTATAGGTCCCTTGTATTGCGCTCATACTAGAGTCTTGAAATGGAAGAAGTACCATCATTGTTTATAGCTACGTGTCTTCTTGATGGGAAAAAATATTGGTCTAGTATCCATAAGAAATGACCATGTCTTTGGAGGATGTAGATTCATCATATGGTGGAGATATGTTAGTCAAAGAAAATTGACTAAGTATTAGTGAAGCACAAAGGCTTACGCGCAAGAGGATACACGCATGCATGTGATCAAAGATAGACAAAAGTGAGATGACTTGGCTTCAAGCAAGGGCTATAATTGGGAAAACACATGCAGAGTAGTACAAAGAATACACATGGAGAAGTCTAATAATAGATTAAAGCATATTGTATATTTAACTTAGCTTATTATTAGTACAGGTGTAAAAAGCATGTAAGCTATTTTGTAAGCACACCTATTATTAGGAAGTGCATGAAAGTGGTGAAGGGAAAGTCCCCACCCTTATATATAGTAGTACTTTTTTAGTGAGAAGAAGAGACTGAGTTAGTTTTGGATCATGTAGTCTTAGCATTTTAGAGTCTTTATGAGAAAGCGTGCATGGTCTATGCATGATGTATGGAACTTGTTATGAGTATTATGGAATTATGGGAATTCAGATCTTGTTAATCATTCTTTATGTTGATTGAGTTTCCTTATTATATGTGTTTTGAATTATCATGATTATGATGATTCTCTATGCATGAATGGTTTTTTGATTTGGATTATGAATATGATGAACATGCATGCTAACATTTGATAAAAAAACAAAGGAGGGACTTGGTGAGTTGCTGCGTGCACTTTGGGTGAGCTTTCAACTTGTCTCTGGATGAAGTTTAGTGCACACATAGCATAGCGGTTGTTTGGGTAAAAAAAGACTACATTTTGGTTTCCATTTTGAGACCTCTTTTCAATTTTCTACCAAGGATGTTGTGCATGTAGATGGTGTGGCATTTCAATTATCTTTGGAGAATATTGAAAGTTGGATAGAAGATGACCAAGATGCTTTTTTGCATAGAGATATATAACACTGGACCTGATTTTAATGTGTGAAAGTGGGTGGAAGATAATCTATATGACTACTTATATGAGACATTCTTCATATTTTTCCTAGTAGAGTTGTACCAGTGGTTGACAACTTATGCGAAAAAAAGGTGTCTCAACCAGGAAAGAGAATTTGACATAGGAAGACTACAAAACACTCTTTGATTCGGATGAGCCATGGACTAAAGTTGTAGATCATTGGTGGGAAGGTGTATTGTATAACTATACTTTGGAGTACACAATTTGACATATTCTTTCCTAGAGGAAGTAGAATTTTGGTTTTTTGTGAGCAAGAGGATCTATTTGTGCACAATACCCTTAGCTATCAAGATCTTGATGGTAGAATTGGGAATGGAGAATTACCTATGGGAGAGCTAAACCCCCCCACCATGTGTAGGGGGTAGGAGAAGGTTTGGAGGAAGGATGAAAATGATGGCCTACTGGTGGAAGAAAAAAGAGAGAGAGGAAAGATGACTCAAGTATAATGAGGTGTGATAGAGGGTAGTTGATGATGCATTGAGGTCAAGAAGAATGATGACTGGAAGAAGAAGTGATGAGAACCCCATGGAAGATGAGGACCATAATATCATGTCCTCCTGACATTGGGAAAGTGTAGTAGAGAGACCCCATCGGCATTTGATGAGAGAGCACGTTAGAGGAGAGAGAATGAGAACCATGGGTGTGCACATGACCTAGCTACCTTGGCTACCTAGCCCTTGCGCAAGGTGTTCCAAATCTAGAGGTAGTTGTTGAAGAGCATCATAGTGTGAAGAAGGTGAGAAAAAGAATCTCCATGTTGGGAAGGAGATATAGGTAGACATATTTTAGTTTCATCTAGGAAGCATGATAGATTAGGGACACACACATGGCAGCACATAAGGCACGCCTAGTGTTTTGGAAGTATTTTGGAGGTATTTTTATAGCGCATCATAGAGACAGAGTGTTGGTGCATAGACCATTGGAAGAAATCCTATAGGTGTTGTTATAACACAAAATGGGTGTCTAGTTCAAACAACAACTGGGACACAAGGAAGTTCATCTACTAGGACCACATGGTCATGTCAGTCGCGGTGGGAGGCTCTTAGGAGGTTTAGGTCAGCCACCCACGTGGAGGAAATCCTAGTGGAGGTTTAGGTTTAGGTTTGGTCTGGTCCTAACTCAGGAGGGTCCACCCCCAACCACCACCAAATCAGCCATCACAAACACCACCTCAACAACCACAAACAACAAGACACCTCAAGTCTTCTTTGAGATGTCTCTTCACTTTCAGAGTATAGAGGTGTGGAGGATGTGGTTGAGCATGTGCACAAGTGTGAATTATTATGGAGAGCTAAGGGAATTACAACCCTTGATAGAAAGGAAAGTCAATTTTCCACCACACTTCAAGGGCACACACACATAGTTGGTATAGAAAGTATGATCCACACAGACTGTGGTGGATTATGATGCATTGTGCACTACATTTTTGGTTGAATTTCACATTCCTGAGTTTGAGAAAATAGAGTATTAGCAGCACTAAAGGACATCAAGTAGGGTTTATCTAAAAGTGTGAGGGAGTATGATGTGTGGTTTAAAACTCTCTTTGTCAAACTATCTTATGATATTCATCAAATCCATGCACAAGTGGTTTTTTGGAGGCTTTGTTGACTCCATTTTGAAAGGGCCTTATCACATAAAAAATTTATTGATCCATGTGAGAGGCTTTGGAAGTAGCTCTATGCATTGAAGTAGTTGGGAGTGTAGACACATTAGAGTGAGCCCTTTTCTTGAGGCACAAATAACAACTATGGCTAAACAATTGGAGAATATTTTTGCCAATTCAACACATGAGACACATGAAGTGGGTTATGGTGCATTGATTGTGATGTGGAAGGGCATACTAAGGATAGTTTTTTCCATGCAAGAATGTGTGCATTATTACAATCTTGTGAGATTTTCCACAAGAATCATGATGTCAAAATTTCCCCCTTTTACACACAATGATGAAGAATGTCTCTATGTACTACAAGATTTGATGATGCACATACCCATGATATAAATGATTTTTTTGATAGACCAAATTCATGAGGCATGTGAGACTAGATTTTATGAGACCATGGTGGAAAGTAGCTCTCAGGTGTAGAAGCCCAACCTAATGAAGGGAAAAATAATGGAGATGGTGGTTTTGAGGTGGATATAGGAGAGAGGTCATGGTGGTAGAGGAAGGTTCACATGTGGGACTTGTTATACTTGTGGGTCCCCCAGATCATTACCACATGAGTGTCCCAAGAATTAGGTATGCATGTATTGTGGAAAAGCAACATAAGGTTGAGGATTTCCCTGATCTTTATGAGCATATGTGTAAGAAAAAAAAAGGAAAAGGCATTGGGATGATCAAGGTACATCACATGAAAAGAATGAACAATGGACACCTAAGAAGATGCTGATCTAGAACTTCACCTATGTTAGTTACTACTGTAGTAAAAGCAAGCGTGCATGTGAGATCCTCTTAAAGAAAAACCTCTCATCAAGGAGAGAGGATATTATGCATGTTAAGTATCTAGATGTTTCTCATCAAAAGGAGATTTCTATCAAGAAACCATGGGAGTAATAAGAGATTTTCAAGGTGAGATCAGTGCTTGAAGGAGAAATGCATGTGAGAGGGAACACATGTGAAGAACATTGAGCTCCACAAAGGATGTAGATGATTTGAAGGAGGTATGTAGGATGTTGAGGTAGGAGAACATCATCCCTTTATTAGGAGAATGGTTGTGTGAGAAGGTACCATGTGTAGGAGTTGAGAGAGTGAGTGTCAGATCCTTCATGCAAATTTTACCACCATAAACCATGAGTATGAAAAGGAAATCACATTGGATGTAGTGATTGATTGATGGTTGGTTGGTGAGTAATATTTTTGATTGACACATAGGTGCATAAGGTGAATGTTTTGACTTTGGATGCATGGAACCAGATGGGAGAGGCCACCATTGCAACCATCTTCTAAATGTTGTATATGGAAAAAAAAAAAAGGGCCATCCTATTGGGGTGTTGAAGGATGCTTCAATTACTATTCAAGGAGCCAAGTTTACAGGAGATTTTGAAGTATTGGAGCTTGGTTGAGGAAGATAATTTCCAGCATTTTTGATGCATCCTTGGTGTTATGAAAACAATGTTGACTTGCACTTCAATAAAATATATATCAGTTTTGAGAAAAGGATGAGTGTGTTGTCATACCCCTGGATGATGTGAAGGTTGCACCTTACATTGAGCCTATGAGTGAAGAAGAAGAGCTTAAATAGGATTTATGCACAAATGTGTGACCCTGAGAATGTGGAACCATCTAAGGAAGGTGTACTTTAGTGGGAAGATGCACGTAATATTTGTCTAAGTGACACTACTAGTGTTTCTTGTGATAATTGGGCCCATGACATGTATGAAATGGTGGATGTGAGGTAAAGGAAGAGTCACTAGGATGATTAGGTCATGTGCACATGATTAGGTGCTTGGGAAAAAACTTAGTTACCTAGGTAATTAGAGAGAAAACCTGAATCTTTCTTTTTGCACCATGGAGAACCAATGGAAGAATGAAGGGAGATAGAAGGAATATATGATGGTTATATACTTTACATGGAAAAACAACATGTTGGTGGGAAACACACATAGAGATAATTTTTGGGTTGGCAGAGGTAAGGGTATCCTTTTTAACAAGGTTTACTGGATAATAATTCCTTCTCTTATACATGAGTATGATGGGAAGACTCCTACTTTGGTACACATGTCCATAACTATGAGAGACAATGGGTGCAAGGCCAGGAGGATTTACCACCATCTCTTTGGGTGCATAAGTTTTCTATTCTACTCTATGTGGATGCACATGTGCATGGTATGTCCATGTTGAGTTAAAAAAAGAAAGAGACTACAAGTTGGCGAGACATGATTGAAGGTATGGCTCACACTTTTGATTATTTTTCTAATAAGCCACCAGTACATGAGGCCTTGTAGATAATGAAGCATCACATTGGGAGATAGCAAAAAAGTAGAAGAACTCATGGTTCAATTTTGGAGAACCTGATGATTAAGGCAGAAGATACATGGAGAAAAAGAAATTAATTGGGGTCACATGTTGAAAGAAGAAAAGGAAAAAGGGAAAATGGTATACCTCATTGATGATGAAGAAGAAGTAGAGAACTGATAGATATTAGCCATATAGAGGTGTGTGTGAGGTAATGGATCTACTGTAGATGAAAAGGCATGCACATACCATGCTCCTATGAAGACTAAGAAGGTTAATATTGGGTGATGAGGATGCACCTAAGGAGGCTATCATTGGATATTATTGGTTAGAAAACAAGAGGTACAAAGATCATTGAGCTATTGTGTGATTTCCAGGATTTATTTCCAAAGGGTTATCATGAGTTGAAAGGTGTGCATCCCTCATTAGGAGAGATGAAGATTAAGCTAAAAGAAGGCACACATCGGTTTGGAAGAGGCCTTATAGGATGAACCCAAACCTGTGTGTGAAGGTGAAAGGAAGAAATTGAAAAAATGCTTAAGTCTGGAATCATTGAACCAATTGAGGAATCTGAGTGGGTTAGCCCCATGGTGATTAACATCAAGAAGGAGGATGGTCGGATTAGGATCTGTGTAGATTATAGGGAACTCAATGCTTCATGTGTCATAGATCCTTTTCCTACACCACCATTCAGAGGAGATCCTTGAAGGAGTTATAGGGTGCAAAATCTATTCATTCACGATGGATTTTAGGGTATCACCAGGTGCACATTGCATGTGAGGATCAGGAAAAGACCACCTTCACCACTGAATGGGAAGTTTTACATATATTTTCATGCCTTTTGGATTGAAGAAATGCCAACAAGTTTTCTTTGTGCATAGTTGTGTAGGCATTTCATGACTTTCATTCATAAGTTTTTGTAGGTTTATCTGGATGATTGGACTATTTATGGGTTGTAAAAGATCATTGTGATAATTTAAGGCTCATGTTTGAAGAGATGATGTAGGTAGTTAACATCATCTCTCTAACATAAGAAGTGTATTTTTGCTACACCTTTTGGAACTTTACTTGGGCACATATTTGTAAGGATGGATTGTTGGTAGATCAGCTAAGATTTGCAAGTGATTTTGGGATTAGAAGAACCTACCAATCAAAGTGAAGTGTGTGGTTTTGGGGCATATTGGTTATTATAGGAAATTTTATCAAAGGATATGCAAAGATTTTTGCCCTGGAGGAATTTCTCAAGGCCAAAGGAAAGTTTTATTGGGGTGATGCATGTAACAACAAGCATTTGAAACATTGAAGGAGAAGCTTACCACTACTACACCTATCTTGCACTTCCCTTCATGGAACAAACCTTTCATGTACATGTTGATGCCTCTGGCATGGCTATTGGTGCATAGTCTTGGTGTAACTAGGAGAGGGTAATGTGGATCATCCCATATGATTTTGCAAGTAGGAAGTTGACACCATCAGAGAAAAATTATAAAATGATAGAGCGTGAGGCATTATCCATGATCTATGTGCTTCATAAATTTTGATAGTACTTATTGGCCACACCATTTATTTTTTATACAGATCATATGGCATTGAAGTACTTGGTCAACAAACCTATTTTGCAAGGGTGCATCTACCGGTGGATACTCCTTTTTTAGGAATTTGATTTTATAGTTGTTGTAGTAAAGCTAGGAAAAGAAACTTGGGACTTGATCACTTATCAAGGATCAATTCTAGAGAGGATGCACAGAGTATTGAAGACATACTATGCATGATGCACATTTTTTAGTTGAACCATGTGCAAAGCTGATTTAGAGGACATAGTATATTTTTTCACACTGGACTTACGCTAGAAGGAATGAAGACATTGGAAAAGAAGCAACT
This sequence comes from Taxus wallichiana var. yunnanensis, assembly GCA_018340775.1. Taxonomy (NCBI): domain Eukaryota; kingdom Viridiplantae; phylum Streptophyta; class Pinopsida; order Cupressales; family Taxaceae; genus Taxus; species Taxus wallichiana. The sequence goes on along the minus strand of CM031235.1, from coordinate 20,303,518 downwards.
TGCTATTTGAGTTACACCATATCATCTCATTGGAGGAGACCTGTATAAAATGGGTAGAGATGAGGTCTTTGTGATGATGTGTTTAGAGCATGAGCATGAAGCCATTATGGAGGAAGCTCATGGAGGGATCAGAAGGAGAGGACATTATGTAGGAGATGCCATACATGCAAGATCTTTTTATTAGTTGGTTTATGGTGGGAGACATTGTATAAAGATACAAGGCTTTTGTCAAAGCATGTGATCATTATCAAAGAATTGGAAAGCCTATGGAAATAGAGATGAAATTCCTTTGAGACCTATAGAAAGTGTGAAACCTTTTGAAAAATGGGAAATTGATTTTGTAGGACCTATTGCACCACCATGCATGTAGGACAGGTGTGCACTACATCATCACATGTATTGATTATTTAAAAGGTGGGTAGAGGTTGTGCACCTACAAAATTATTATTGTGACAACAACAAAAACACAAGAGGTTCCTTTGGGAAAATATTATCAAGTAGGTATGGATGCCCTTTGAGCTTGACAAGTGATAGAGGAACTCATTTCTTAAATGAGACAATTAGAATTTTATTGGTAGAGAGTTTATGGTGGCACACCATAAGACTACTCCTTATCACCCTCAAGAAAATGGCAACTATTGAAGCTTTCAACAAGATCTTGGGAAAACACTAACAAAGATATGTGATGTTGGAAGAAAGGATTGGGATGACAAGGTATCAACCATTCTTTGGGCATATAGAACAACCTATAAATGGTTGAACAAGGCCACACCCTTTCAGTTGGTGTTTGGCATAGAGAGGTTGTATTACTATGTGGAATTTATGTTACCATCACTTATGTATTGTGCATGTAGGTGGATTGGATGATGAAAAGTTGTGGATGAGTGCATTGATAAATTGATGCAATTAGATGAGTGGCATGCCATTGTGTGTTGGAGCTAGAAGAAAAAAGGCATGACAAAAAAAAGGCTTGACATGATAGGCACATCAAGAAACAAGTCTTTTTAGTTGGAAAGATGGTACTTTGTATGACTCCAAGTTTTATGCACCACCCAGGGAAGTTGAAATTCCATTGGTTGGGACCCTTTGTAGTGACCAAGATACTTTAGAATCAGTGCATGTCAATTATTGCAAGTGTTGGATGACACCATGTTTCCTGGTTACTTCAATGGGAGTAGGATGAAGCCCTACTATAAATAAGCTTCCTTTATGTTTGTAATAAAGGACAATATTGCCACTTAGATTAGATTTCCCTTTCATATTTTGTTTTTTTTTCTTGTTTTGTTGTAATAAGTGTGTTCATGCATAGGAGATGATTACTACTTATTGAGTTGATGTGCAGAGGACCACACATACTTTTAGTGTGGGGTGAAGTAGGTGTGTGACTATTGAAAAAGAAAATTTGGATGATGGTACTTGCCTTGGAGTTGGTTCAAAAGTGTGCACACAATGAAAAAATAAATGAAAGATGCTTGGTGGATATGGATTGAGAGAATGTAAAAGGAAAAAGGAAGGTGAAGGTGTTACAAGTGCTTAGGAATGATGGTGCTTGAAATAATTTCTCAGATTGGAAACCCATGAGTGAGAAAGGGCCATGCGTAGTGTAACACATGAGGGAGGAAGCAACAGGATAGAACTACTTGGTATATGGCATAGAGGAAGATGGGTTGTAGGGATGGAATGCGAGGATATGTAGACTTGGGAAGTAGTGGCACACCAGAAGGTTATGATGTCATGCATGGAAGAAGAAAAAGTGTGGAAAAATAAAAAAACACATTTAATGCTTTAAATCGGTGGTGGTAGGTGAGGAGAAATAAATGTGATAAAATTTGAAATCTATAAAAGGAGCATGGGTGAGTTCATTCTGAAGTTGCATAGAGTAAACAATGATAATGAACCCAAAAAGCACCCATAATATCACCCAAGGGAAAGGGAAAAGGAAAAGGAAAAAATAGGAATCCGAAGTGGAGGACACGCTATTGGAGGAGTGATTTTCGGAGATGCAATACCTTAGATGAGGTCATTATGGGGCAACCATGGGAGTCACTGACTAATCAAGTGCAAGATAAGTGATTACAACCATAACTTAGAATCACATGAGGATGAGATACACATAGAAGTGTTGAAGAAGATGGACCAGAGGACTGAAAATGGAAATTTGGTTTATGATGATAAAGTGCAAAAGGATTTGGAGAAAACGTGAGTTATCCAGAATTATATGAATTTCCTATTCTTTGGAAAACTTGAGTGCTTGTATCAATGGCTAATGTCGCGGGTCCATGATGACTATTTCTACTTTGTGGGAAGAAGAATGTGCACAACCGTGCAGTTGATTAGGAGAGTTATAGGTTTTCGTAGTTCATGCCTTGAGATAGAGCTTGACTTGGAGGATGATGTGGGAGTAGAGGCCACTACCAATGTTTTTAACTATCGAGAGGAAGGACGTGTAATGGACATTGTAAATGTAAGTTACCTAGGCACAAGAGTCGCCGTGCGCTTTGTCGATTGTAAATTAGACCTTAATCTATTTGAGGCCTAGAGCGACGAATGGGAAGTATGTTGAGGAGAAAACCTTAATCTCCCAAAGCGCAAGGGTAATCAAAGCTGTGGGAACAAAAGAGCATGCAAGGAGACCCCTCCCATAAGACAAGAATAAGAATAAGTAAATGAAAAATATGAGGAGGAGGCGGAAGAAGATGGCGACACCGTATTCATCCACATTCACAAGAAATAGTTGCAGAGAGGGCACAAAGGACAAGGCAATGACACGGGGACTTTAGAGGTAACCAGTAAGTCCCCAAGGGTTACTCCAACCAAGCTGAGCACAAAGAAGAATATCCCTCTAAAAATAATAAGGAGAAGGTTTGTGAAAATTGAAGATAGTGATGAGGAGAATTTCGAGGAAGAGGTTGCACATGACAAAGGAAGCCCCAGTCATCCATAATTTGGATGAGGATGAAGAAGAGATTAAGGATGAAATTGTGTAACATGGTGAAGAGGTACATAATGCGTGCGAGGAAGATTCTAGGGAAGAAGAGGATAATAAAAGTGATGGTGATCCATTTAGAGAAGATATATGAGCTATAGGTGGAGATGGGAAGTCACTTGCACACCCGAGTGCGAGAAAAAGCAGAAGTACACCATGGATGGAAAGCATGATGGAGGAAGGAAGAAGAAAGAATATATCTTACGAACACCATAGGTGAATTATATTGACGATCAATCAAAGGTGTTGCACACAAGATTCCAAAGCACAATGTAGAAAAAATACCTCTATGGTTAGGAGGTAATCAATCCAGAAGGAGAAACCATGTGCACAAGGAAAAAATTTTTTGTGGAATATGAAAAATCACATGGAGGAGCTTGAGTTCAAGCTTAATAATGAGGCATATTCTAGGTGCAAGATGAAGAAAGCACCAGCACAATCCTCACTACCATCAAACACACAAATATGATAGATGACAAGATGTTAACAATACTCAAATAAAGATGGTAATGGAAGTAGCACACAAAAATTTGGATATGAGGGCTCTATTAGAGCCTTTTGATAGAAGATAAGAAGGATAAGGAACATGAAGTCAGCGGATTACTGAGAGGAGTTGAGGAAGGTAGAAAAGCACATAAAATATACCTTGAACAAGGTTTTCATATTGCAAATGCAATAACAACATCACACCCCAACCTAGAAGAGAAGGCTAAAAATTAATACCATTCGACACTAGATTACTTGGAAGACCTTGTAAGGATGTTATTACATGAGAAGGAGTATGTGCAAGGGTCAACAAAAGAAGAGTTGGCTCTAACGTGGGAAAGGAATAAGGCATCATGGCACATAAAATAATGGAGTATGAGGTGTTGGGCACCATGATTAAGGATGCATTTGAAAAAATAAAGGATGCATGCTTGAAATTTTTCAATACCTTGATCCCATCCTCAAGGCACACACTACTCGGGGAGGAGGCCGAACTTAAGCAAGCATCAACCGCTAAGAAGGATAGTAGAGTTGGTCGTGAAGAGATAAGACGTTGAAGTGGCGCGAAAAATATATTTGTTGAAAATTGTAAGAGATACCTTTGAGACAAGGCTTAAGGAACTTGGATCATTGGTTCCACGCAAAATGGATTCCTTGAAAAGGAGTGGCATAAATACTTGCTAGAGTTATTAGAGAGATGAAGGAGAAGGGTGAAGAAATGACCCTTGAGTAGGTGCCGAATATTACCGGGTTGGTACCGGGTGTAGATGCCAAGGAAATTGTAGAGTGGGAGAATTTGGAGAATAATATAAAGACATAGTTCCTTAAACTACTCTAGCCACCCCAAGAATAAAGTCAAGTGTGCATTTGTGGAAATGTGTCGATTCTTTGATTCATTGGGTATATGTCTATTATTCTTTCATCTTATAACTCTTAATTCTTCTATTCTTGAAAAGCATTTTTGAGTCAATATTGCCAAGGATGGACAATATACCTAGTGTGGGGTAATGTTGGTTAGAGAAAATTGACTAAGTATTAGTGAAGAAAAAAGGCTTACGTGTAAGGATACACATGCACATGAGATCAAAGTAGCACGCAAGGGCACGTGCAAAAGTGAAACGAGGTTAGCGTGTAAGGCTGCGTGCATGCTTATAGAAGATCAAGGACTTAGCTAATTTTCCTAGAGACAAGGATAAAAAAGAAAATAAGAGTTCAAGTGCCACTCAAGTAAATATCGAAAATAGAAAAATCTAGATGAATTGGCTTCTAAGCAAGGGCTATAATTGGGAAAATCACATGCGAGATCAAGACAAAGAATACACATGGAGAATTTTAATAATAGGTTTAAAGCACATTGTATATTTAGTTTAACCTATTATTAGCACATTGTAAAAATCATACAAGCTATTTTGTATGCACACTTATTATTAGGGAGATTCCATGAAAGTGGTGAAGGGAAAGTCCCCACCCTTATATATAGGTAGTACTAGCTCGAGAAGAAGAGGCTCGATAGTTTTGGTGTTATGTAATCTTAGGGTTTTGGAGTCTATATGAGAGCACATAGGTCATGTGTAATGATGTATTGGAAATATGAAGTATTCAACTTCTATGTTATGTAATTGATTATGGTTTGCAATGGATAATTGTGTTTGGGTTGCTAAATTGACTATGTATGAGTATGGAATTATGGGAATCCAGATATTGTTAATCATTCTTTATGTTGATTGAGTTTCCTTATTATATGTGTTTCGAATTTTCATGATTATGATGATTCTTTGTGCATGAATGGTTGATTTAATTATAAATATGATGAACATGCATGCTAACATTTTGATAGGAAAAGCAAGGGATGGGCGGTGGTTGTGCACGCTTTAGGTGAGCTTAGGGATTGTTTGGATGAAGTGCCAATTTGCATAGAAAGACTACAAGATATTTTTTTGCCAAAGCTATCCATTTGGATGTTGGTGATATGCTTACGCATGATTAGGCTTGACATAATATGTCTCTTTTACATACCAAAGAATTTTACATTTTATCAAAATATTCCTAGCAATATCGGGATGTATCCGAAGAAGAGAAACGATCATAAATTTTGGTAGGAAGATATCCGAAGAGAAAATATTTGAATGATTAACAATATATCCTTGATTTTCCGCTCTACTTAGGTCATTTCTAAATATCGAGTCTCTAGTGGATGACCTTTAGGCCACATTTGAGAGAATTCAAACCTCCACAACATTCGATCTTGGGATAAGATATCTAAAGTGAATTCCTTCTATAGGAATATCATTTGGAGGTGGCTTCACAAACCTATAATGTCTCCATTTCCATCTTAAGGTGTAAAATACCAAGGGGTTCTTGAAGAGAATGAAAATCTTCAACCTTGTTATTTCTAGATCTACAAATGCAGGTGCAAATTCATTCATGGAGTATGGAGAAACATAAATAGTATCCCGACTAAGTAGGATTTGTTGTGCTTCAAATGAAATTTGATTATCATTTCTTCTTAGCACATCAATATATCTTTGATAATTCGAACATGACCAAACATGGCTAACAAATTCATGAATTACCTAGGTAATATTAATTTTCTTGGACTAGTTCAATTCTCTTCTTGCAAAATATGCCAAAGAATTATATTTTCCTTTAATAAATTCAACTTCAAATCTATAATTATCAAACCACATTCCCCATCTCTGTAGTATATTGAAAGTTGTTTTGTGAGAGGGGTCACCATTATTAAGTCGAGCTCAAGTCATTGAGATCGGATCTCAAAATCAAGTGTTGGTTTGCCGGGAAGAATAAGAAATCTTTAATGGCTTTCTTTGCTGCAAGAATCTCTGTATGAATTGAATGGCATTTTAGTTCGATCCTTGAAAAGATCCAGTCACATATTTGCAAATTTTTTCTTTTCAGTCTTTAATTTTTCTTTCAAGACAACTCCTAGAATTCTTCAACGCATCGGTCTCCACAATCTTCTAGCCTTTTTCACAGCAAGGACATGGATGGAAGATTTTGAAATTTCCTTTTAATTCTTTTCTGACCTAAGTCATTTCGGACAACCAACTAGGAACATTTTTCCTTAGCCTTTTATTGAGAATAATTATGTTAGCAACCATTCCTCTGTAGAATCTTGCAATATAGTTAATACATCCAAGAAATCTCTATAATCGCATCTTATCAATCATCTTATTAAGATACAATATGAGATTACATTTCAATTGAGCCATATTTTACAAGTAACGAGAAAATTTATTTCATCTTTAAATACCTCCATTTTTGTTGGAGATAAACACAAACCATTTTGGTAAACCGTATCATAAATGTTATGTAGATGCTCAAGTATGCTCTTTCAGAAATTTTGAGAAAATTAGAATATCATCTATATATACAATCAAGAAATAAAAAAACTCACCAAAAATATTATCCATGATTTTATGAAAAATTGATGGAGTTGTCTTCAGGCCAAATGGAAGTACATTCCATTCATATTGTCCTCCTGGTACAACAAATGTTGTCTTATAGTGATCTTCGGTCTCAAGAAAATTTTCCAAATATTACTTTTAAGATCAAACTTCGTAGACCTTTGATCTTTTGATTCTAGATGATAAATCATCCTTTGTTGGTATTGGATGTTGTATAAATTGGACATATCTATTCGAGGTTTGAGTCACCTAAAAGCCTTTTATTTTACCTTATTTTGCTCACTTATTTTGTTAACATAGAATGCTACACAAGCCCAATGAGAATTAGACTCTTGAATAAAACCACCTTGTAGTAGCTTTTTATCTCTTCATGACACTCTTTTATTTCTTACGGAATAATTCCTTTTTATGGGCCTTGAACTTAGGAATAATATTATTCCCGTTTGCATCCTTGGCAATGTAAATCAAGTGAACCTGTAATGTTTTTTCCTTGTTTATGAAAGTATGAGGATTTTCGAACATAGACCCCTTTTTTATTTTTTCAACGACGTCATCAATGTTTCCTTTACAGAGAGCTATGGATTTATGAATCCATTCATGATTGGGTTCCTTATTTTGATTAGGTAAATGAATTATAGTTCTGAATGAATATTTCCTAGGGATTTGAACATCTGGGTTAAATAAAGATATGAAATCTTTATTCAGGCTGAAGGTTCCACATTGTTGTAGGGTATCTACTCCTAACAAACAATCATAGGAGAGCATGTCATGTTGGTAGAATTGCAATGTTCTCTGGTAACCTTCTATCTAGACAGGGACATAGGCTGTATATCTGGATATGACTTTTTTATCAAAATTAATCTTGAGGTAGGTTTCCATCCAGCAATCTGGAGGAATGGCTCTAGTCCTAAGTAGGCTTATATCTGCTCCAGTATCTATCATAGCATCTATAGAATATGGCTTGATGTTTGGAATATAAATACTGATTGAGATAAAAGGATTTTGAGCTCTTTTGATAATATTTATCTCTTATGTGAAACTTCCTTTTCTACTTCTTGATGCGAGAATCTCTTGATAAGATTCTTCTAGGAACTTTTATGTTTCTTTTGTCTCCTTCGGTCAAGAGATTCTTCTTCTAGAAACTTTTTGTATTCTTATGTTGCCTTTGCTATCACTTTCTGGAGAAAATATATTATGTTCCTTCACCATGTTCTTACGTATTCGACTGGGAGCACAAATTCGATTTTTGATCAACAACTTGGAATTCTTCTTTAGTGCATTATTCTTACGGAAATAGAAAAGGGAGAGTTCTCTCAAGGAAATTTCTACCTCTTCCTCATCCAAGACCTCTCACAAATGGTTGTTTTTTTCGTAATTGCCTTTGTATGATGGGTGCGGATGATGAAGAAGATCTTTATGTGGCTTTGTTGTTGAGTTGCTTAACTTCTTCATTTCTTCTTCCTTTTTGTCGTGCATCAAGTTCTACATGTATCTGGGATTGATATTTATCTTCTAGTTCTATGAATTTCTACGAGAAGATATGGATTCTTAGCAGTATCCTATGGCGGACATATTTCATATTCAATTTTCACGAGTTTAAGCTATTTTCATAATACTTATGTAGATGGAGGAATAAGAGGATGAAGAAAATTGACAATCATATTTACAAATGAAGGAAATGAATCATAACTTGATTTTGTCTTTGTCGAGAATTTGAATTGGACTACATTCCACAACATTAACTGTATATCTTCATATGACACATAAGATATATATGAAGAATAGTAATATGAATCAGAGACTAGGCGGTATTCTTGATCATTTATGCCTCTAGATTCAAGCATATTGATTTTAGCTTTAGCCTTATCGGTTTCCTTTTTAGACATTCATTGGCATAATGTTTTCCTTTGCAGATAAAACATGTAGGCATTTTTTTCTTTTACCAAGGTATTTCTTTTTCTGAAATATTTCTTTCTTAAGAGAAATCTCTTCTTTAGTGCATTGTTCTTCAGGAAACTTAGAAGAAAATCTCTTCTTGAAATATTTCTTTTCGAATTATATCTACCCTTCCCCTTTGAAAAGATGAACATTCTTTGCAGGGATTTTTCTTGTGAGGAGAAGTATGAGATGGTTTACACCCAAATGGATCATTATCCATTATCTAACATATCTTAGCTCCTAAGGCTTTTACAACTTAGGTTTTCTATCTCGTTTTTCTTGTGAGAGACGAGCATTCGTCTCATTGCTTATTTGATTAATGACTCCAAAACTTAACTATTTTGGAGTTCTACCATCATAGCCTTTTTGTATTCGGTGGAAAAATATGCGGAAAAGATTCAATATATGTACCCTTCCCCTTTGAAAAGATGAACATTCTTATTGGATGCTCCAAAACCTAAAATCTGCATTGTAGCTCTTAGATGTTTGAAATCACTCTCAAACATCGTGGAAGTATATATATAGTAAATATTTATATCTAAATGTAAACTTATTTTATATACATTTAGATATAAATATTTACTATATATATATATATATATATATATATATATATATATATATATATATATATATATATATATATAGTAAATATTTATATCTAAATGTAAACTTATTTTATATACATATTGACTATTATTGGATTAATGTTTGACTTGTTTTAATTTTTTAATTTCGATTTTTTTTTTTGCGTTTTAAAGTGAAATTTTTCTTTGAAAATGGGACATAAATGTCCCACGTTTATATATAAGAAGGTATGGAAATGGAAAATTTATTTCCATACCATTTTTGGTATGAACTTGAATGTAGCATGAGTTTAGGGCCATTTCAGGCCCGTTTATTTTGTACCCATTTAGGGTACATTTGTAAGCGGAAACGGAAGGGCCTTATTATTTTCTTCGCAACCCACTCTCACTTTCCAAGGGTTTATAAAAACCTACTCTTGATTAGAATTCAAAAGCGTGTGTTTGAATGAAGACTTAATTTAAACAAACTATTTGAAGGTAGTGTTGTTTAAATCAATGACAGCCTTACGGATGTTGATCAGATTTCTAGTTTGATCATTCTAAGCATCCAGTGTGATTGCACAACATTGAATCCTCTTCCCAAGTGTGGGACTTGCAAAAATGGAAGAGGAATCTCCAGATTAGAGGCTGGTTCCTCAACTCCTCTGATCAGCTATTTTACTTGCACAATTGCAGAGGTTTAAACTCCTAATCCTACCCTAAATTCCAAAGGAGACAGAGATAGAGAATGCAGATAAACTAAAACTAATGCTAATAGGTGATGCACCAAAGGAGTTGTAGACACCTGATGCTGCATGAAATACACAATCCACAAGGAAACACAACACAAAACATGCACAAATGCTCAAAATGTAATGAAAGATCAAGAAAGCAATGATAGATATATGAAAGGATTGAGGGATTTTAATCACAGAACATATATCAACATCTCAGATCCAATACAGTACATTACAGTGATCCAGAGGCAAGAAAAGGTGCTGCATTACATGGAAAGGTAAAATTTCTTCACAAATTCTGCCAAGGAGGAAGAAAAAGGAAGTTGCAGAGCTGAAAAGTGTCTCTCTTTTGCAAAAATGAACTCATTCTAGCTTTTACAGTGCAAATCACGACCCCAAGAGAGAGAAACATGGGAAAACATGCACGGGGTTCAACCATTAACCAAAATTCCATCAAAAAAAAGCATGGGCAACGATTGAGACCCATTCCTTGACATTTTAAACCATCTTTGGGAGAGAATGCGAGCCATTCTTCATTAAAAGCAGATGGTTGAAAGCGTCATTTCTGCTTCATCACCACGTGCCAGAGATTTTTAATTTTATCTCTCCAAACTCCATCAAAATGCAAAATTGACCCCGGAATCTTGTAGAGAATTTCACCAGATTTCCATTGATATAAAGAACGTGAAAAATCGAGCTCTGGATCGAAAGATATGGCGATTTGAAGTTTTAGGGCAAAACAGGGCCAAATCGGGTCGGTGGGAAAATAATTCGAATTTTTACCTTTTTGGTCATTTGGAAAATTTTCCAAAATTTCCCCATGCTCCGCCACTCTAGGTGCCACGTGGCGGCATCTCATTGGCCGTGGGCCTTTCAGGGGAAACTTTTCCCAAAAACCTCCGCCGAGCCATAACTTCAAAAATACATGGAGTTAGGAGGAAAACTTTACCTTCTGGAAAGTTGAGAAAGAGCTCTATCCAATGGTGTCATTTCCGAGAAGGTTTTGAGTGCACTGAAAAGTAAAATTTTGTGATTTTCGAGGCACAAGAGAGGGAAGAATGAGAGGAGTTAGCCACAAAATGAGCGGGGGCACATTTTGGATACAGTAGTTCATGTTTAACACACTTGTTTTTATCACCTTAACAAATTTTGTTCAAAGGTTTATAATTCATGATTTCAATAGATTCAATAATTATAAATCGTTGTTAAACCATTATTTGTATAACTTTAGATGATTGCACAATGTTACAAAGTGTTATCGTACACTATAATGGCCTCGAAATGGTTTCCCATTACACCTTAACTCTTATGAGTGTTCCTTATCAATTTAATAGTCTCCAAGGATAGAATGTTATCATACAAACCAAAGATTATTAAGTAAAACAACTTTTAAATTATCTCGTCTATCCTCCTATATCCATACAACCCACGAAGTGAGTTTCATTGTTTTAACATGGTCAAGGGAATAATATTTTATTATACCTAAAGTTTACAAGTTTACACTTGTTGATTTCATCAATAGTTTATCTCATGGCTTAGTTGGTCCTAAAGGATCATTAAACATTCAATAATAAATAAAAACCACCGAGAAGTCATAAAATCAACTAAAACATAGTTTCCAAAACATCTTTGTATGACAAACATACAACTCTTAGTGTTTGCAATATGTTTTCTATAATGAAACCGATGAATGGAAACCCTAGACCAAGTGTAGTGACTAAGCTATATGAGTATGTATATATCAGCTCCATCGAATCATCCTTAAACCAATATTGTTCAAGAAAATAAATACATTCCAAGCTTATTCTAATCACTGAGAGGTTTGTACTCAAATTCCAATCTAGTAAACCCCTTAAATTTATTTGAGGATGGCAGAAAACAATTTTTTTTACCCATTATTCAATTGAATGAAGAAAACTTACGAAGTTAACCACTTACCCAGTGGTTTTAATAGTTAAAGAGGAGAAATTTTTTTCTACAATGTGATGATCCAATTCCATCTCTCTATCCAATATTTCCTATAATATCTTCTGATCTTGTGTGAAGATTGAAGAAGAAAAAATAACACAAAAACGTTCCCCAAATCCAATGCCCTCATTCTATACTTCATGTCCTTCCGTATAGGTGATTCCTAGACAAAATAAGACTGCCCAAGGTTAGAAAAATACCCACCAATAATAGTCATCCCCCTTTTCCAAGATTAAGCTCTCTAATAAAATTAACAATCCACTATATTTTTAATCTTTGTCCAAAATAATGGAGTATATAAATTAAAACTATTTCTCCCTAAAATGGTCGAGGTGTATCACCATATAAATCTCCATGCAAATACTATATCACTGCCATAACAACCAGAATAACTCTTCCCCCTACATGGAGGTGGTTTTAGAGCATCAAAACAATTTAGATCATAAATCATGGAACTCAAAGTTGCAATCCAAGAACAAGAAAATGGAAAGCTCTTCCGAAGGAGGACTATTGCAACATTGATTACCATAAATACAACTTCAAGTTGCTTATTATTATTATTTAATTATTTTCCAGCCGCCAACTTATGGTCATTCTAATGCATTGAAATAAAAAAATATTAACAATTAGTTTCCTACTATGTAGTGGCCTTATCACTCAACCTAGTATTATCCTACTTGCACGAGATTATTTCAAGATTAAGCAATAATATACCACTTTGCAATCTCCCTTATATGTTTAGAAAACCAAAACCTTGCACCACTACTACACATGGTTTAGAAAATTTGTTTTAGTTACTATTATCCAGATTAATGTGGTTTATCAATTTGATCAAGAAGAAATAAATCCAATTTTATGCCACCACCACTATTCTTGGTTTCATGATTATTATCAAAATGTGAATGTTATCATGACGAGATCATGATCACATGAAATGTAAATAGTCACAAAATAATCAATTTTCACTTCCACCTTATCAAAGGTGAAGTATGCCAAGTAGATATCAACGGACTTATTTATGCCATTATTATGGCATTGTGCCTAGCTATGCATTTTATATTAATTGACTAATGACAAGTTCAATATTTAAACAAGAGATTCACATTGTAATTCGTTGTTATTAAACTGTGCAAAATATAGTCGACCCATAACATTGGTCAAGTGCTCATACACTACCAATGTGTTTAATATCCATAAGAAACATAAGAAACCATGAAATCAAATTGACGTCCTAAATCAAAGTGATTAATTATAATCAAGTAAATTAATTAAGATTAGATTATTCAACGACAAACACCATTTAATTAAATTGTTATACGGATGTTTGTTGGGGTTAACACACATTTGTTGTACAAATCTATAATCGAAATAAGAAAACAAACAATAAAATACATAAATTTATTAGAAGATAAATACACAAGATATAACGTGGTTCACCCAGTGTGGGCTACGTCCACCAAGAAACAACCAATCTATTAATCTTTGCTTTACAGAGGAAATACAATGAAGATCTGTAATCTTCCACACCTTCTTTGGATGTACAATACTTTTCCTTCTCTCAGCTTCTCCAAGAATTCCTTCTTATAATTATGATCAATCTTTCACAATCTAACCTTTCTAACCCTAGATTTCAAGCTTATATAAGCATATACAAACTTAGGGCAACATAGTTATGTAATTACAACCATTAGATCACCTTTTAATCAAAGGTTATATCTAATCCTGTGACTTAAATAAAAACAATCACGCATGGTAACCGATGTCGGTTACCTAGCGATATTGGTTCCTACGTGCTTGACCAATGCCGTCCCTAGGTGACCAACGACAGGTCCCACTCAACCGATGCGGTTCTTGTGTTTTCCCCGCAAGTTTATAAAAGCATGCTATTGTGAAGCAATTGAGCTCCACAACTCAATAATCTCCCACTTGGAGATAAATTTATGCACTTTGTATTGTAAAGCTCCATCCTTGGATCCTTTCCTTGGCCTATTCTTCCTCTTCAAGTCTCAAACTTGAAGACCAATAGTAGTGGAGTGTAGCTCTAGTTTATTCTTTACCAACGGCTTTGTTAGCATATCCACATGATTCTTATTTGTATGAATTTTCTCTAGTTTCAATTGCCCATCCTCCAACACCTAGAGTATGAAATGATATCTCAATTGAATGTGTTTCATTATTGAATGAAACACCGAGTTATTTGTTAGATGAAATACACTTTGACTATCATTGTACAATCTGCAATCCTCTTGCTCCTTTCCCAATTCTTACATGAACCTGCTCATCCATACTCTTCGGCTAGCCTCTAGTAGCTACAACATATTCGGCCTCTATAGTAGACAAGGCCCTGACCTTCGCAATCTCGAAATCCAACTAACTATCGTGCCACCTACTATGAATACATATCCATTGGTGCTTCTCCTACCATCTAAATCTCTAGCCATACAGAATCAACTTCGCCACATAAAGAAGTATCGACCCTCCATAACATAACTACATCCTCGGATGTCCTCTCAAAAATCTGGGTATCCATTGGACTACTTTCCAATTCTCTTTACCTGGATTGGCCATAAATCTTCTCACAACTCCCACTACATGTGTAATGTCTGGTCTAGTACAAACCATTGCATACATAAAACTTCCAACCTCTGAAGCATATGGAATCCGTGCCATGTACTCGACTTCCTCATGTGATGTAGGACACGACCTTTGCATAATTTGAAGTTTCCACCCATCGGTGTACTTACATATTTTGAATTCTACATATTAAACCTTTCCAACACCTTATTGATATAATGTTCCTGAGACAAATACAATTTCATGTTCTTCTCGTCTCTATGAATTTACATGCTAAGGATTTTCTTTGCAGATCCTGAATCCTTCATTACAAATATATGAGCTAAATTTTCTTTAAGCTCAACAATGTTCTATATACTAGATCTTGTAATAAGCATATCATATACATAGAATAACAAAATAATATAGCTTCCATTTTCAAGCTTCTTGAAATAAAAAAATAATTAGATTCACATCTCATATAACTATGCTCATGCATAAAATGTCAAACCTCATATACCATTACCTTGGAGATTTCTTAAGCCCATACAAGATCTTTTTCAACCTACACACAAGTTTCTCCTTACCCTTGACTTCATAACTAATCAATTGCTACATATATACCTCTTCCTCCAAATCATCGTGAAGGAAGATCGTTTTAACATCAAGTTGTTCTAAGTGCAAATATTCTACTGCAACTAAACTCAAAAGAGTACATATTGAAGTCATTTTTACTATAGGAGAAAATATCTTACTAAAGTCAATACCGGATTTCTATGCAAATCCTTTTACCACAAGCCTTGCCTTGTATATTTTCTATCCACCCTCTTCTTCCTTGATCCTGTAAATCCATTTGTCCTACAATATCCTTTTACCTACTAGCAACTTGACCAAATCTCATGTCCGGTTCTTTTCTAAGTAGTCCATCTCCTCATCCATGCCATGCTCCCACTTATTGTGGGTTTCATCCCGCTGCATTCGCTTAATCAAAACTCATTGTTTACCACTATCAGTCAATAATAAATAAGATAAAGATGATGTAAATATTTTTGGAGGTCTACTTACACTTTGTGAACCTTCTCGATGAGATCTGGGGTGTTGGAGGCTCAATCTGTACATCTTGTATATTAGAATCCACCTCTGATAGTGACCGACGCTTGTCACCTCTTGTTAATGGTGGTTCAACTAACCGATGCTGGTCGTGTTCTTCTGTAGCCGACGTCGGTCTTGACGAGTGACACGCTTTGTTGTCGATACCGGTTCGGGATGACCGACACATGCACTTTGTGTAGATGTCTTTTCTAAATCCAAGAATGAGTTTTCTTCCACAAAATTTCCAATCCTGGTTCATCTTTGGGTACCAAAACTTGATCCTTTTCCATTCTCTTTTCATTCTATTCAATGTACAATCTTATAATCTTTTAAATCCCTAAAATAAAATATGAAATCACTAGATCCATAACTAATAAAAGTGCATCTCTTGGATTTAATATCCATTTTTTTCTATTTTCTTTATCAACATGCACAAAAGATTACGAACCAAATACTCAAGAAAAGAAATATCTTCCTCTTTTCCAATCTAATATTATTATGGTATTCCACCATCCGAGTGCACTTGAAGGCCCACTGTTAATCAAATAAACCACCATGTCTACTCATTTACTTCCCAAAATTCAAGGGTAATACAACATGTATCCTCATGCTTCTGCACGTTACATGATTGTCCGTTCATTATTTTAGCATCACCATTCTCTATGGTGTTCTAGGAACCGTTCTTTCTCTGTGTATTTCATTCACTAAACAATAATAATTGAAATCCTTTCACCACCATACTTACCACCTTTGAATTTGATTCATTTTACACAAGGGATTTCCATCTTTTAAAACTCTCAAAAACATCATATTTATGTTTAATACAATAAACCCATACCTTTCTTGTAGCATCATCAATGAAAGTCACATAATATTGGAATCCTCCATGAGAAACTACCTGGGCTAGTTCCACACATTTGAGTGAACAAGCTCCAATTTTTTCTCCTTCTTTGGTTCCCCAACTTTGAGAATTCTCATTGTCTTTTACTTTCCAAATATACAATGCTCACAGAAATCAAGATCTACATCTTTCAAATTTGATAACTTACCATTAGCCTTTAAGATCTACATTCATTTTTGACTCATATGGCCTAGCAGATTATGCCACATGTTTGCATATGAATATGAAGTAGATAGCATAGAAAAGGAATCAGTAATACAGGTAGAAAAATAAAATGTTCCTACCTTGTTGTCTCTTCTTTACAACAAGAGATCCCTTGGTAAATTTCTAAGAGTTGGTTGTGAATGTAACCAAGCAACCAAATTCACCTAGTTGTCCTGCAAAAATTAGATTTCTCCGAGACTTGGCACATGCCTCACATATTTCTATAGACATGTATTTCCATTCTACAATTTAAGATGAAATTCCCCTTTACCAATAATATTACATAACTCATCATCTCCTAAATAAACATGCCCTAAAATTACCATGGACATAGTTTCTAAATAACCCTTATTAGGGGTAGCATGGAAAGAAGCTTTTGAATATAAAACCCATGATTCTATTTTATTATCCAAGGAGAGAAAGCAGGCATCTTGCATTACCTCATAAGATGCAACATTTGCCTCTTTAACTTTCTCAAGTACATTCTCTTTGTTTTCCTTGAACTAATAATCCTTCTTTGCATGTCCTTTCTTTCCACAATTCTAGCAAAGTTATTCCTCTACCTCTAGATTTAGATCTGCCATTCTTAGAATTTTATTTCCCATTATTATTGTTCTTGGATCTCTCCTTCCTTCTAGTGCTTTCTACATTCAAAGCATTACCAAATGATGATTCTTCTATACTTTTCCTGTGTATTTCTTCATTCAAGATTATACTAACCACATCATCAAACTTCAAAATATTAGTAGTAGTTCTTATATTACTACAACCATGACCAAGTTATCCCAACTATCTAGCAAAGAGCATAAGAATAAAAGTGTTTTCACTTTATCATCAAATGGAATATTAACTAATTTTAATTGATTTATAATAGAATGTAAATCATTCAAATGACTTGACAGATTCACCTTCTTGCATCTTCAATTAAATACTTTCTTCATCAAATAAACTTATTTAAAGGACTAATTTTTTCATATAAATTAGCTAAAGATTTCATCAAATCTACCATATTTCTTGCTTGCCTAATAATATTCAAAGCCACTGATACTATCGAGGCTCAATATTATAGATCCCAGAGCCTTTGTCAAGAATCTTCCATTTCTCATCGTGATCTTTGTAGGTCTTGCCTTCTCATCCAACGATATATATAAATCTTTATAATATAAATAATCTTCCTGTGTATCTTCCATACTTGATAATTACGACCATCAAATTTCTCAACTTTGTATTTTCCATCTTTTGCCATTGTTGTAGCTCTCACTCAATCAAAAATCCTTCTATGTGTAACTCTATCACACACAAAATCCTCAAACAAAAAATCTCTAATACCGGTTACTTTTGGGGTTAGCGCACACTTGTACAAATCTATAATCGAGAAATAAGCAATAAGCAATAAAACATGAAAATATACTAGAAGATAAATACACAAGATATAACGTGGTTCACCCAGTGTGGGCTACGTCCACCAAGAAACAACCAATCTATTATTATTTTCTTTACAAAGGAAATACAATGAAGATTTGCAATCTTCCACACCTTCTTTGTATGTACAATACTTTTTCCTTCTCTCATCTTCTCCAAGAATTCCTTCTTACAATTATGATCAATCTTTTGCAATCTAATATTTCTAACCCTAGCTTTAGCTTATATAAGCATATACATACTTAGGGAAACTTAGCTATGCAATTACAACCATTAGATCACCTTTTAATCAAAGGTTAGATCTAATTCCGTGACTTAAATAAAAACAATCATGCACAAGTAAGCGATGTTAATTACCTAGCGTCGGTTCCTACTTGCTTGACCCGCTAATGCCGGTCCCTGTGTGATGGTGATGACGGTCACCGATGATGCCGACATCTTGTGTTTTCCTATAACTTTACAAAAACATGCTATTGTGAAGCAAAATTGAGCTCCACTGACTCAACAATGTTTTGAATAGCGTTGCATGCTCCTTGGGTTGTACTCGAGTGACTCTGATCACTTGAAATGGTTTTACCAATGTGAAACACTACCGCCTCTCTCTAAAAACTAAAAAAATCCAAGCATGTGAAATCAATCAACCACAATAAATTACCAAAACATAGTCAAGATGCCAACGATTAATAACACACACACACACACACACACACACACACACACACACACACACACACACACACACACACACACACACACACACACACACACACATATTTGCAAACTAATAATACCTAGTGACTCATCATCACTTGAAATGGTTTTACAATGTGAAAAATGCCACCTCTCTAAAAAACTAAAAATATCCAAGCATATGAAATCAATCAACCACAATAAATTACCAAAATATAGTCAAAATGCCACTAATTAATAAACACACACACACACACTAATGCAAACTAACAATACAAGTGTAACTACATGTGTGTGTTGGTTCTAATTTACCTTTATATTTTACAATATTTGCATTCTATCTACTTCCCATCTACATTCTATCTACTTCCCATCTCACTCGATGATATTCTACCTATAGGTATCCAATTTTAAGCGAGAGGGTACTTGCTCTCTTTGTGTCACATGACTCATGAAAACATGAAATTGATTAGGCCTCTATATCCATATGACCATATAATTAAGAACTAAATTAAATCAACATAATTAAATTAACTAAATTAAATACTTGAAATCAATCTTTAAATGTTGTAAATATGAAAAAAATTATCCATGTATTTTCTCTAAAAATTAATCCATCAAGTTTATCCTAAATTACATCCACAGGTTTATGATATTAACTACCCATATAGAAATATAATAACCAACCCAATTATTATTCTTGATTATTGTGTTATCAACAATAAATGAAATTATAGTTTTGGTTCATGACACACAACTCATTTTTAGTACTTTAAGATACCACCATAGTGAGTACTTAGTCATAGGGAAAAGATGAAAATTGGCTTTGACATCTCCAATTTGGTCACTTAAATTTTAGGGGATTAAATTTTTTGAGTAATAAAAACATGGTCAAGGCTTACCATTTATAGAAAATCTAGATAAAGTATATCATGGGTAAATTATAGTAAAGAAACACAAAGAATCATTCCCAAATAGAAAGTCAATTCATGCGAAAGGCATATTGGAGATTGTTCACTTTGATATGTGTGGAAAAATGTAGAAAGCCTTAATTGGTGGTTCAACAAATTTTCTAACCTTCATTGATGACTTCATAAAAAAACATGGGTGTCTTCTAAATCATAAATTATAAGATTTCATCTATTACTGCTAGTTCAAATCCTAGTTGAGAAGAGAAAAAAGGTACTATATCAAGGTTATTAGAATAGATAGAGATGAAAATACATTTAAAATTATTTTATAAAATTTTGAAAGTAACATGGAATTCACAAGAAATTCACTTTTAGGTATACACCACAACAAAATGATGTGGTAGAAAGAAAGAACATAACCATCATGGACATGGATAGAATCTGTTAAAGGCCAAACATTTATTAAATAAGTATTGGGAAGAGGTTATAATAACTTCATTCTACATAATGATATATGTCCGACCAAGAACATCCAAAATGTGCTTTTATATGGAGAATGGAATGGAAGAAAACACAAATTTTCACATGCGAGAGTGTTTGGTTGTGTAGCTTATGAATACGACCCAAATGCATTATGAAGAAAACTAGATGATAAATGAGAAATGTGTATCTTTTAGGGTACAACGAGGACACAAAATCATTTAAGCTATATAATCCACTCTAATTCAAGGTGATTATCGACATATATGAGTAATTCATAGAAAAATAATTGGATGTAAGTGTGGAGAAAGTAATGAGTATTGTATTAGAATTACCACATGAAGAAAGTGAATAGTGGGATCCATTAGGTATTCCCTCTTAGGTACCTCCTTCCACACTAGGTCAAGTTCAACATGAGGTTGTTAGCAAGTGATACTATCATCAATGTTATGAATATCCTCATGTATTCCATAAATCACTCCCTCAAATCAAGCTAACATGCCATAAGGAAGAGTAAAAGAAACACCTTCAATAAGTATTCAAGATGTGATACCTTTAAGTCCAAATTCTATAAGATACACCTCCAACAAAAAACTCAAACTCAACTTTATAAGGCACAAGACAAGAATTATGAGTGATTAATAAGATCAAAATGTAGGTGAACACAATGTTGATTTGATTTATCCTTTGTTTTTCCACAAGGAATTGGTCTTATCTATTTTTAATTTGATAAAATGATGATGAACATTAGGAAAAATCCATGGATGAAGAGATAAATACAATTGAGAAATATGAAACATGGGATCTAGTTGATCTTCTGAAGAAAAATATGTAATAGAATTTAAGTGGTTACATAATACAAAAATAAGCCCAGATCCTAACTTTGAAATTGCCTTTTGAATCCAATGGTGGGGTCTCATGTGTCTTGATTCTTCCATTTGATCCCTAAAAAATCAGATTTTTGATTTAGTACTCCACCCGTGCTGTGAAAAACTACTTGCATGGCCTAATGTACCAAAGTGTTGTGAGAAATATAATTTCACCATATTGTAGGTCTTGGAATCCTCTTTTTGGAGATGTTTTTTTCTTCCTAACTCCATCCAGAGCTACTAGAATCTTCTTCAGAAGCCCATTAGTTGTTTTAGGCATGTAATACTTTGCTTTAGGCTTGTGAACCTT
Source organism: Taxus wallichiana var. yunnanensis (assembly GCA_018340775.1). NCBI lineage: Eukaryota > Viridiplantae > Streptophyta > Pinopsida > Cupressales > Taxaceae > Taxus > Taxus wallichiana. The sequence goes on along the minus strand of CM031235.1, from coordinate 20,281,980 downwards.
GTTTTCACTCAGGATTGCTCCAAGTCTTTAAAAACATCCCTAAACATTCCAAAATTATTTACATGATGTTATAAGGTCTTCAATTCAACTCCATGTTAAATTTGGACCTTACATTTATGCTCCGGGGTTTAATCCGGTCTAGGAAGGCCAATGATAACCCTTCCCAATCTCTTTTAGAAGATAGCATCTTTTCAAAATTTCCTAAAATCACCTAAGGGGGAATGAATGGAATTTCCTAAATCACCTATGGGAATGATCTAACATTATTTAGGAGGTCATTTGGACTGAATGGATAGAGTCAAAATGGGTATCTTGGAATGATAGAACTTGAAAACTTTGACACTAGGGTATAGTTATCGTGCTTAAGAAATTGTCAATTTCCTGTTGCACATTTGCACGAAAAAAATTAGCTCTAGCATGGGGACATGACATGGAATGAGCGTAGTAAAGACATGACATGGGAATCCGAATCTCAATTCATAACATATTCAACAGTTCCTTATCCATTGGGCCTTGTAGAGTCATGTAAAACTTCTAGAAAGAAAGATTGGTAGAAGGAAACACACACACACACACAAAAAAAAAAACCAATGGAAAAGAAACACAAAAAAAAGGAAACACACCTAGAAACCACCATGGTAGTATGAGGGGAAAAACCACTTTTAGTGAAGCACTTTTCATTTCTCAAAATTTACCCCTAAAGAGGCAAACACACCGAATGATGATGTTTTGTGAAGCTGTTGACGGGTTCCAGAAAGTACCCTCCCCTCCTCAGCTGCTTATGAAAGCCAAGTGCTTTCAAAATTATCTGTGTACTTGGTAGGAGTGAGTCCATGTGAGCTTCTTGATGCTCTAGGTCCTTGCTTGGAAATTCCATTTCCTTCATCCTCTTTGAAATTGGTTTCATAGTGCTAGTTGCATTCGCGTTTATCCACATAGATGATTCTTCTTTGAGCACGCTATCGCTTCCCTAGGGCTACTTTTCGTTCAAATTGCTTGAACATTATGGATTCTTTTCTTTCCTAGGTCTATGCTCATTGACCTCTTTTCCATGAGAAACCTCAGACTTATCATTTTCTTTACTCCACTATGAAGTTCTTGAGTACTAACGGAAGGATTGGATGCGACCTCATACTTGTCTTGTATGTCCATGACATGAGTGAAGAGATCAAGAATCAACTTCGGGGTTTTCCGTAACTTCTACTTGCATCCAAGATTTCTTGCGAGTTATGCTTCATCATTTCCGTAACTCCTCTTTGTATGCCTTTGAAGAATCTTTATGTTGTAGCTCGAAACTATACGGAGGGATTACCTAATCATCTCGAGAATCGCTGCACTCTATCGATCCTTCATAAAAAATAGCTTCATCTTTAGAGGTCTCAAAACTCCTTGCTTCAATTTCTTCATCATGGAAAGATTCTTCATCTTTAAATGGAAAATAAAATATCTCCATTTCGTTATTGCATCCATCAATCATTAGCTCAAGAGTGGCATCATATTTTTCATCTTGCCTTATCTCAATATGGCCAACCTTCACATTGGTTAAGGCTTCCAAATCAGCTTCACGCTTGTCTTGCAAATTTGTGGCTTGCATTAGGAGCTCGAGACTAAGCTCAGGATCTTCATTTTCTTCTGCGGCTCTAAGCATTTCTGTACAAACATTTCTTTCAAACCTTTCATGGGCTCATCACAAGCTGATTTTGTCTCTCCATAGATGGCCTGAATGAGATCATCTTCATCCCAAATGGGAATGAGAATAACTCCTCATCTTGGAAAAGCATATAAGCTGATTTTTCTTCTTGAAAATCATCGAGAACCATCTCCTCTTCCTCATGGTTTGCATCATGTTTACGGAAATTTGGGGCTACCTTCTTGTAACTTGAATCTCCTCAATGCTTCTTCAAAGAAAAATCTCTTCAAGAAGGCATGTCGGACCTATCAAGATGGGGATATCCTCCTATTCCTTAGAATTCTTTACAAAGTGATTCATCTTCTCGCCACCTTGATACAAGATGTTAACTTTTAGGCTTCGGAATTTCGTCACTGCGTGTACCTCATCTTCTTCTTGGGAAGAAATTTCTCCATGTCTCCCTTCATTGGTATGGTTGTAGAAGAAAATTCATCTAAATTTTCCTCCCAAGTCTCGACATAAATTACTCAGCTGAACATTCGAACAAGGATGGGATGTCTACTACCAAAATCATCATTAAAACTTTCTTTTCTAGAAATCTAGTGAGAGCCACTCTGTGCATATTTGACCTTCCCTACAAGTGATACATCTTTTGACTACAAAGAGTAACAAGAGATGCTTAGTGGAGTCATGGTAAGTTTGAGAGCCTTGGCGACCTTCACAAGCATCACGTTGTCTGAGGCACCAAAATCTATTATGCAATTGTTTAGTACATATTATCTAACAAGAAGGGAGACATAGAAAGGTTCAACTTTATCAATCTTTGAGGAACTCAAAGAAAACATGTTCAGTGAGGGAGGTGTAGGTGAATTTGGTAGCATGCCTTTGGAACTAGAAGTTACATCATTGGGTGTTAGACTACCACTCTTGATTTATCGACGAACCTCTCAAATTGTTCGAGGATGAGTCTACAAATATTCAGTTTCAGTAATGTGCACTTTGGCTTTGTTTGCATATTTTATGAAGTCAAAAGGAATAGATGTGGAAAAGGGGGTGAAGGGACCGCTTTTGTATTTAAGACAGGTTTGGAAGAAGGAGTAGATTTTTGGGGACTAGAGGTTATTTTTAAAGGTACACTAGGAGAGGAGCAAATTTAGATTTAGACTTGGAAGAGACATCGAAGACTTACTTGGGATTGCGGGCATCTTCTTATTTACACAGGGCAGGTCGGGATCCAACAATGTAGACTTAAATGGAAGATGGAAGTGGGGATCACGATTGATTATTTTGTTTTGTGGAGTCATGCGGGGAGGATCATCAACCTTCTTTTCTTTTTGTAGAATAAGTGGAGGGAGATGCTCTTTTCTAGGAATGAGAATGAGTGATTACCGCACATGAGAAGCTGGGTGCATCTTCTTTGTCTTCTTCATCACCCGGAATACTCAAAAATATCATTTGTCTATCGCTCTCAAGTTCATCCATCTCCGGGGAAGTTTCCACCTTCACTTTCTTGTTCAAGCTCTTCTTCACTTTCTTGAAATGCGGAATTTACGTTCACGGGTGGGGCTTCAAGGCGAGCCTTTGGGGTGTTCTGAAATTTGATTTGTGTTGTTTCTCTACGAGAAGATACTCGTTCAAATAATTCCCTCTTAAAATATGCCATCTCATTCACCAAATTTTGCAACGATGAATTGGTTCTCTCATCTCCGGGATGTTGGGTCTTGCCCTTTGATGGATTCTTGATCTTCTAGAGAGGATGAGATCGTCATCAAGTTTAATGGCCATCCTTTATGCTTCTACAATGTTCCTTAGTTGGGATCTTCACAAAGTAAAATTCCTAATTTTGATGGTTGAGTATTGATGAAGAATCTCTTGACATTGTTTTGAGATGGCAAATCCTCTTCGTATCCTATGAAGTAATCATTTGAAATGAGCTAGGAAGTCTCTCATGGTTTCATTTTCTCCTTTATCTATTTGATCCAAGCGCATCGGGGAGGTCTTGGCAGGTCTTGATTGATTTAAATATCTATTCAAAAGCATCATGATGTCATTCCAACCCGTGATGGACTGGGCAAGTAAGAGGTAGAGCCGTTACCGCTTTTTCTTGGAGGGAGTCTCGAACAATCTAACAAAGAACATCTTCATGTTGGACACCAAGAATTCCACATGATGTTGTGAAAGCAACCATGTGTTCTTCAAGATGTTGTGCATTGTTACCTTTAAATTTTGGAAAGTTCTTATGGAAACCAATGCTAGTAGGTCGAAGAAGGGGGTTCAAGAGCAAGCGGGCATGTATTGCTTCCCATGGAACAATAGGTCGAGGTATTTCTTCTTCATCTTCCATTGTTGTTTCTTTTTCTTCTCTTGCTTCTAAAAATTCTTCTTCTTCTGGGAACTCAATGACCAATGGTGGTTAAAAAATGGGAGAATTTGAAGGGGAGTATCAATAGAAGTCTTGACGGGATTTCGGTGAACTATTTGAAGAGTTGGATGGAGAGGAGGCTTGAGAGAAGAATTATGGGTTATCTCTAATTTGTTCTTGCTGATTTTGCAAAGCCTCAAAATCGAGAATCAACAACACTTCTCGACCTAATCTGGGTGTATCTTTCTTCACCGCTTTTGGAAAATTTTATGTGCAGGAACATGAAAGGAAGCGTGGAATGTGAAAAGTCACGTGCATAAATCAGCAAAGTGTATCTTTCAGCAATGGAATTTCATGAAATCTCTTTCTTTCAATATTTTTTTCAAATTTTCAGACCTTTGCGGTCGTATATTGGAGTGCAGATGTCGCTAAATCTACCTCACGGTGGGCGCCCAAAAATTGTTGGTGAGAAATTTTTTTGGGTGGAAAAACTTATGGGTTTCTTTCCAATACTGGGAATCTAAGTCCATCTACTTAACCTGCAGCCGCTTAGTATATGCATGAGAAAATGTGGATTTACGCGTGGTGGCCTTTCGTACCGAGGATCGATCAGGGCACCATTTGACCTGCGGCAAAGCTAGAAATATCTTCTTGGGGAAGAATTTATCACGAAAGTGTAAAAGGAAGTGAGAAAAGAGGTAGGAG